>CM039736.1:19266343-19866343 GCA_022539455.1 Dendrobium nobile | reverse complement strand
CTTTTTCTCCATTATGTCATGTTAAAAGTCAATTTCTTATTTAAATCTAATAAAGAAAGATCATTTCTAATATTTTCTAACCAAGTCTTTTTAGGTCTATCTTTACCTTCTTAACATAAGTCAAATCTAATACCTCTACTTTCCTAACCGGGTCATAAAAAGGACTGCCGTTTTATGTGAACAAACCATCTTAGGCGACTTTCTCTAATCTTATCTTCCACTGAAGCTACTCCTATCTTTTCACGTATATGCTCATTTCGTATCCTATCTCTAAGGGTAAAGCCAATCGTTCACCTAAGCATCATAATTTCTGCAATGCTTAACTTAGTATTATGCTTCTCTTTTAATGGCCAACATTCGACACCATAAAGCATTGCAGGTCTCACCACCATCTTATAGAATTTTCCCTTAAGTTTGAGGTGACTTTTCTATCACACAACAAGCCTGATGCATTCCTCCACTTCAACCATCCAACTTGAATTCTTCTGATAATATCCCTATCTATTTCACCATCACTCTGAACAATAGATTCAAAATATCTAAAACGTGTACTTTTATTAATGACTTGATCGCCCAAAGTCACAATCCCATCATTAGGTCTATTACTATTAAAATTATACTCCATATATTCAGTTTTATATCTACTCAAGTGAAACCTTTAGACTTTAAGTTGACCTCCATAATTCAAGTTTATCTTTAACTCCCTCTCTAGTCTTATCAACAAGAATAATATCATCAGCAAAAAGCATACACCAAGATACATCTTCTATCAAATGTCTAGTGAGAACATCCATAACTAAAGCAAAACGGTATGAACTTAAGGCTGATCCTTGATGCGATCCAACCAAAATAGGAAAATACTTGGTCAAACCACCTTGTGTTTGAACACAAGTAATAGCTTATGCATACATATCTTTGATGATTTGAATATAAACGTTATTAACTCATTTCTTTTCAAAAACTTTCCATAGCACTTCTCTTGGAACTTTATCATATGCTTTTTCTAAATCAATAAATACATATTTAGATCCTACTTATTCTCTCTATATTTCTCCATCAAATCTCTCAATAAATGTATGTCTTCCATAGTAGACCTACCTTGCATGAATCCAAATTGATTTTGAGAAACATTTGTATCACACCGTAACCTACACTCCATAACTCGCTCCCATTGTTTTAAAGTATGACACATTAACTTAATTCCTATATAATTCACACAATCTTGCGCATCACCTTTATTCTTAAAAATAAGAATTAACCTATTCATTCTCCACTTATCTGACATTTTTTTAGTCTTCAAAATAATATTAAAAAATTTAGTAAGCCAAGAAATTCCTTCATCTCCTAAGCATTTCAACACCTCTATTGGAATATCATCAGGTCCAACAGCTTTTTCACACTTCATTTTCTTTAAAGCCTCTCTAACTTCGGTTTTACTAATATGCCGATAAAAACAGAAATCTTTATTATCACTTAGGGGTGCTAAGATCACTAAAGTCAATCGTATTTTCATATATTTTTTTTTCAATCGTATATTCACATTCTCCATTAAAAAGTTTAGCAAAATATCTCATCCATCTTTGTTGAATATCGTCTTCTACGAAAAGTACTTTTTGATCTTCATCCTTAATACACTCCACTTGAACTAAATCTTTACTACTGCTATCTCTTTGTTTAACTAACTTATACATATATATTTCTCCCTCCTTAGTATCTAATCTATTACATAGATCATTAAAAGCTAAGATCTTTGCATATCATATTGCTTTCTTAGATTCCTTACATAACTCTTTATAACTTTTTCAATTATCAGAATTTTCACATGTAAACCAATTTTTATATTAAAACTTCTTATTTTTTATCTTTTCTTGCACGTTTGGATTCCACCACCAACTATTTTTATTATTAGGAATTTTTCTCTTTGATATTCCAAGCATATCTTTTTGTAATATTCTTAATATCACTAGTCACTTTTTTTCTACATAATATTAACATCTTCATGCACAGACAAAATCTTAAGATTTAAAATTTTACTCTAAAAAATATGTTTATTTCTATTCTTTAAATGCCCTCATTTAATCCTAACATACCGTTTTACTTTATTTTTTATTTTTTTCGCCTTTATCTTAAAATGTAAAACTAATAATCGATGTTAGGTACATAAATTTTCACTCTAAATAACTTTATAATCTTGCAATCTAAACAATATAATTTTCTTATAAGAAAATAATCAATTTGAGTTTTACTATATCCATATTTATAAGTGAAGAGATGCTAATCTCTTTTCTTAAATATGGTATTAGCAATTAAAAAATTATAAGCTAAAAAAAAATCTAATATGGTCTTACCACATTCATTTGTTATTCCAAACCCATGACCACCATGAATGCTTTTAAAATTATCTACCTCTCTACCAACATGTCCATTTAAATCTCCTCTAATAAAAATTCTTTCTTCGAGAGATATCTTTTGTATTAATTCTTCTAAGTCATTTAAAAAATTTAATTTTGAATCAATATCCAAACCTAAACCTACTTGAGGAGCATAAGCACTTATAATATTAACAATCTTAGCATCAACAATGATTTTTAAAACTATAATTTTATCTCCAATTCTTTTAATATTTATAACATTATCCTTCAAACTCTTATCTATAATCACACATACATCATTTCTAGTATGACTCCTATTTGAATACCATAGTTTAAAATATAAGCTATCAATCTCCTTAGCCTTCTCTCCAACCCATTGAGTTTCTTGAATTCACAGAATATTTATCTTCCTATGAATCATAATATATATTAATTTCATTAATTTTCCCATAAGGGAACCTATATTCCAAGTTTCTATCCTAATTTTAGTTTCAAGGACTAGCTTCTTTGCCTATATTTATCTTTGATGCGAGAATCCATGCCTATTTAACACTGCACCCGGGTGCAGGTGCAACGACCATTGCACACTTGTCGCTATATTTAGGCCATACATCGCGTCGCTTCCAGGGAACACCCTAACATTAACATAATTTTTTAAAGAATTTGTCATGATTATTCGACAAGTTTTACACTGGCTGTCAACTATCTAACTCAACCCTCCACTTTTCTCATACATGGTTTGGGACCTGACAACGACAGTGTTTGATACCTCATAAGTATCATTACTATTCTTAAAGGGTACAATGTACCTATTCTTCTTCATGATCATTGTGCTGATTAGGATATTGGAAGTTGATTTGGAGACTTTTTTGCCAGGGTGAGTTTTGGCATAGTGGTTTGTTTTACATGTAAAGCATGTAATGCTAGAAGCTCGGGAGCTTGAGATTCCAATGACACCTTTTCTTTAGGATGACCGCATCCCTTGGGAGTAATTGACTATTGTACAACTAGGTTAGGCTACAAGCTAGTTCCAAGGGAGTTAGAGTCTTCTGTGAGATTGAACCTATAGGTACTACTTTTTTTTTTAACCTACAGTTACTACTTAATCTATAGGATGATGCATAAAACATCTTCAATAATGTATATCTCTTAAGTGAGCAACTCTAGAGTGGAACCTTGATATGGTTGTTCAAGGATTCCCTATCACATCATATCAAATCATGAGCTTGTTGAACTGAATTATGTAATTGTCAATGAACATGCATCCTTGATGCATTGTAGTCAATACATTAAGGAATATTGCATATTAATATAAGGTATTTATGGTCAAAGTTTCTTTCATCTTATCTTATGATCTAATGGGTGAATGAATTGACCGGTGGTCATTCATTGAAAGTACCAACCCATGTCTTTAAGTCAATCCATGAGCACTTTTGGGTCCAGATGATTTTTAGAACGAGGGGTTTCATCTTGACTTTTTGGGTGATGTTCTCATCAAATCTCACTCATTATGTCATGAGGTGACTTAATGATGATCGAGATTGAAAGGAACGCCGTATTATCATTGATGTCATATGCATTTTGCAGTATGGAATGAGGCAAAAAGTCATCATAACGACCCATAATTATTCAACCCATTCAAGTGGATGACATGAAATGTCGTCTAGAACGGGGGTAAATATAATATTCATTAAAATGATTGACTTCATTTTCCTAGACCCTAGGAGGAGTATTAAAATTGTACTTTATGAGAGAAGTGAAGTGATGTGTTGGCCTTACTCATTACTTGCCTATGTAGTGCTAGCTCATAATAGACTGCGTGTGTCTTATCCTTTACCGCAATGCATCATAGTGTTGCATGCTTGGCTATGGCTCAAAATGAAATGCTAATTTATATTGTATAGTTTGGTTCAACATTCATCGAACTAGGGACAAACACTTCTCATCACTATTTTTACTATTCATTGAGCCAGTACATATTAATTTTACCGTCATTTGCTTTGGAGCTTTACATTTTTATAGTTTTCTCATGCTATCTTTGCTCATTATTTTTCGTACATGCCTTTTGTTTGTTCTTGCTGTTGGTGCTAATTGCTTTTTGCTCGTATGCTCTTGATAGACTAATTGCTTCTTGCTCATATGCTCTTGATGTCTATCTTAAAACTCTCTTTCACTTTATGCTTCCTAGCTGATCATTTAATCTCACAAGTATTCTAAATTTTTTATGAATTCATTCATTACTTAAGTGTCTATATATTTGATTTTTTTGCTTTCAAATAGTTGAAAATTACTATTATTGTATAAATCATTATTTTGACAAAAAATATTACTTAATTTTCCTAATTAAATAAATATTGTTTGCACATAATATACAGCTATATGATGTACAAGTCATGAATACTTTAATTTGTAATGCGTAGCTTGGCTTTGCCCTTTGTGCATTTAAGAAAAAAGAATGCTTTGTGGTTTGGAAACATTGCTTGAGCTGTATTTGGTTTGAGTCGAGTCCAAGGATGTTTGTTCTCAAGAGCATTCATGTGGTTACCCAATTCGTGTCAGAAGGTCATTTCCTCTAGCTATTCTTATAAGAAAACAATAATGTCATCAAACCCACAATCCATATTACGATGTTGATATGGATGATCCATAGGTTGTTATAAGGAGAAAGTAGACCTATGGTTGGACTCAGGACAGCGACAGTAACTCATCAATACGAGTGTAAGCTTGATAAGCTTAGTCATTTGCAGTTAGGCTAACACAAGCAAAAGGTTTTGGTTACTCAACTAGTATCTAGGAATTGTAATCTTAGCAAGTTTTTTGCAGGTTTATGCTTTTAAAATGATATGGAAATGAAATGACATTTTAATTGAAATAAGATAGATAAGTAATGAATATAATCAAGTGATAATAAGTAGAAAAATACTTGATTTTGATACGTAAACACTGGTAAATTCTAAGGCCAACAAGCAACCTAAGTAGGAATTTATAATGCAGGAAATACTACTGCAGAAAATAAAATTACGTCAAACTAAATATTTTTATGGCAACAAAAGCAAGGATGAATTTGCTTTGGTACTAAATATGTTGTAGGGGAGGGAGAGAGAGAGTATAAAGTCCATGTCATACATTAAGTTCTCACTATACAAATGTCACTCAGAAATAAAATGAATGATAAAGACTCTTAATTGCATGAAATTAATACTCTAATGACCATGATGGTGATGATGGCGGTAGTACGTTGCATAACTAGTTAGCGATGCAATACTTTTACAGCAAATCACATTGTTGATGTCCAACAACTGAGCAGATGGCGTCCAGTAGGAACCTTGAGTACAAATATCTTGTCGTCCCTTTGTTATTTTCAGTTTTATGATGACTCACTTTGTAATGGCTGAGTTTATATACAGTTAACATTTTTAGCTCCAATTCCAGACATCTGGCATCCGTTCTATGACTTTCAATCCTGATGGAAGAACTTTGCTTTGTGGACTACATGAAAGCTTGAAGGTGAGCTGCCATTACATTTTCCATCAGTTTACCTTGTTATATATAAAGCTTATCAATGTTTGTTCACTTGCAAGATGATTATCAAACTTATTATCTAGGTTTTTTCATGGGAACCGTTAAGATGCCATGATTCAGTGGACGTGGGATGGTCTAAATTATTAGACATGAATGTTCATGAGGGGAAACTTCTTGGATGCTCATATAATCAAAGTTGTGTCGGAGTATGGGTTGTAGACATCTCGGTATGTTGATATTTTCCTTCTTTTTATTTTCTATTTTATGGTCTTGGCTTGTTTATGGCAACTTGGTGATTGGATGTGATAGCTGGCCTCTTTTTTGACAGCGCCTTGAGCCATACACCGTTGCTAGCATTGTTAAATCAAATAGTCATTCTGAATCCAAATCTTCTTCAAGCAGTGCTTCACCATTTCATACTGATAACAGCATGAAGGCCAGTGTTGGGAGGCTATCAATTTCTCAAAATTCTGATGGTTTAGCTAAGGAAACAAAACCTATTGCATGTAATTTTTCTTTCTTCTATCTCCTTTTGTTGGAAAATTCTCTTTATATTTTTAATTTTTTGCTAGCTAGCTAGCTTTCATTTGACTTTACTACCTTCCTTTTCTCTCTACTGAAGCTACTGGAAATGCCCCTGGCACTCCTCAAAAACCTTTCGTAAATGCTGGTACTAAAATGGTGGCTGTAAATTCATCTGCTAACACGACCGCTACACCAAGTGGTATAAGCCTTAAAAGAAGTTTTCCTAAGGGTAATGGCGCAGCTGGTTTGCAGACAATCAACAAACATGATGTGGTCCCTGTCATTGTCCCCAGAACCAGTGCCAAGTTAGAACAAGTCACTGAATCTAGAAAAGAAGTTGTTGCTGAAAGAAAAGAACCTGTTATTGAATCTAGAAAAGAAATGGTTTCTGAAAGAAAGGAATCAGTTACTGAAGCTAGAAAAGAGGTTCCCACTGAAAGAACGTTAACTTACAACATTCAGTCAAAGTCAACTGATTCTCGTAGACATCCATCTTCCAGAGATAGTTCTGACAGAGTAAACGTTCCTATTCATTCTGGATTCATAGGCAGTAAAAATGGTGATGATATTGCAGACCAAGGTTTGTTGAATGCTGCTAATGCTGTAAATCAGCCATCAACTAACAGTGAAAGAAGAGTGGATGTTGTTAGGCATACTGGAAATGCAAAGTTTAGAGATAATCTCTCTGTGGAGCCTAGCACAAGCTATCAGCATGAGCCTTGTATGTTTAGAATTCTCTGAAGCTTTTTATGATTATATAATACTTTATTTCATGCTGTTCTTGGCTATCATTTTCACTTTTAAGTAAACTTTGATTGCATGTTCGATTATATTGTCCCCTTAGTGAAATTTTGCAGTCTAATTTATCCTCAATTGCTTCATTTAACATCTGCAGAAAAAGTAGAGAGAATTGATAAGGAGAATGAATTTCAAGAAAAAAAATCTGAAAATTTGTTTTGGTAATAGTTTAGAAATGCTTATGCCTTTATGATTGGTATTAGGTATTCTTCGTCATGATTTAAGCATTGATTACCATTTTAACACAAACTTAAATCTTTCAATTCCACATTTTGTGTTACTTATTGATGGCATATAGCATGCTTAGTATTGGATGTCAGTCAAAGGGCTTGTTTGGATACATGTAGGATTTAATTAAAGTAGGATTTCGTGAATCATGTAAATCGGGATTTACTAAATCTTGTGGGTATTAAATCCTAAAAATTGTTTAACATTGTAGAGGCTAAATTATGTTAAATTTTGATGTACTATTTGAATACTTTGTTGACTTAAAAAAAAAAGAAAATGAATAGATACAAAAACAGTTCGCTGTCTCCACCGGCCCCACACCAAGCAGTTAGCGTCGAAATGAAGCATCGCTTCACATAAGAACTGCCATCGGACAATCCAAAGCAATAAAAAGGAAGAGATACGAAGAAAATGACTTACACTCGCTCGTTCGCTCCGACTTCCGCTCCAACCTTGCTGTTCGACTTTGCTTCTCCGGCCCCGACGCCTTCGCACGCAACGGATTCGTCTCCGCCTCCCACTTCGACCCGCTTCCGACGTTGTTGGTCCCATCGCCGTTCGACTTCGCCCCTTCAACTCCCTATGGCCGTCTAACTTTGTTCCTTCGCCTGAGCTAGAGAGAGCACACGGTCGCTTCTTCGGCTCTCTCTTTGCTATTCGACTTTGCTTCTCCGACGCCGAACCCGCCTGCCGATGCTAAACCCGCCTTGCGTGAGCTTGCCCGCCTATGATCCCCTCCCTGCCCGATCAGGGCTTCCTCCCTGTTTCCCTATTGTGCTCTCCCTCTCTCCTTTTTATTATATTATATAATATATAATATAATAATATAATATAATAATATAATATCATATATTATATTGTTATATTAAAAGTAATAAAATATTGTATATATTATAAAGAAGAAGAAGAAGAAGAAAAAAAAAGAGGGGGGAAGACATATATATATATATATATATATATATATAAAACATTGAATTTCAAACAGGTGTCAAAGACCCCGGCCGTCGTACCTTCAGTCCGACCGGGATGGTTTGAAATTAAAGACATGAGCTGTAGATTTTTAATCCGGGCTGATGGTTTAAAATTGAAGACCCGCGCCACCGATCTTAGATTTGGGCGGATGGTTTTACAATTCGATGACCCCACGCAGTCGATTTTTTGATTCTGGTGGGATGGTTTAAATTCGAAGGCCCTACGCCGTTGACCTTAGGTCCGGGTAGGAAGAAATTACGGCAGTGCCGTTTCAATTTCTCCCTCGGTGGGGAGTAGATGCTGGGAGGCTGCCGAAATTTCCTGGAAAAAAGCTTAAATTTTTCTTTTTTAATTTTTGGACCAATTAGGGAGAGTCTAATTTAAGTAATTAATTACATAATTACAACTAAAATTTAATAATTAAATCATTTAAATTAATTAATCAAGATTAATTTAAAATAATTAATTTTGATTAGCAAAATTGATTTAATAAAAAATTCGAGAGCATTTTTTCTTTTATCCGAGAGTAAAATCCAAATCAGTGTTGTTATTTAAAGTTTGAGAAAGTTGATTTTTTAAAAAAATGTGTGCAATAAATAAAAGAGAGCGAAGTGTTCCACTAATCAATATATACAAAGTTCTCAAACTCTCAACCCTGTACAAACAACTCTCTAAAACTCTCAAAATCTCTAAAACTCTCAAATTGAACTCCTCTGCAAATTCTCCAATGTCCCTCTTGTACGAGCTCCTGCAACTATATATCTATATGTTCTATCCTCTGTAATTGCGAGCCTCAACTACTGCAACCATTGGCTACGAATACCGGCAAACAAACAAGTGTAAAGTCAGTACATCATAAATGAATTAAATGAATGCCAATAAATCTACGCTACTATAGATAGTATGGGGTACTGAAAAGCAATAAAGGCTAAGTACAAAAAGCTAGTAGAACAACAGTGCTGAAAACAGGTAGAGCAGTGGACTACTGTAGTAGGAGAAAGACTACGAACACAAGATAAAACAACTAAAACACTAACACCAGTGTCAAAACTCCGAAATATCAAAATCATTAACAACCAACTGAAAACTCCGATGGTCTAGTTTCAAACAATTAATGTCCACTCAAACAAACTAAAATTCAAATTAATGGGCAGCCTGATTTATAAGAATTAGGTTGTAAGACCCACTATCCGGCAACTTTCATAGGAAAGTCGTAAGCCCGACCTTAGGGGGACGTTTTAAGTGGAATTTGACCTAAATCCTAACCCCCCGCCACTTTTAAGAGAAGTCATGAGTCCGACTCCTGAGGAAAAATGTTTAGGTGATAATACAACCCTAGACCACCTCACTTGGGCATCCTAGTCTATAGGAATAGGTTGTAAGACCTGCTATCGGGCAACTTTTAACTGAAGTCGTAAGCCCCCACATTTTAGGAAAATTGTCAAAATAAATAGCATTGATCTTAAACCTTAAACAAGCAAATTTAAACCTAAAGGCATCTTAGTCTAAAGGATTAAGTTGTAAGACCCACAACTCGGGCCGCTTAGCTTGTTGAACTAGGTCGTAAGACCCACCGTTGGGCAACTTCTAATGAAGCTATAAGCCCCTACTTAAATCAAATCACAAGGGCAACTCCTAAATAGAGCCATAAGCCCCAAACTAAATAAATAAAAGGGCAACTTCTAAGGAAGTCATAAGCCCCAACCTAAATTAAATCAAACTAAAATTCAAACCTATGGGCATCTTAGTCTAAAAGGATTAAGCTGTAAGATTCGCTTTTCAGGCTACTTCCTAAGGGAAGCCATAAGTCCTACCCAAATAATTAAAACCTCCGGGCAGCCTCACTATAGAGTTAGGTTGTAAGACCCATCATTGGGCCACTCATAAATAGAGTAATAAGCCCAAATTCCAAATTCAAATCTCCGGGCTATTTTCTACGGAAGTTGTAAGTCCCAAACTAAATCTAAATCCCTGGGTTACTTTCTACGAAAGCCGTAAATCCCAATCTAAATTCAAACTCCTGAGCTACTTCCTAAGGAAGCCATAAGTCCCGCTCCAATCCAAACTCCTGGGTTACTTCTAAACGAAGTCATAAAATCCCAAACTAAATCAATCTTTGGGTATTCTAATAGATGTAAACCCCAAAATACTTAATTAAATTAAAACTCAAATCTCACCACTTCAGTCTACTCAGGATCCTTGAGAGGAGGCAACCCATGGCTGCTAATCAGATTCCCTGGACACTACGATCAATGATTGTTAGTGTTGGTAGATTGGAACTACGGTATACCCGGGACGACGGAACCATGGGATCTTGATCGGGTTTACCTCCATTTCATCCACTATTGAGACTAAAAATATCTAAAATTATTTCATCCTTAATCGAGAGTTCACTCTTACGTAGTAAGAGGGGTAATTAACTATGAGTGCTTGCGCTCATAGGAAGTAAGAACCTCAGATCTTTAAACCCTGACACTACCCTCAGGGGAAATCTGATTAATTTTAATCTGACTTAAGGGAAATGGAATCCTACGACGGCAAAGCGGGATTCATTGCATTCGTGCTATTTTTCTTGAGCCAACATACTTATTTAAAGATTTAATGTTTGTTAGTTAAAATAATATTTTAAAAATAATTATTAATAAGAAAATTAATATAATTGCAATGAAATTAATCAAATCATATTGAATCATAATTATTATATATTAATATCCAAATTAATTATTAATTAGTAAATTATTAAATAAGTAAAATAAAAATTTTAAGTTAATTTTTTTTTGTTAATCCTAAGTCTATTAATTAAAGATAAGCAAATTCAAAAAGCTGATAGATTAATTTTAATATTAATTATTAAGATTAATTTATTTGCATCTAATTTACATGGTTCAATATTATTAATTCTAATTTAAAAAAAAATTATAAGTTTTAATTAAATTATTTATACTATTTATGAAGTAGCGTTTTGAAAGAGTCTCGAAACTTCTTCGCCTCCTACAATGTCATTGGATTAGAAGTCTCAATGGGAGCTAGCCATGAAGGTAACGATTTTTTAGCCTTTGGCGCACTTATACTAAATCCCGTTGAATTTTCTAATTTGCTGAATTATTGTATTAGGTAAATCTGGTATTTACCTTGAAAATGGGAAAAAAGGCCGTAAAGTACTGCTTAGACTTTCTATGAGATTTCAATTTGTGTTTTTTTGGCGTTTAGCAAAATTTAGATCAAATCCTCGATAAATTCAGCCTAATTCCTGCATCCAAACATGTCCAAAATGTCATTAACTATCTATTTCATGGTTTGTGCCATGGTGTATTCTATTTTATTTAATAGTTTATTTTAAGCTCATTATTAGTGGTTAAGTGACATTTTTCATTTTGGATTAGTTTGTTTTTTTTCTCATGGTAATTTTATTATTCTTGTGTTAGGATTAGTTTTATAAATAGTGGCTAGAATCATGTAATTTGAGATGGTGATAGATAAATATTTTGAGGTATAATTTAATAGGATTTCTTTTTTCTTTTTTATTCTTGAGGATTCACATTTTACTTCTTTGAGCCTTAAACTTTAGTAGCACCCTGTTCCCTTGATGATTTGAGTTATTAGCATCAACTGCTTTAAGATTTGTTGTTAGTTTTTTTTTTCTTTTAATTTCCTACTGATTTCATTACTCTCTATTTTGCATCAATTTTGTATCAAAGAGAAGTTCTTGTTGATTTTGTAGGTTTTTATCTTTCTTGCTGTTTTTCTCGGGATTTCAACTATTTCCTGTAATTTTTCTTTTGATTATAACAATTTCCTGCATGTTTACCTCCTCTTCGCACAGTTTTTCTTACCCTGTACACACTCTTCATTCATGCACTCTCCTTCCTATTCAATCATTATTTGAATCTCAGATTTTTGCACCTTCTCTCTCCTTATAAGAATCTCTATTGGAACTAACTTGCTTGAACCCTAGACATTTGAGTAGAATAAGGAAAAAGGGGTGTGGGTGAGGATTCACATTTACTTCTTTGAGCTTTAAACTTTAGTAGCACGTTGTTCCCTTGATGATTTGAGTTATTAGCATCAATTGCTTTAAGATTTGTTGTTAGTTTCTTTTCTTTTAATTCCCTATTGATTTTTTGACTCCCTGTTTTGCTAATATTTTTTATCAAAGAGAAGTTCTTGTTGATTTTGTACTTTTTCAACTTCTTGTTTTTCTCTGGATTTCAACAATTTCCTGTAATTTTTCTTTTGATTACAACAATATCCTGCATGTTCACCTCCTCTTCCCACAATTTTTCTGATCATATACACACTCTCTTCATCCATGCTCTCTCTCATTTCTATTCAATATTATTTGAATCTCTGATTTTTGTACCTTCTCTCTCCTAATAAGATCTCTATTGGAACTAAGTTGTCTTGAACCCTTGACATTTGAGTGGAATAAGGCAAAAGGGGGTGTGGGTGAGGAAATAATTTAGACTTTTAAATTCAAAGTTCAGATTTAATTTAAACCCTTAGCCAATTTCTAAACTCTCTTCATTGAATTAGCCACCTAAACCAATTCAAATATATCATATTTTTGTCTTTTTAAATTTAATCGGTTGCTTTAGTGCAGTCTATCCTATTTGAATATTAATTGTCATAGCACAGCGTTTGAGCTTAGAATATTTAGACGGAAAGCTGTTAGAAGGTGATAAGTTGGTAAATTTGAAGCTATTCCAATAAACATAATATGATTAAAATAACATATTTCTGTAAATAACATGAACAGAGCATTTGAAATTTATGGTTAAGTATTTTATTCATTAAAAATATCTGAAAATTAACTATTACAACAATTTGTCCAAGGAGATATTAATGACTAATAAATTGAGCATAAGTTATAACCCAAGCACATTCCCAAGATGCTCGAATTGTATATGGAAACTCTCCTCTAGGATGCATAGATGCTAAAATTATAAAATCAATAGATGTTTCGTTTATAAGAAACAAATTCAACTAGTTAAACCTAGGAGATAAACAGTATAAAACCAATGGATGTTAATTGAGAGAATGATAAATGAAATATTTTAAGTTTTAGTTCGATGGGATCTCATTGTCTTATCGATGCTGGAGGATTCACATTTCCTTCATGCTTCAAGTATTCAATGCTTAGCTTTTAGGATTCAATAGTTCATTGTTTGTAGCGATCAACATCAACAATTTGAGGATTCATTCTTTGTTTTCTTTTCTTTCATTTTTTTGTTGATTCTGCCACTCGTGCTGAAGCTCTGTTTGGTTAGATTTTTGCTGCCGCTTCTGCTTTCTTGTATAGTAGAAACAGGCTTTAAGTTGTGTGTGTATTTAAACTTTAATTTATTATTATACAGATGTTGATTCATGATTGATGCAATTGATGTTCTGTGATTTCATCTAAACTGATGTGTATGTTTTGCTCAAATTTGAAGAATTTGTATTTGATTGAATTTATATTTGTAGAGGATTACTTTCATTCTACTTTGTGACTTTCTTCAGTTCATGAATTTTTATAAATGTTAGTTATGTCATATATGTGAAAGTTTGCATAAATAAATGAAATCAAGTATTCATCATATGCAGGATAATCATCTTTATGTTGCTAACATTTTCCTTTTTAGATCATGGGGTACCTTTGTGCTATATTCTCCATTTTTTTACAACCAAAGTGGTGCTGCCTTCTATTGATGAATGATGCTCCTATTTGTGATGATATTCTTACATGTTTGGAGCTCTTGGCTTTTAAATGGCCATTTCTGTTACCAGCTTGTATGCCGCAACCAACTTCCATGTTTTCGTATTTTCTTCCCTAAAAATGCTTCTAAACCCTTAAGACACGCTGCATCACAAGTTGTATGACTGAAGTTCTCCCTTGGAGGGCTTTGCACTTAAAAAGCGAAGCAGTTAATTTTGCTTGCTTCTCTTTGATTCTCTTCTCAAGGGCACATTTCTTTCTGATTTTTACATGACAAAGTGGAAGAAAGCTAATGAAAGCGGTAGTGTTTGGTAATTTGTCCTAGTTATGGTGACATTTGGATGTATTGTGCGGAAACTATTAAAGGGTATGCTACATCTATTTGATTAACAATCATAATAGTGCTTAATAAGGTCCAACTCAGTTGGTTACTTTTTTTGTTTTGAATGAGATTTTAGGAACCACTGTTTCTTCATTACAGGGGAATTGTAAATGCTTGTAGCTCCATGGGCATCCTAACAAACTCCCACTCCCAAGACTTTGTAAGGATAAGTTCATAAGCCATATTTGGAGGTTGCTTCTTTGTATATATGGATGGACTCTGTAGTTTGAGCACCTTTCAGTCAGATAATTGTCATTGTTATTTTGTTGTTGTCATTGTTAGTTTATTTGGAATCCTTTTTTACTAGATGAAGCCTACTACCTCAAAATGTTTATCGCTACATATATCTATGCTGTGGAGAATTTCTTGTTACTTAAAATCCGTACTACATGTGAGAACTTTTTTTTTATAATTAAAAGAAAATAGTTGCATAACCTTTTTGATCATGGAAAGCTGGTAGAGGACTATCATGGATGAAAAACTTAATAACACCAGTTGTGAATTAGATTCTTATTATTGTGCTTCCCACCAAATTTTCAATAGATAATTTGCACATTTTAAGTGCGTTAAATTTGGGAAAGTATAATCAGAATTTTTTAATACATTGGCTATACGGTTATAATGCTGTCAGAAGGTTTTCAATTCCGCATCGCGGCATCTCTGTCTAAACAGTGCATTCAAGCGACATGCCCAATTCATATGATAATAACCACTCATCTCCAGATTTTGATTTTCCGTTTGGTTATAAATTTTGAAATTTGATGTAACCTTGCGTATAATATGTGAAGATTGCATGTTTTAAAGGCATATTTTTACTTCACAAAGGTTTTTAAATGCATGTTGATCAATAAATAGAACTGAACAAGTAATTTTGTGGGCTTTTTGAATATAGATGACATAAGAGTGCATAAATCCAGAGATTCAAGCTCTTTTGAAATGCCAAGAGGAGGTAAGCAAAGTTTCTTTTGTTTATGAGAAATTATTGCCTGCGGAAAATAATCTAATGATTTATATTTAGCAAGAACAAGAGCACTTGTACAAAATTGGGAAAGGCAGGATTGCTCTCCTGGATCTGAAGGCCCAACTCGATCTGATTCTTCTGATAGTTTTCTTTCCGGAATGAACCGGCCCTATGCATTGGTAAGATTCTATGAGGGTCGAATTAAAATTTGGATGGTTTCATTGAAGTTTCTGCTTAGCGATTCCTTCAAATTTAGTCTTTGAAAGCATTGGTATCTTGCAAAGTACCATAAATGTTGGATTAATGCTTACTCTGTATTTACGAATAGAAGTAATGCCAAAAATGTTGTCAACGTGTTGTCTGAGTTGTCTCTATTGCATCATCTTGATGTTTAACTATTATTTTGGATGCATATAGCTGCATGCATTCCTTTTAGTGCTTTCATATAGTTTTAATATTGATTATTTAATTAGCTAATTTTCCTAAAAAATTATTTTGGTATGCCTTCCCCTTTCAATTTTGTGGAAATTGCTAGGAACTGAATTGTCGTGTACTTTGCGACACTCTTACTAATAACAGGAAATAATTTGAACTGTAAAATTTGAATCTTCACTTTGATATTTAAAATTGCTTTTATAAACAATTCCCACCTTTTTTTCATGCACCATTTGGGGCTTCGAGAATCCAGTGTGATATATATATGATGCTAAGCTGAGCTCACCTTGGATCATTTTTTTTTTAGCAGTTCTTTTCTAATTTGGTATATATGAGCGTAGCGTTGAGTAAACTTATTCTGCAATGATTCCTTAATTTGACTATATATGACGCAATTAACTAAGCTGCTAACTTGTGTAATTCTAATATACATACTATGTCTTTTGAACAGAGAGTACGCCCTTCGACTGTGGGAAATGAGACTGTTTCTGCTAGTGATGAGGATGCGATTGCTGATTTATTGGACCATCATGGACAGTTCATTGACTCTACACATTCTCGCTTGAGAAAATTACAAGTACTTTCGTTAGACTATGATGTTTTGTTCTTTTTTTTTTTTCAATTGTTTTCTGTGCAATGATTTACTCTTTCCGTGCCTTCTGATATGCAATCAAGATCCCAACTAAAAAAGTCTAGAAGACAGGATAAGCCAACGTAGATCTTTGTTCTTGTTGTATAAACATTTTTTCCTTGCACCGCCTTGCCTATATACTTATGGACTTGGGGGCCCATTACTTGATCTGCAGGTGTGGAAGAAATCATTTTCTTATGGCTTATGGTTATGCTTTAATCAGATTGTCACTTATCTATATGCAAGGGTTTAAGAATCCATCAAGGCTCAAATTTATGGCTAATGGTCAAGCTTTAAGTCACTTATCTATTTGCAATGGTTTAAGAATCCATCAGGGCTGAGATTTATAGATTATGTCATTGTTGATGAATTAAATAAAAAAAGAGGCGAAATAAAAAATAAAAAAAAAAGAATTTTTGAAGAGATGTATCTCTTCACAATTCCAATCCGACCCCACTGCATATAGTTTTTGCTGATTTATTGGACCTTTCATCATGATAACAATTTTCGGCAAGTCAGTCAATAAAAGAGACAAAAAACTGAAGAAGGGTACTCACGCTCGTTGATCCTCCTCACACTTACGTTATGTTTCATCAATTTCCTCAAATCCTGCTCCAATCCTTGCCCTTTAGTCCTATGTGTCCTCCACCCAAACCTGCTTCCAGTCGCGAGCCCCATCTTCATTTGCAAAACCGCTTCCTAGTCATGAGCCCACCTTCTGTTCGTGAGTCCAGCTACCGTCCGAAGCCGCCCGACTTACGCGTGTCCAAGCGCGAATGTTGCCTTCGCCTCTTGCGAAGATCGAACCTCGTCCGATTCACGTGAAATCGATGCCGAATGTCTGCTCTCATTTCACGTGCTTCTAACCTGTCGATTCGGCCAAACACACCACAAATATCACTTGTAGCCTTCGCCTCTAGGAAGAACTGTCTGTTCTTATGTTCGCACAACCAGTGTGATCCGCCTCCAGCCCACTCGAACGAGCTTTCGTCGATTGACCCGTTTCCGACACCCCAACCCGTCTTCTCCTCCGGTCCAAACCCCCAGATCCGCCAATCTTCCTCCGACTACTATACCACAAACTCGTATGCCTCTTGCTTTATTTTGAACTATGGTTGTGAGCTCTCCTTCTCTGTCGGATATGCAGATTAAGGAAATAATCTGCTTTGTTTGCATAGCTAACAATTACAATCGACAATTTAAATAATTACAATATAAAATTATGTATAATTAAATCATGGTTTAAAATTGCGGAATAAGAGGCTCGTCTCAGTGCAATTTCGTTCTTTTAAACCTCAAAGCCTACGCATTGAGAGCAGGGAATGAGGCGCATGCCTCAGGTTTTAGAGGCGTCCGCCTTTAAAAAAAAAACAAAATGATAGGAAATACTTGAGTTCGCAAGTAACCCTAAGGGAAATACTATAGTTTGTTAGCAAATTTATCACTACTTAGCGAAAACAGCGAGAATAACGTAAAATCTGGACCAAAATCAGTCACAAAACGTTGTATTGCAACAAGGAAAGCAAAGCCAAACGAACACGAAGCAAGATACAAGTGATCCTCAATTCGAGAGGAGGATCGTTCTCTCTCAAACTCTAGTCAAAGCAATCTAGAGCCAAAACACCAAGGAACTCCAAGAGAAACTCAAATCATGCATAACCTAGAACCTAGAACCTCTCATCCTCTTTAATACATAAACTTTCCTAATACAAATCCCCCCCCCCCCCCCCCCCCCCCCCCCCTCTTTCAAATTTTGAATTCATTTTGGCTAGTGAGGCCCATCCATGTGGGCGGCAAGAGAGAAGGAGGCGGCACTTGTCCGCCTCCTATAAACCCGAGCTGGCCTTTGGGCTGGCTGGGCCGGTTCAACTTGAATCGGCCTATCACAAAACCCTAGCCTAATATTTATCTATTTGGTTCGACATCCCCCCCTGCCCCTGCATCTTCCGTCATTTTCGAGCCCAGGGTTTTGTCTCCCTTCTTCGAGCAACATTTTCCCCTCTTCGTTCCATTCGACCGGCATCGGCTTCCTTCCACCGAAAGTTGCTCTTCGCCTCTTGCTTGGAGTTCTCTTTTACTGCGAGTTGGACTGAAGTCTCCTTCGATCAATAGTTGAAAGCTCTTCTTCTTCGTGGTTGGAGTTTATGGTTTATTGACAAAGGTGAAATAGCTTTACTTCCTCTTCTTCTTTGCACTCAAATGTGATTTTTTTTGTTATACCATCGCATTTATCTACATCTTCCTTTAGTTTTCATTCATTTTTGGCGAATTGTTTTCTTTTAAATTTTATGCAATCTTGCTTTGTTTTATACATACAATTTGCAATGTCATTTGATTGAATAGTTGCCATTGATAGTGTAAGAAAATGAAAATGATAGGACTTTTTTATTTATGTAATATTTAGATATCTTTTTGTTATACTTATGTTTTTGTGGACATAAGAACTCATAACATGCTTTTCATGTGGATGTGAACGAAATTAGAGTACCTATAACCAAGTACATATAAAGAGGAGAAATTATTTGTCGATATTAAGGATGAATTTGCTGGTGTACAATATATATAATAGGAGACTCAATGATAGTAACTTGAAGAAAAAAGGATTAAAGGATGATATGTTAAAGCCCTTTGTGCTGCAAAAGTGATAACCCCTAAAAGTGGCTCTGAACAAGCATGGCTCTGCCCTCAAGTGGCCATGCATGGTTTTTAACATAGTGATGTAGAACCTCTCAAATAATTATGTTTTATTCAATGAATAAAATGAATGCCCTAAAGTAATAAATTTTTGGATTCAAGACTTAATCCCACATCATGTATAGAGCTTTGCCCTCATCTAGTATGTTCACTTTTTTTTTTTTAAATTCTAAAAATCTTAAGAAATGATAGTGTTGATTTTTTTTTTTAATGACACTTAATGTGGTATATATCAATGTTTAAAATTGCGTATTCGGGTATTGAGGCGTTTTTCATTCGTGAGGTCAGGCGTAAGCCTCAAGGCGTTTTGAGGCGTAAGCCTCAAAATCAAAAGATTGCGTAAACATAAAATGAAAAATTTTTTATATACTAATGAGTGAATAATATAAAACATAAAAAAGCATAAGGTATGAAGTGAAATCAAAATATCTCAATAATAAGACAACATGAAATATAGTTCAACTCAAAATTCTATCTTTCTGAAATCCCAATATTCTTTTCAGTAACATATAATTACGATTTCCAAAAATAAATAGCAATGACATATCACATAAGAACTCATAAGTCATCAGCATTATCATCACTAAGGGGTTCTTCATTTGAATTATTATTATGGTGAACTGCTCTATCCCCTTCCTCCTCTCCCATAGAGTCCAATGTCGGGCATTTACTTCAAGATTTATGTAAGTTTTAATATATATAGCGTGAGGCGTAAGCCTCATGCCAGTGAGGCTAGACGGGCCTCAATGCGGGCCTTAACCAAGTTGAGGCGCAAGCCTCATAAAAAAAACTCGAGGCGTAAGCATCGAGGCGTTTTTTATTGGAATTGCGTAAAGGCGGGCCTCAAGGCGAGCCTCATATTGCGCAATTTTAAACCATGGTATATATAATTATATTGTATTCTCTTATGCTCTTTTTCCCACTTTTTTGCTGACCAAAGCTCACAAGGGTTTAGATATTATTCTCTTGCAGAGAAATTCCCAGTATTATTTCATCACTATTTTGCTTGTAGACATTAATTATATTATGGTCGATATATGCCTTTGCATAATAAGAGGCATTCTATATTACTTTATTGCTATTTTTTTAATTGGCACGGATTATAGCGAGACTCACATATATCTTTTTTGGTTTGGTAGAAGTCCTTTATTTCATCTGGATGATGTTCTAGGTGTCTCATATGTACCCTTTTTAGCACACTGGAAGGTTTTTTTTTGTTTAAATTTAACTTTTTATATAAATTATACTAACCCTTAACAGGAAATTTAAATACATATTTACGCATATCTTGATGTGATGAGGAATTTGGATTTTGACATAGTGTATGTACCATCTTTACTTGCCTTTCTTAGAGTGGTTAGTATATATAATACAAATTAGTTGTGATTGTCTCATGCACCACACCATTGACGCCTTTTTTGATGGGTTGGGGTGGCCCGCATGCTTTTTTGATGGTTCCTTTTTAGGGTGATGCAGAGTAGTTGCCATTATTTTTTAGTTACGGATAATTCTTCTATATCACTAACACTTATAAGAGAAACCAGGACCATATAACTCACCTTTTTTTTCATTGTTAGATTGATTGTCATGGTGTCTGTCATACATGACACATATACCTTTATTTCTTGGTGTGGGTATGATAGGCTAAAACAAAGTTCATGGTTGCTTCATGTACACCACACCATACACATTTTTCTTAATATTGTAGGATGGTCCAATACTTCTCGCTATCCTCTTTGTGGGGATGGCATGGAAGTATCGTTGGAAATTTTGATAAATCCTTGAACAGTCTCAATGAACTGAATTTAAACATGTTTGGTATCTCTCTACAGAGATCGACCATATGCTTTTTTCCGCCAAAGCCACATAAGTATAAATCATCAATGCCATATCTTTGAGCCATTTTTAGTACCTCTGAAACACTATCGCCCATGCATCATGCTTGTGGGTCTTTTCTATCCAAAGTGAATCACAAACTTCATCATGAAAGGATGTGTCTGTCGACGTATTAGAGCTCACTCATTTCATAATACTTTTTTTTTTTGAGAGAATGCAATATTGCATTAAATAAAAAAAGAAGAACAACCTATTACAATCTAGAACAAAAGAAAAGCTAATGGTTCCTTGCTCCAACATGGGAAGAAACCTTATTGAAAACATATTTGTTAAACTAAAATTACCATAATTGAAATAAGACCCTACTATTTCCCATTTAAAAATCCTTGGGGTGGATGGGATACCAAATAAATAAAACAACCTAAAAGATTGATTAGTATCCCTGAGTTTCCAACCGGTTAAAAAATAAGACCTAGTATAGATCTCATAAACAATTAAAGTAACTTTAGAAAACAAATATAAAACTAAAAGAAAGAAAAGGAAACTATGAAAAGAACTAAGATAACAAATAATTATCAATAATTGATAATCATCAGTAATAACTAGAAGATATTTCCTGAATCTTCTTCCAAAGCCTGAGTCCATAATCCAAAGTTAATAAATTAAGATACTTTTTAAAGATGAATTCCCTCTTCAAGTATCTTCCAAGAATCATTATGCTATAGATATCCTTGTAGTAGTAAGAAATCATTAAAGAACTAAAGGGGAAGATCCCCTCAGAAACTTTTTTGAACTAAGATTAGCCATTCTCCTTCTTGGAAAGCCTTCCACCGGTCCCAAGGATTGGAGCTCTTTAAAAAGTTTTTGTCTAGAACTAGAAGAATGATCCGTCTTAATACTTCCTGTTTTCTCTTTTACTATTGCTGTCTTTTTAAAATTCAAATTTACCTCTGAAGGGGGTGTAACAAATTCTGGTATTTCCTCATGATAGCTATCACATGAGTCCGGTTCAATAACAAAATTAGAACCAGCAATACTTGAGAGAAGGAAAAAACCCGAGGTATAAACCCTTATTTTCATAGATTAGGCCAGCAGGGTTGACCTAAGAAAATAGAATTATAGGATGTTGTTCAAATTAATTACCCATTCTCCATATCTAGTGTATGTTGTTGATTTTCAACTTAGAGCATACTTGAGATCCTTAATTGAGAGTCTTCTCTTCCTATGGTTAAAAATGTAATTAACCTTTTAGTCTTCAACAATGGTTTCATCCACAAAAAAATTGATGTTTGAGCCCAAAGGAGAAAAATGCTTCATGTTGCTGACCTACGTAATGACACAAAACTTGTTGTTGAGCTTGATTTGGTCATTTTTTTGTTTTTTGTGCAAAGGTTTTATTAATTTTGGATTGGGTGGAATAAAAATATTGTAGGGATAGTATCTATGTTAGTAATGGAAAAAATCTATTAACAATTTTGTTGACCCTAAATCGTGGCCAGCAAAACAAAAAAAAAAAAATTTCAAATCCCATACCTGCCCCCTGCCGCAGCACGTCGCACGACTCGCACGTCGTCGCCGCTCTTCGCAAGACGAGGCCATGCCTCGCGTCATTTCTCCCCATGATCGCCGAACGACTCGTTTTGAGTCGTTAAAAGCCCCGAGGCTACGAGGCCTTCGGCCTCTCTGGACCCCCGATCCTGCTCCCTCTCTTTCTCCCGCACGATTCTTCTACTCCTTCGTGGACCTCCGGCTTCGCTCCTTTGCTGCTGCCCGACTTTGCACCTTCGACGACCCTTCCTTCCTGTAGGATCGGAAGTTCCGACATTTTAATCAGAACAACAACGGGCGCCCGCTCGCTGTGGAGATAACCTTCTCCATTTCGCGCGCCTCTTCGGCCGGATCCCGTGAGAGAGAGAAAGAGAGAGGGAGAGAGGGAGAGAGGAAGAAATCAAACCCTACCTCCGATCGTTGCTTTGGCCCCCGACGTGGTCGATCGACTTTGCTCATTCGACAGCCTTCCCTTCCCGTCCGATCGCAAGCAAGAACAGGAGCTCGCTGGAAGTGAAGGTAACTTTCTCCCTACTCGTGCGCTTCTCCGGCCAAAATCCCGAAATCTGCCGAACTAAGGGATTTAGTAAATGCGGGATTTAAGCCGTAAGTCCTTAAATTCGGGATTTACCCATCGCCGGGATTTAACGCACACACCAAAATCGTTAGGTGGATTTAGCGTAGATCCGACTTAATTCCCGCTGTAATCTCCGGCCAAATCCTGTGGATCCGCCGAACCCGAGAGAGTTAGGGAGAGATTAATTAGTTTATTTTAATTAAAATTATTTTTTAATTAATGTTAACTTTAATTATTTTAATTAATTATAATTAGTACAATTAATTAAAATTAGTTTTATTTAAATTATTATAATCAATGTTAATTAATTATAATGATTTAATTAAATTAATTTTAAATTTTTAATTAATTAAAATTAATTATTATTAATTAATTAAAATTAATTAATATTAATTAATTCTAGTTAATTAAAGATAAATATGATTAATTATTTTAATTAATTATAATAATAATTAATTATTTTAATTAATCATAAACATAATTAATTAAAAAAATTATAATTAATAATTAATTATAATTAATATTTTAATTAAAATAAAATATACCTTCTTTCCTTGCCTCGACCCTCTTGCCTCGGTCGACGAGCCGCCGCCGATCCGCCAGCCGCTGAAGGTATAATTTATGGAACTTAGTCTCTCTCTCTCTTACCTCGACCTGCGTGTCGAGTCGGTGGTCTGCCCATGCACGCTTTTTTCTAGCGTGGTGGGAGAGGCAACCGGCACGACATCTACGACGAGGTAGGCGAGTGACACTCGGTTCCAAATCCTATTCTCGGCGTTAGTGTCGAACTAGGAAACCAACTCATGCACGCTTTTCTCTAGCATGGTGGGAAGGGAACCCCGTGCGGTGCCTACGACGAGACCGGGATACCCATAAGTACCCGCTTGCGGGGAAACGACTGCTTCTCTTTTGTAACAGGTATCGAAGACCCATGCACACCTTTATCTGGCGTGGTGGGGGAACAAAGATTTTACGGCCGCGGTGTCCTCGAAAGAGGGCACCTACCGTGCACGCTTTTCTCTAGCGTGGCGGGAGGCCCAGTTTTCCGTAGTTTTCCCCTAAACGGGGGAGACGTCGGGACGTTGCCGAAATTTCGGGTGAAATATTACTCTATTCGGGACCTGTTTTGAACTCAAAAGAACAAGCATTGGGACTCAAATGAACATGAACTTAAGACTTGTGGACTATGGACTTGAACTTGAACAGAACCCAAATGACTAATAAAAGGTCGAATCCAAGTGAAATAAAATTAGATTGGAACCAAAATTCAACCCAAATCGAGTATTCAATTGAAATCAAAAGATCTCCAGAGGACTTTGAACAGAATATGAACATGTAATTGAACTTAAAGGACTGCAGGGGACTTGAACCAGACTAGTACATCAAACAAAGACTTTGATTTGGACTGGATTTAAGCTTGAACAAGCAATTACATTTAAGCAAAATAAAGTAACAAACGGACTTATATAAGTCCTAAACTCGAATCAAATGATGAAAATTTTGATGCTGAAGCCAGTCAACTTGAAAGTGAATTTGTAAGCTCAAGCTGGGTTCAAACTCGACATGGGCAATAAAGAACTTGAACCTTCAAGAATAAAAAGGGACCTAGTCTTGCACTTGATCCGGATAAGGAACCTAAACTCGCACTTGACCTCGGACTATACAACAATAAGTGGGAGTTGTAGACTCGATAAACTTGAGTCTAAATGAAACTTAACTCGAACTCAAACACATACAAAGGGAAAAGTTTGAATCATGTGCGAGGGGATTCAAACTACAAGAACATCTGTATGGTCAATAGTGACTCAAAGTAGGTTACAAGACCTTGATGCATGAACTCCTACAACAATCCCTACATATGCCTGTAGATTGAGATGGCAAAACTGGCATTTGATAGTGGAAGATCCGCCTCTACAAACAAGTACAATCAACAAACCCACCTGAGATTGGTGAAAGGTGGACATGGTGTAGAGACAACTGCTCTTCTACAAATATATTTAGAAGGTCGTAGTGGATACAACAGTCTTCCATCAGCAAACACAAGTAACTTGTGGACAACAACAGTGGGTACTTCATAAGGACAACGAACCACTGTAGGCACAAGTACAAGTATCTCCTGCGACGATCCCTACGAGGTCAAACAAGTACAACAACCACCTGAGATTGGTGAAAGGTGGACAAACGAGGGTCTCCTACGAATATTCCTAGGAGCTCGTAGCAAACACAATGGATCCTTACAAACAAATACGAGCCACTTGTGGATAACAACAGTGGGTATATCGTAAGCACAACGAACCACTGTGAACACAAGTATTGATACCACCTACGACAGTTATGGTCAACATCTACAAGTACACCGGGTACAAAGGCAGCCCGTTTACGAAAAAAAGACACCCCCGGGCAAAAGGGAGGAAATGTTTGAACAAATTAGAACCAAACTTTCGGGTGTTTTAAAGTCTCTTCTTAGTTCCATACTTGAGAAAAAAATAGTTCTGATGTCTACAAATACCAAAAATAACGGTTCGTTACACCAAAGATCCTGAAAGGAGTTCTTTCCAAATCAGCAGTCATTGACTCCAAAAATCCAGAAAACAACCTCCCCGGTGAATGAGAAAGGGGGAGTCAATATCAAGATGCACGCCACCGGATCTGCAACACTCGTATTAGCAGACATAAGGCGTGTATAAGCTTTCAAATGAAAAGTTGTGTGCATCCAAACGATAATTATCTACACAACTACAAATATTTTAAAGTACCCATGCACATGCACTATAATTTGTATACACATAGGTACACAATGGGGTACGTCTAAATCAATATAAAAATCATCTGCATGGGCCTCGACGAGCGTGTTATTGGTACACACGTGACGCCTAGGGATGCTGCGCGGGTCGATAAGTGAATTCTATTTCGAACCCGATCCTTCTATACGGATCAATAGAAGTCGATAGGGTTCGAACCTTTAAACGAATACACGGCTGTGGCGACCAGTGTATTTGTTTCAATACATTCGTATTAGGCATTCCAAGCCTACAATAAAAAAATTCACTAAAAAAAAGGCATGAAGCCTACGAAACCCGATCCTCCTAAATAGAAAAATAGGAGTAGACAGGGTTCGAGATATCGAATAAATATGCGGTTACGGAGTTGACCGGAATATTTATTTTGTGCATTCATATTCGGCCTTCAAGGCCTACTACAATAAGAATTCACTATCAAGGGCATAAAGCCTACAAAAACCCGATCCTCTGTCGACAGCCCGACAGAGTTGACAAGGTTCGATCCATAAAGAGAAATTACTTCGAACACCCCGATGATGGCCGTGTTGAATGCAGATCTCAACAGAAGGGGTTCCCAAATATTTTTAAATATCTCCCAAAAGTCCACACAAAATTCAAAGCTCCACCCAAAAACTCCACAAAAAAAATCTCAAAATCCTAAAACTTAAAAAATATTTAAAATTAAAATCTAACTATTGAACACTTAAAGTAAAATCCATTCACCCTCCGCAACAGTTTGCCGGGGCGGACAAATTAAAGTTTACTTCAGCTCACAAGGAGCCAAATGCCTAGTCGAAAATATCACTAGGATCTATTATCAAACAATCTCTTGCCAGTAAGGACGTGGTACGTGTCCTTTAACCGGCAGTTTTGCCGCCAAATGGCACTGCAGGTAAACGGTTATGACCCGGGGCTCTCTGAACCGAGTGGTTTTGCCGCCAAATGGCACCACGGATAGCGGTTATGGCCAGAGCCAATACGCTCCTTAATGGCGTTAAATCATTGAGATATGAATCAATAGGATATGATCGATAGGGCACAAAGCCCTCTGTTAGCTAAAGTGGATTCAAATTTGTCCCCTTAGACAAACATTCACCCCAGGTCTACAAGGTCCCCTTGGACGAAGCAACCCATGGCTGCCGACAAGGATCCTTCTGTCAGGTTGGGTCGACTACCTCCTCTGACTAAGTAGACCAGGGACCACGATGGCCCGGGATGACGGAACCATGGGATCTTGATCGGGTCTATCATCCATTCCCCCACCATCCGCTTTAAGTGAAAGATGGTGAAGTTTCTTATTTTAAATATCAAACTCTTCAATTTCCAACCAATTTTTTCAAATTTCCAAATCAATACCCATGCTGCTACTATATGCCAGATACACGTATTCTCTACGTATCTGATTGATGACTAGCCTTAATCGAAAGTTCTCTCTCGTTAGTGGGAGGGGTAATTAACTATAGGGGCTTGCGCCTATAGGAAACCAGAACTCAGATCATAAAGTCCTCACAAAATGAGGGCGAAATCTCTGGGTAGTGTCTTATCTACAAACCCATCTGCCTTCCAAAATTTACCTCGGAACTTAATCCGTTAAAACTCCCTCGCCGAAAAAGAAGAAAAGCGAGCGAAGGCCGAGGCCGAATTTTCGGAGCCCACAAATTTTAATGGAAAAAATTCTATTGTCATTAGTACTGGAATGAAAGTCTATTAATAATAGTCTTTTTTTTTTGGGAAAACTAATATCTTATCTTCTAGAAAGCTTTAAAATCTAAATTCCTGGTCGAGTATGCTTGCAAAACAAAGAAAAAAAACACTTAATATAGGGCAATGGGTTATTGGAGATTTGACCACGAGGACAAGAGTTGGTTGAGGATATGCAACTGATAAAATTTCCTACTAATGCAATTGCAAATTTCAAATTTTTTTACAACCACTGAACTGCGGCCTAACTTTTTGTTGGACGGCTAACTGCACCATGCTCCATAATTGCCATCTTTCAATCACTTATGAGCTTTACAACGGCTGCGCTTTTGTTTTATTAAAGCCTAAGGTTACAGCCTGTCGAATCACTCATGGTTTCCAAAGCTTCTTCAAAACATTCTAGAGAGAATTTAAATAGACCACCGTGGAATAGGCTTCTAATCTGTGTGCATAAATTGCAGGTGATACAGCAACTTTGGAGAAGGAAGGACGTAAAGGGTCTGATCAGTGCGTTGGGAAAGATGTCTGATCATGCTGTAGGTATCTTAAATTAGTGCAGTTTTTGGACAATAAGCCATATGTTTTATTTATGCTATATCTTACAGGTCACTTCAGATTTAATAAGTGTTCTAATGGATAAGAGTGATATCATTACGTTGGACTTGTGCACTTGCCTCTTACCACTGCTGTCATGTCTTCTAGACAGTAAGATTGATAGGTATGTGCATTTAATTTTTAGATTTTCCTTAACTGAACTATAAATGATCCTTTTATACTGTTTACTTGTATTTGATATGCTTACTTCAGTTGTGATTTCCTGTTTGGTTCAAATAATATGGATAGTTTCTGCTTTGCTTGCAGCTTAATGTCTGATAGTTCTTAGTCCTGATTAAACCCTTGCAGCTTATTGGTAATCTATTGTTTTCACCAACCAAAAAAATTCAGCAATGGCTAATGTTCCAAAATTGTTGAACATTTAAATTAACTGTCATTGTGCTGAAATCGTTAGGTCTATCTCACTTGTTAGAGACAAGAATAATTCCTTGATCTTCTCAAATTTGATTCACATGGAATCTATATGATCAAAATTGCTGGTTTCTTGAAATGCCTGCACTGTTAATGGATTCCATCTTTGGCATCAGAAATTTTAGCAAATAAACATATGCTTAACTTCCCATCTTATAAAGTGTTTAAATTACTATTCATTCAATTTCAAGGTTTAGACTTTAGATTCGCTATTTCACCCATTGGAGTTATGCAGTCTATGTGCTTAATGATTTCTTAAAATTAGGTACTTGGGCATTTCCCTTGAAATGCTGCTGAAGCTTGTCAGAAACTTTGGTTCTGTAATTCATTCAACATTATCAGCTGGATCTTCTGTTGGCGTTGACCTACAAGCCGAGAAAAGGTTTCTTCAACATCCTTTGGAATGCTTTTTTGCTTGTTTGTATTTGTGATTGATGTAACTTTTTTGATTTATTCTATGATTGTTCTGTACAGGCTGGAGCGTTGCAATATATGCTTCATTGAGTTAGAAAAGATTAAGCACAGTCTCCTCCCTCTTACCAGGTCTGCTGCCTTATTGTTTCATTAATTCTCTATTACCTCTTTAGCCAGCAAAAGCTCTAAACAAAATTCCAATGTTGAGCTTATACGGCCCTGAGCCAATCATATCTTGTGGTCCAATTTATTGTTTCCAGTACATTTTGCAATTAGTGACTCAATTTGATATCAAAGTCCAGCTAAGTTGCACATAGGTAGGTTCTATCCAATCTTTTGCTTCAATCAATGCATGATATTTGAACTTCTTCTACAACAACAACAACAACATCAAGCCTTTATCCCACTACGTGGGGTCGGCTACATGAATCCTTTTTCTCCATTGTGTCCTATTAAAAGTCAAATTCTCGTTTAAATCTAATAAAGAAAGGTCATTCTTAATATTTTCTAACCAAGTCTTTTTAGGTCTACCCCTACCTTTCTTAACATAAATCAAATCTAATACCTCTACTCTCCTAACCGGGTCATCGGAAGGCCGCCGTTTTATGTGACCAAACCATCTAAGGCGACTCTCTCTAATCTTATCTTCTACTGGAGCTACTCCAACCTTTTCACGTATATGCTCATTTCGTATCCTATCTCTAAGGGTAAAGCCACTCATCCACCTGAGCATTCTCATCTCTGCCACACTTAACTTAGTATTATGCTTCTCTTTTAATGGCCAACATTCGGCACCATAAAGCATTGCAGGCCTCACTACCATCTTATAGAACTTTCCCTTAAGTTTGAGGGGTACATTTCTATCACATAACAAGCCTGATGCATTCCTCCACTTCAACCATCCAACTTGAATTCTGCTGATAATATCCCCATCTATTTCACCATCACTCTGAACAATAGATCCAAGATATCTAAAACGTGTACTCTTATTAATGACTTGATCGCCCAAAGTCACAATCCCCTCACTAGGTCTATTACTACCAAAATTACACTCCATATATTCCGTTTTAGATCTACTCAAGCGAAAACCTTTAGACTCTAAGGTTGACCTCCATAATTCAAGTTTACCTTCAACTCCCTTTCTAGTCTTATCAACAAGAAGAATATCATCAGCAAAAAGCATACACCAAGGTACATCCTCTTGTAAATGTCTAGTGAGAACATCCATGACTAAATCAAAAAGATATGGGCTTAAGGCTGATCCTTGATGTAACCCAACCGAAATAGGGAAATACTTGGTCAAACCACCTTGTGTTTGAACACAAGTAATAGCTCCTGCATACATATCTTTAATGATTTGAATATAAGCATTATTGACTCCTTTCTTTTCAAGAACTCTCCATAGCACTTCTCTTGGAACTTTATCATATGCTTTTTCTAAATCAATAAATATCATATGTAGATCCTCCTTATTTTCTCTATATTTCTCCATCAAACCTCTTAATAAATGAATGGCTTCCATAGTCGACCTACCCGGCATGAATCCAAATTGATTATGAGAAACATTAGTATCACGCCGCAACCTATGCTCCATAACTCGCTCCCAAAGTTTTAAAGTATGACACATTAACTTAATACCTCTATAATTCGCACAATCTTGTGCATCACCTTTATTCTTAAAAATAGGAATTAACACACTCATTCTCCACTCATATGACATCTTTTTAGTCTTCAAAATAGTATTAAAAAGTTTAGCAAACCATGAAATTCCTTCATCTCCTAAGCATTTCCACACTTCTATTGGAATATCATCAGGTCCAACAGCTTTTCCACCCTTCATTTTCTTTAAAGCCTCTCTAACTTCAGTTTTACTAATACGCCGATAAAAACAGAAATCTTTATTTTCATTTAGGGTGCTAAGGTCATTATAGTCAATCTTATATTCACAATCTTCATTAAAAAGTTTAGCTAAATATCTCATCCATCTTTGTTGAATATCATCTTATAAGAAAAGTATTTTTTGATCTTCATCTTTAATACACTTCACTTGAACTAAATCCTTACTATTCCTATCTCTTTGTTTGGCTAACTTATACATATATCTTTCTCCCTCTTTAGTATATAATCTATTATATAAATCACTAAAAGCTAATGTCGTTGCATCGCATATTGCTTTCTTAGCATCCTTACGAGCCACTTTATAAATTTCCCAATTATCAGAATTTTTAAAATTAAACCAATTTTTATAACAAAGCTTCTTATTTTTAATCTTTTCTTGCACATTTGGATTCCACCACCAACTACTTTTACTATTAGGAGCTTTTCCCTTTGATACTCCAAGGATATCTTTTGCAATATTCTTAACATCACTAGCCACTTTTTCCCACATAATATTAGCATCCTCATGCACAGACAAAATCTTAAGATCTAAGATCTTATTTCCAAAAATATTTTTGTTAATATTCTTTAAATGCCCCCATCTAATCCTAGAAAATCGTTTTACTTTATTTTTTATTTTATGCCCCTTTATCTTAAAATCCAAAACTAATAATCGATGTTGGGTACATAAATTTTCACTCGGAATAACTTTACAATCTTTGCAATCTAAACGATTTAGTTTTCTAATAAGAAAATAGTCAATCTGTGTTGTACTATATCCATTTTTATAAGTGATGAGATGCTCATTTCTTTTCTTAAATAAGGTATTAACAATTGAAAAATCATAAGCTAAACAAAAATCCAATATGGTCTTGCCACCTTCATTCGTCGTTCCAAATCCATGGCCACCATGAATGCTTTTAAAATCATCTACCTCTCTACCAACATGTCCATTTAAATCTCCTCCAATCAAAACTCTTTCTTCAAGAGGTATCTTTTGTATTAATTCTTCTAAGTCATTTCAAAAATTTAATTTAGAACTCATATCCAAACCTACTTGAGGAGCATAAGCACTTATAATATTAACAATCTTATCATCAACAACAATCTTTAAAGCTATAATTCTATCTCCAATCATGTTAATTTTTATAACATTATTCTTTAAACTCTTATCTATAATAACACCTACACCATTTCTAGTACGACTCTTACCCGAATACCAAAGTTTAAATCCTAAACTATCAATTTCCTTAGCCTTCTCACCAACCCATTTAGTTTCCTGAATGCACAAAATATTTAACTTCCTATGAATCATAATATCTATTAATTCCATTAATTTTCCTGTAAGGGAACCTATATTCCAAGTTCCTATCCTAATTTTAGTTTCATGGACTAGCTTCTTTGCCCACATCCGTCCTTGATGTGGGAACCCTTGCCTATTTAACACTGCACCCGGGTGCCGGTGCAGCGGCCCTTGCACACTTGTCACTGTATTCAGGCCATACAGCGTGCATGCATGCACTCATCCCTAGTTGAAATATGCCTTAAATCTCAACCATTCATTTTATAATTGAATACTATAAGATATGTGAAATTATGAGTTACCATCTTTCTAAAAGGATAATAGCCTAACCATATATACAGATGCATACAACAACAACAACAACATCAAACCTTTATCCCTCTACATGGGTTCAACAAAAAGAATCATGTTTCTTCATTGTGTCGTGTTAAGATGCATGCCTATGTTAATTAAAAATATAAAGACCTAACTAATAGTGCGCATCTATTCTTACATTTATGCATGTACATTGCAATTCAATCTCGAGCTAGCTCTATCCAATCTAAGCTCGGCTCAATATATGTTTAGTAAGAGCTTGACTTTACTCATTATCTATGATGCACCGACACTTCTCCTCAAAGAGGCGTGCAGTGTCCGACACGACACTCGTCCGACACTCATCCGACACGTGTCGGACTCGCCAAAAATGTGTCCGATTAAAAAATATTAAATGCAAATTGGACACGTGTGTCTGACACGCGTATCTTAAATATTTTATGAATTTTTTTTTAAATATAATTTCTTGTATTTTGCGGGATTTAAACTAAATTTCTTATTTCCTATCCACAACATCAAATCAATGTCCGCACTTAATATCCAATCATCGAATATTCTCATTTTAATTTTCTTTTTGGCAGTGAAGGTATTTTCATCTCCTCTCTCGGTGATTGATAAATGGCATCGACGCCTGAGTCTCGGCGACTAAAATATTAATTGTTGTTTTTTGAAACTTACAAAAAAAGCTAATGTACATGCTCGGTACTGTTAGGTATCGCTAGGTACCGCTCAGTACAACCTTGGTACCACTAGGTACAAGCTCGGTACCGCTAGGTACCACTCAGTACATGCTCGGTACCGTTAAGTATATGCTCGATACCGCTTGATCTCTTTCCATACAAATAACTTACGAACTTTAAAAACAAGCGAAACTTCAAAATTACTCTTACCGTTGGCAGGTCGAACCCCGCCAGGGGCAGCGCCTCCTTGGACCCCCGACAAACCGGTATATTGTTGTATTCATGTGGTCTTATTATTGAGATATTTTGATTTCACTTCATATCAATTATAATTTCTATGTTGAAGGATAGTAGTTCAAATAGAGAATATCCATTATGATTTAGGAGGAATATAAATCTTCGTCTTCTATCAAGAAAAATCTCACTTTATATGACATGTGATAATAAGATGTGGGATGTTGTTGGAGATGGGTTCGAGTGACTTGATGATATGGGATTATTGGAGGTTGCAAATCTTTCTCTAGATGAACCAGAGTTGGAAGCAATGATATTCAATGATGATGATATTGAAGGCCAAAGATCTACCTCTGAATTTAATTTTATTATTCCCTCTATTGAGTAGTTGGACCTTCATGTTGTACTAAATGATTTTTTGCTTATATTTTTATGGTTGTACTATACATTTTGTACTAAACATTTTTATGTTATAAGCTAAATAAATTATCATGAAATTGATTTATTATTGCTTGTCATTTTTAATATAATGTCATCTTAATTTCTATATATTATATTAAAAAATTATTATGCCGTGTCCACGCCGCACTCGTGTCCTATATTTTTAAAAAATTCTGTGTCCGTGTCGTGTCCGTGTTGTGTTGTGTCCGTGTCGACGTGTCTGTGTCGGTGCATCATAACTCATTATATGTTAATCTGAGTCAAAAGTCAGTCTAATTTTTTAGCGATCTTTGTACAATTTTTGCATCCCTGCTAGCCTAGTCTGATGTGGAACGTACATGCGATGATGGGTTTCATAATGAAAGTTTGCACGCTTAATTTTAGATAGAACAAATAATTATATCTTTATAATAATTTGAACGACGAGATAAAACATTAAGAACGGAAAAACGAGCTTACGGTTGAATCACACGGGTAAGAGTTAATATCATATAATAATCAAGTCAATCTAACGTTGCGTACATGAATGGTTTTCCACAAATATCCCTAGACTAACAATAAGATTAGTTGCTATGAGAAGATCCCTCACACAACTCATCCAATTACTAGGTTTTAGCGGAGAAAATGGCATGAACCTTCATGAATCACTTATAAACCTCAATTGAGTAGCGACTAAGAGATTAAAGATTTGGAGGAGAGTTTACCCAAATAATCGGAAGATACGAAGTTCCGGAGGCTGTAGGGAGGCTTGGAAGGAAGTAGGTGGCATTCATGAACCTTCTTGAAAGCGTGGTCAACAATTTGATACGTCCGGACAACGTTTGAAGACCTTCCAATTGACTGGACAGCAAGATACAGGTGCAGAGTTTCCCTGGACAGCAAACAGCACTGTTGGAAATAACTTGGACAGCATACGGGAGTTGCCGGACTGTTGGGCAGCAAGGGAAGCTGGCTGGAATTTCTTCTGGACTGCAGTTTCTACTTGGAAAATTGCTGGACAGCAATTTACTGCAGGTTTTAGGCGGCAGGAACTCAAGTTTCCCTTGCTGGAATTCTTCAGGATGTCGTTGGGGCAGCAACCAAGATTTGGGGCAGCAGGTCAGATGCTTATACGGCTGAAAATTTCTAAATAGCAACCTTGTAACTCATAAAATCTGAGCAGCAATCATCCCATAATGGGCCAGCAGTTTAAGAGGAATCAAGGAAGAAAATTGGGTAGCAATTAATAGCCTATGCGGGAGATGGAGCCCAGTGAATGGCCGGCCACCTAGAGAGGGGAATAGGATGTAGAAATCATAAGGACGTGGGGCCCATGCTACTAATCTAATATTTGAAAAAAAAAATCTGAATTGATTATCAGATTTTGTAAAATAGGAAAGTTTTCAAATAGATGAGTAATCAATTGGGGAAGATTTGATTTTAAATTTGAATTGAAATTCAATTGAGATGATTTTCTAAAATCAAGGAACTATTTTAGGAAAGTAAAAAATCTGAATTAATTCTCAGATTTTATGATAGGAAAAGTTACCAAAATTTGAGGCTATCAATTGGAAATAATTTGAATTGATCATTCAAAATTAGATCCAATTAATATTGAAGCCTTAAATTAAGCAGCTAATTTGGAAAACATTCAAAGCTTCATGAAACAAATTGGAATTTCAAATTTTGAAATTCACCGGAGGGGGAAGGGGATTTCCAAACATGAATGATGACTATGAAAATTCTAAATAAATTCAAATTAATTTAATTTATAATTTGAATTCATTCAAAAATTTCCATAAATGGAACTTCTAAATTTGGAAAGAATTTGAATTTTAAATTTCAAATTCCAATGAAGGGCTAGGGGAGGGAGGCGTGGGGGAAAATGGCGGCGAGGGGAGAGGCCGGCGGCAAGGTGGCCGGCGGGTGGAGCTAGGGTGGAGATGCTAGTGGAGGTTTCGGCTTCTTCCACTCTTGACTTGGCTCGCGGCAGTCAATGGAGGAGAAGAAGAATGTGCATGAAGAGGGGAGAAAGGAGATAACCAAGAATATACGAGAAAGATAGAGATAACTAACGAACTCACACAGAGATCGTAAGAACCGCGAACCTCGGACTCTTCCAAAGATCGACGGGTATTGCGAATTACCCTCCTCGGGCTTCTCCTCTCATGAACTCACTAAGAGATCACGTGAACTCACTAAGAGATCAACAAGAACATAAAACTTTTCATTATCAATAATTCATCCTTTCCAAGAGGAAGGGGAAGGCTTAAATAGCTAAATACATGAGGAAAAAATAAAAGGCATAATTGCCCCTAGGGCCAACATAAGACAAAGCCCTCAAGTGAGGGTAGAAAGGGAAAAATACAAATAACAATTCAAAAAAATCAAAATAAATAGACACGATCGTAGCCGTTGATCTTCGATGTCCTCATCATAGTCAGTTCATTGGTTTGGGTTAACTTTGTCATTACTAGTTTAGATCTGCTGATTCCCAAGCTGGGTTGAGCCGTAGTTTACAAAGCTGCTGATTTAGTACTCACTTTGCAGTCTTGTATTTACTGATAACCATCTTAGGCAAGCACCTTTCTTCTGGACATAAGAAATTTATGGTCATGTCATAAAAATCAGCAAACCGCTTCTAAACCTAAGCCAAGCCTGTTTGGGATTACATTTGTTTTTATTTCTTCTTTTCTAAATATATTTTTAATGCATTTTTTAATATATTTTAATTTTAATTTTTAGAAACAAATCAAGATGATTTTAAAATCCTCAAGCAACTCTTAGGTGTTTTTAAAAACAACTCACCTTATTAAAAACAGTAAAAATGCAAATTATTAAGTTGAGTGGAATAATATAGTTTGGTTAAATATATGAATGAAAATATCTTGTCATTGTCATAATTAAAAATAAATCACTCATCATATATGTGCATTCAACTAGTTTCACAATCAAAATTTTTATGAGAGGGAATAGATGTAAATACATGATGAGATAGAATGCCTATATATGCTCAAGAATGTGGCATGATGATTTTCTTTTCCAAATATTCATTTGTTTTCTTAAAACAATTCATTAAATATATTCAATAATTAGATTTGTAGTTTAATTAAATATATTAATGAAAATTTGTTTTCTTCAACTATTCATTTGTTCACCACCACCGGCGAGCACCATCGACCAATGGACGTTCTGTTGATGATTGCTGCCTTTGTTATTCCATCATTGACTGCCACTGTTTTGCCGATGACCGCCGTCATTGCTTTGCTGATGATTGCTGCCATCCCATAACTTAATTTACTCTCTCTCTCTCTCTCTTTCTCTATATATATATATATATATATATAAACAAAACAAAATAAAAAGAAAATATAAAAAACAAAAAAACAAATGATCAAAAATGGTTCTCTAGTAATTACTCGTTATAGAGTCGGCTTTAACTTTATAGGTTAAGGATTGAAAATAACTCAACTCTAGAACATTTCTTCTACATTTTAATTGACATTTTTGCTTGTTCTTTGGCAGAAGAGGAGGTTCAGTTGCAAAGTCTGCACAGGAGCTGAACCTCGCCTTACAGCAAGTTGCAAGTTAACTCGAATTCGTTCATCTATTTTTCACTTGTACATGTCTTATTGAGCCACTAGCTCACCATAACCTAAAGCTATTGAAGCCTTTGTGAATGAGGTCATTAACCATATGATTTATAGAAGTACTCTCCGAAGGCCAGAGGGGTGCCAGATGCTGACCTGTTCTAACATATTGCTTGATAAAAGCCTGTATCATTCACACCTTACAGGGATGATCATACAATTGTATCATGTTCTTGGGCTATTCTTTTTTTAATAGGAACGGTCTAGTTTATCAAATATCAATTATCATTGTTTAGTTTTTTATCAGGGGAGTTGTTATTTTGTTGGAGCTCATAGTACTATATTAGTTTAATCATTTGAATGTAAGTTTTAACTTTTTGCAATATGAGATTCTCCTACCAAAAAAGAAAAAAAAGCAACATCGTTTGATTTTGGATCTTCTAGTTCTTCAATAATAATGTTATGGTTGCAATTTTATGCAACATTCGAGGATAGTTTAAATGTAGTAATGCTTCTCAAAGTTGTGGGGTTGAAGCTCATTTAGGTTTCGTTTGAGTCGGCTTTTTTTTTTTTTGCTTCTTAAAGCAATGTTTTAGTACAATGATTTTAATTTTTGTATTAAAAAGCTGTTTTTAGTAAGAAAATTATCCCAAACGAAGTCTTAGACCATAATCAATTAACATTTGTATTGTTTATTGATCAGATGGTATATGCAGCAGCTTTGTTCATTTAAGATTTTGTTTGTTAAGGGTTACTATTTTGAAAATGGAGTGAAATATTGTATTTGAATAGTTATTGATTTATATTTTGAAAATCTACCGTTTGAGTTGTTTTAATACAAAAATTTGAATCTCGTTGATTGTACGTTTCTGTGTGATTTTAGTTAGTCTATTTTAGATCATATTAATTATTTGCATTTAAATTATTTTAATACAATTTAGTATAATCAATCTTGGCCAGAGGATTTTAACTGAATGCTATATTGTTATTGCATAAGGGGAAGATAATATTATAAATAGAAATGTAAATGAGTCGAGTTGAGTTTGAGTCATCTCAGATGTGAGCTTAAGTTTGATTAATTACTCAAGTTTGAGCTTGAGCTTTATTCTACGAGTTCAAGTTGATTGATGAGCTAGCTTGTTTATTTTAAAAGAGAAATTAGTTATGATGAAAAAAAATGCATCTATAGTTGCTTCTCCCAAGTAGGCCATAATCACTAGTCATTGTTCATCATTGGTAAATACTGACCTTTATAATACGGCAATCTCTACCCACATAACCCAATAAGCTTGTAACTTGTTGACTACTATAAAACATCAACTCTACTCTCATTAATAGTGTGCCATTATAGGTAAAAAAAAAGAGAGAGGTAATTTTCAGTGTTCTTTGGCAAAAAAGGATGAAATTATGACAAAAAAATTAGAGGAAATTCTTCCAGTTTTTATATTAGAGTTTTTTTTGGCAAAATTTTTGGTGAAAATTTAGCTTGAAATTGCTATTTAAATATTGGCCAAATTTTTGCTAGATATTCTACTGGAAAAAGCCGCCCTTATACCCAACCTGAAGCCTTTCCATCTCCATTTCACATGAAAATAGCCCAATGTGCCAATTTACCCTTTTTTCCCTATTTAACCTCCATGCACATTGGAAGTATTTTCTACGTTGATTTTTTTTCACTTCTTTGAAGATCTAAAAGTAAATCTTCATCCCTTTGAAAGTCTTCAATAAATTTAAGATTTCATCTATTAATTTTATTTAAAAAGGTTTTGAAGTTTCTAGAATTATGTATTTCTTTTTTATTATAATTTTGTTTAGATTTGATGGTCTCTTTCATGTAATTTATTTTTCATAAAATTAAACTATTGTTTTGGTAGGTTATGTGATTACTCATTTACTTTATCTCTCATGCAACATTTAGAAATTATACATTGAAGAGATTTGCTCATGTGCACATCTCATGTAACACTTCTAAAAGCTTCAAAAAACATTATTAAATGGTATATATGCATGGTATTTATAAAAATTTACTAAATGGTAATTAGGTTTCCTAACTAAACAGTAATTAGGTTTCTTCACTAAATGATATTTATAAAATTTTAAAAAAATATCAATAAATATTTATCGAAAAATTAAAAAAAATTTATATTTATAATAATAAAAATAATTCCAAAAGATTATATTAGTATATTTAATATATTTGTGTAATGTTTATATTTTATGAGTGAATAATTCATGAATGCAAAGATTCATGGATAATGGACATGTAATGAATGTACAATGCATGTAGAATGGTTCATGACTTTATGACGTCTTCACAAGTATATTGAGCAAGATGGGGAGTAGCTTGGATGAATAGTTTTGATGGATTAAATATTTAATTTTTGATTCATATTAAATTTTAGAATTGAATAGTTATTATTTTTATTGAAATATCAAGTATTTTTTAAATGCATTATAGTATTTATTAGTACATATGCAATTTCAAAGCTATAGAAATTTTGGACTATCTTTATTATGTGACAATGTATACATGGATATAAGTCGCTGGTTATGGATGCATAATACATTTTTTACTTGGATGAAAGGATTATAGATGAATTCATTAAGGGAGTCTAATATTACGTTCATGTGGTACGTCAATTACCTTCATTTTTTGTAGATGGAAAGTTTAGGTGCCCTTTCTCAAAACACAAAGATCAACCCAACCTTACATTCGATCAGGCTGCCTGGAGACTACTAGCTACATTTTGATTCTCAATGTAGTACATCAATAAGTTACATAATAGTAGAAGAATAAATTATAAAGATATATGAAGAGAGAATATTTGGTGTAGCTGGCTCTTAATTTAGAGAATGTACAAAGGAGACACCTTACATTGATGCACCACTCATTATGAGTTATTAGTCACTATAAGATGTTTAGTATTAAGATAGATTTTAATATTCCTCATGAGTATTTCAATAAATTTATTAGATTGTCGAAAGAAACTAAACCAATAGATAATTTGATTTTGGCAGACTTGTACAAGATGAAGAAGTTAGTATCAAAATTGAGTTTGAATGCTATAAAAATAGATTGTTGCACTAATGATTGCATATTATTTTACAAGGATGACTTGATAGAAATATTATATCAGCATTACAGCAAACCTCATTTCAAACCATAATCTAGAAAGTAAACAAAAATATAAGGATGTTTCGTTTAGTCGATTATTTTATTTATCCATTATTCTAAGGTTTCAACGATTGTACATAAATATTAGTTGATTCATGATTTTCTTCTTTTTGTTTTAGATGCATCTAGGGATGAGTTACCACGTAAATCTATTGCATCTATATTTGGTCAGCAAAAGAGGCTAATAAATGGCTCAGTATGGGTAAAGCATACTAAGTGGGAGTCCAAATCACAACTTGCCGTGATCACTCTAGTTACTCGTTTTAATAGTTGCCTAACTAATAGCATCCCTCACTTCCCTTCACAAAATCTGCATAGGCCAACCCCTTTTATCGATACTATCTCCCACCATCATCTTAGGTAGGCCCTTTAAATACCAAGACCCTCCATAATCACAGTCTTTCTATTATCCACCTCCATCATAGCCACATTCAGTTGGACCATCTACATCTTTTCAGTAATGGGGTGTGGGTCAATTTATTATTTATAGATAGCTACATGTACATAGATTTAGCCGGTGACATGCTTTTATATATAAATGTTTTATTATTTGAATAGATAAAGTTGTAATAATATGATCCATTTTTTATTTAAGCAGCTTCAACCCATCTAGACATGTTATAAATATGATAATATATATCATAAAGAGCAAGTTTGATGAAGCTCATGTATAGTAGAATAAAATTACATAAGGAGTTCATGACATGTGGTTTTGAGAGTTTGAGATAAAATAATACTACAAATAACAAATATGCAATTTAAAATTTCTTATAAAATTATTTTATTACGTCACGTGTTTGTGGACAAATAAATTGTACCCACTAATTTGCTTTATGTTTCTTTAATCAAATCTACATAGCTAACATTACGAATTTAAAAATTGAAATGATATTTACTTTCATAATCAAATAGAACAAATGAAATGTACAATTCATCTTGAAAGATAAAAGTAATATTTACCTATAATTTTAAAAATAAAAATAACCAAGGAAGAAAACTTTAGTCTACGTCCAAAGAATATTTCCCTACTTTAGAGAACTAAAGTAGGGTTTATTTTTTTACTAGATTTTAGATTCCCAATAGAGGCAAGTCTCTATAGTTAATTACATCTCAAGATAAGTTTTGAGAAAACTCTTGATTAAAGTAGAGATTAAACTTTTTAGAATTACAAAAATTTGATAAAAAATTGAGTTTATATTGATTTATTGAATTGAAAGGTAGAAAGGGCAATCTAAGACTTTATTTTTTATTATTTCCATTTATAATTTATTTATGATTTAGATAACCCTCCGAGGAGGAGATATTGAGGGTGTCTATACAATTTGGACTTAAGTCTACTTGGAGTGGATTGCCAACTAACAACCTAAGTGCAATTCAACATCTTATGATTGTAAGATAGAAAGCTCTTTTTTTAATTGTAATTAAGGTTTTGGCTTAGAATTTAATCATGACTCTTTAATATGAAAATGCACCTAACTAGCATAATGTATGATTTATGCAACAATGTATAAATAAAACTTTTATTCATTTATTTATATTGAAAACTAAAGTACAAACCAGGGTCTACTATAAAAGAAAATGTGGCCAAGCTCCAGCATAACAGGCTTGGATTTCTATTCTTATACAATATAGATTTAAATATGATTGCATAATTTAGTATTCAAATCTTTTAGTTCCTGGATCTTCTATAGAATTTGAAAAGACAATGATTTTCAAAGGAAGAAGAATGATTTTCTTTCAGAATCCAAAAGTGTATATATGAAATCATTTTAAAATCATTTACAACTCTTTATATTTTTACATCTTGATATACCTTATAAAAGAATTCATAACTTTATATTTACATTTAAATTTATATTAGAGCCCAGGTATATTCTGCTTTGACTCTAGTGGTAAAGAAAAATATTCCTCTGAACATGAATGAGTGTAATTTAGGTGTATGAAACCTAATAAAAGCTAAGATGTACCAATAAAAAAAAAATCATGTATGACATTTAGAGTACAAAAGGTAAACTAACAAAATAAGAATACTTACCAAACAAGGTACTCAAATCACAACAAATCATAACAAACTGCTGATCTAGCTTAGGCCAGAGTTGGTTATCCTAGAACATCATCTAAAATGTGTACAAAAGCTATAAGGCTTGGATGGGACCTTGGTTTATTTTATTTAAAATTATCTATAATTTATATTTATTTACTTCAATTGGATACCTTCAAAAAGATATTAGTCAACTCTTGGTGATTGACGGACCCAAGATCGATAAGCGACTTTACTTAGAGTTTTACCTAATTAAAGGTGAGATGTAGGAGATGCTGATATGTAACCATAATGAGATGAATTCCTAATTCTCATAGATTTCTTTGGGAACTGTGGAAACTGATGATTGATCATCAGTGTTGATTTTAGAAATTTGAGAACATCTTTGTTACTCAATAATGATTATAAAAAATCATCAGTTCAAATTTTTAACATATTTAAAGTTCACTTCTCTCTTTAGAGAAACATGAGGGACTTGTTTTCTCAGCAACTATGATTCTGCTCTATAAGTTATCACTCCTTTTATACTTTTCAAGAATTCTTCTTTCGACTGTCCAAAATTAGATGCACAATTGTGGAAAAGTCCATTAAGTAATGTGTTAAACATTCTCGTTTTCTCAAATAAAGAAGGGACAACTAATTCTCTATAGAATCTAAGAGGTGGAGAGTTTGCAATCCTAGTAACACTTTCCTCTACAGTAGTAATAAACATTGGATATAAGTGACCTCAACTTAGAAATGGTGAACCAACATAAATTTCTTGGGTTGCAGACTCCATTATGTTGCAAATCTGATTTTATGGATTAGAATTTTGATGATAACATACATTCATGGTTTTTCTATGACTGCCTTGCCTACTAATATTTTAGGTCCATAAGATCGAGTGCAACTCAAGCCAGCTAAGGATTGGGTAGACTAAGTCTGAGTCAGTTTATAAAATTTTCCCTTCTTTGAGTCTATTGTAAATGACGTGGTTCCTGATGCTAAGTAACCTTGCACACACACACACACACACACACACACACTTGGGGGAATTTTTTTGTCTGATTTAGAGTTTTTTATTTTTACTCATATCGTCTGGGACGATCCACAAATCATCCTGGACAATCAGTTAAAAATAGAAACCCTAATTAGGATATCTTAGTTAAGGCAGCCGTCTTTAAGCTCATCATCTTGGATGATATTTATATTAGTTGGGATGATTGTCTCAAATTAAAAAAAAATCAGCCGCCAGATCTATTTAGGTATTATTTATTTTTGGACATCATCCTGGAAGATGCAACATAATTATGCCAAAATTAATTTGGTAATTAAGGAAAATAATTAAGGTTTGATTGCTCGATCGTATCATTCTGGACGATTAGTTCAAAAAACCTTAATTATTCCTGAACGATCAACATCGACCACCTTTTATTTAGGGCGATGCTCTGTATGATTTTCATGGATTTGAACTAATCATCCGGGACGATCGTGAGATCGATCTGGACGATCTAGATATTTTTCCTTCGTCTAGACATCCTTTTAGTGCGATTATCTGGACGTTATTTAATGATTTTACTAATCATATAAGATGATATGTTATCATCTTAGACGATATGAACAAATTTCTTCTGATTATCCCAGATCGTCCTCGCTGATTGAGTTAAAATTGTATTGATCGTATAGGATGATCTCTAAATTATACTGGATGATAATGTCAGTTTGTTACATTTAAGAGTTATTCTGAAGCTCTTCTATATAAGATCTTTTGTATCCCCCATAAGGGTATCTTTTGCTGCTGTCTTGACCTGAGAGAGCCTAGAGGAGAGGGAGAGAAAGGGAGAGATAGAGGATCATGTGAGGGGGAGTTTATGAGGGGCTTCATAAAGGTTGCTCCAAGCATTGATCCATGTTTTCTTCTCCAATCGTAGTCCCTTATGCTTGGAGGGTTGAGAGAGGTCCACTTCAGTAATTGATCAAGGTTCTCTGCCTGCTTCAGATGGAAGCAAAAGGAGTTGGGTTCTCTGCCTCACCGGTGTCTATGGAAAGGAGGTTTTGTAAAAGCTTCTCAACCTTGTTGTGGGAGCAAAAAGAGAGTCAATGAGTTTAGTGCAATACCCGGACGGTGCCTCTGGGGAGTGAACGTAGGTTGAGTTGATCGAACCACTATAAATTTTGCGTTCTTTACTATTATTTTTTCTGCATTTAATTTTCGCACTTTAAATTTCTTTGTGGTGAATTTTAGTTTGGTTTGAGTTTTAGTTTTTGATTGAAAGATTTTTTTAAAATACCAATTCACCCCCCGCTTGGTTAGCTTTGGGCTAATTCTTAAGGACTTAACATCCATAACAAACTTTCTAGTGGTATCAGAGCAGGATGAAAGTTCGTTAGGGATGTTAGGCCCTCTTGAACTTAGTCCCAAAGCTAATTAAGAAGAGTGGTGAATTGGAATACCCTAAAATCAAAGATAAAACTTCAACCAAAATCACCACAAACAAAGTGCGGAAGCAAGAAAAAGAACACAGAGATTTATAGTGGTTCGGTCGACTCGACCTACGTCCACTCCTTGGAGGCACCCTCCAAGTATTGCACTATAAAACGTGACTCTCCTTTAGCACCCACAGATAGGCGGAGAAGCCCTCACAAGAACCTCCTTTTTGCCACCCCGGCAAGGCAGAGAACCTACCTCCTGAAGCTGGCAGAGAACCACAACCAAAAGCAAACTCCTTACCTCTACCGACCCTTCCACGGATGAGAAAATCCAGACGAAAGACAAGCAGAGCGATCCTTGAAGCAACCCTTGTGAATCCCCTCACAAGCTCCCCCTCACAAGATCCTCTCTCTCTCCCTCTCTCTCTTTCTCTCCTCAAGGTCTTCTCAGGTCAAGGCAGCAGCCAAAGGTCATTAAAAATGTTGAACAAGAACTCTTTAAATAGAAGAGCTTCAAAGGAGCTCATTAATTGTAAGTTGCTGACAATATCGTCCAGGATGATATGGACATCGGCCTGGCCGATCAGTACAAATCACAGAAGATCGGCCTGGGCATCGCCCTGGGAACAGTCCTGAACGATTGATTTTTGGCTTGATCGTCCAGGCCGATCTCACGATCGTCCTGGCCGATCAGTTCAAATCAGAGGAAAATTGTCCTGAGCATCGCCTTGTTTTTGAGCTGGCCGATATTTATCGTCCTGAAGTAACTTAAGGATTTTGAATAGATCGTCCTGGTCGATCCTGCGATTGTCCAGGACGATATGATCGTATCAATCATCCTTAATTACTCCCTTGATTTCCTGATAAATTAAGGCATAATTTGATAGTTTTGTCTAGGCCGATCCGTGGATCGTCCTGGCCGATAATTTAAAAATACAGTATACCTTAATTGTCTATGGCGGCTACTTCTTTCTATTTTGAGCTTATTATCCTGGCCGATACACGTATCGTCCAGGCCGATATGTTAATGTCGGCTGCCTTAATTAAGAATCCTGATTAGTGTCTCTGGTTTTAACTCGATCGTCCAGGACGATCCAATGGATCGACCTGGCCGATGTGAGCAAAATCAGAGATTCTAAATCTCTCAAGTGTGTGTGTGTAGGGTTACTTAGTATCAGTCTTTTGAACATTACAAACTGATTCAAGAAGAGAAAAAATAGATTACAGACTGACTCAACCCTATACCTACGCAATCCTGAACTGGCTTCCTCTTGATCGTCCGATCTTCAATTCCTGAAAAGTTAGAAGCAACAAGTAGTCCAAGAGAAATAGTGTTTGTCAATCATCAAAACATAAGTCATGAAAAAATAGATTTACAACAATCTCCCCCTTTTTGATGATGACAAACACAAGTAGGAAAAATTAAAAAAAAAAGGTTCATTAGAAATTCAAACCCCAAACCCAACAGCTTTTTCCTACACTCTACTCCCCCTTTTGTCATCACAAAAAGAGGGTCCAGATAAAAAAAAGAAAACATCACAAAAGACAAACAAGCAAACTACAAAATGACAGGAAACAAACAACACAAAGTACAGACTAAAATAACGAGGGATCCAGATCATCAGATGGAGGTGGTGGAGGTGGCTGCTGAAAGTAGGTGGCAAGTGTGGTGAACTGAGCATTGAACCAGGCGATGTCCTGGTCATGCTGCTGCTGCTGGTGAACCAAGTAACAATCAAAGCGGGCTAAGTCCTCCGCGTGATTCTGCTCGTAGCGGGCAATGTCCTCAGAATGTTGCTGCTCCTGTGCAGCAACGTAAGCATTGAAGCAGGTCTCCCAACGATCAAACCTCTCTATCAACTGATCAATCGGTGAGTGCTGGTGGAGAGGAACATGATCAGGAACGGGAGCGGGAGCCTCCTCCTCTCTAACCCCCCGACCTTCCCTATCTCCTGGGTGGAGACGAGTACTATGAAAAGCAGTGAAGGAATTATTTGAGTAGTAAGGAGGATGAAGGTCAGGATGAGCAGGATATTGGAGATTGTATTTGGTTTCAAGGACATAGGCTATGATGTGTCCTAAGGCTAGATTGGGTTTTCTCTTATGGCCTGGATCGCGAATAGTGGTTAGGTGATCGATGTAGCGAAAGAGTAGATCAGTGGCATTGAATTCTCTTTGGGCCATAATGTAGAAAGTAGTGAGGGAAAGTAGAGGGGTGATGTGGATTCGGTCCCCGGCTTTTGGAATTATGGAGGTGCGAAGGACATGTTGGATTGTCCTAGCATCTTTGACTAAAGAGCTAGTCTCTCCAACATGGAAAGGTGCATTGGTCTGGTGAAGGAAGTGATTCGCCGTGGACCAGTCAAAATCAGGATCAGAGGCTATTAGGTGCAGCTATCCCCGGTGGTGGATAGCTGTAAAAGATCAACACAATCTTGATATGTGATTTCGACAGGGCGTCGATTCACATAGGAGGTCAGGGCTGTGAAGGTGCGGTTAATGCATAGGCTTGCATAAAATTCAAGGAGGAGTTCGAAAGAGAAAGGGACGGCGAGGGTGAGTATGAAACAAAGAGAGGTGTGGGCAAAAAGATCCATTACCGGATATGAGAGATGTGCAGGATTGATTGTCCGGGAGAGGGTGATGCCACACTCATTGTAGTGACGGTAGGCAGCCTGATCCTCTGCCTCCCTGAATCGAGGGTCCAGAGTTGCCCTCGAAGAACTCCCAGACGCCTGACGAACACATTTCCCACCAGCCATAGAAGAGAGTTAGCAAGAAAACACAAAAGGAAGAAGAGTGGAGAGTGAGAAATCATGGCTGGAACGGCCAGAATTTAAAGAAACGGCCATATCGTCCTGGCCGATCTCAGAATCGTCCAGGCCGATATGTCTCAATAATTCCGTACAGGCCGATTGGTCAAAAAGGCGGTCCGATCGTTCGGGCCGATCAGATATCGGCCAGGCCGATTAGACACAGGTGATTGTCCCGAGGAGTCAATCCGGACGATCGTTGAAAAAGTAGATCGTCCGGGCCGATTAGGTGTATCGTCCAGGATGATGCACAATAATTGATCGTACCGGCCGAAGTTAAAACGTTTTAAGTCACTGCCACATGTATCGTCCAGGACGAACAGTGGATCGGCCCGGCCGATTGTCCAATAATGGATCGTCCGGGGCCGATTTTAAAGATTCAAACGTGCAGACATGTGGATCGTCCAGGACGATCCAGTGTATCGGCCAGGACGATGCACATAAAATGCATCGGCCAGACGAAATATTCTATCGGCCAGGACTATCATCATGATTGCAACAGAGTTCGATCAGATCGTCCAGGATGATATATGATCGTCCAGGACGATGAGTTACAGCAAGCACAGAAAAGGTCAGCAGATGAATTTTGAAGAGAATTTGTCCTATCATCCAGGACGATAAAAGTATCGGCCAGGACGATGTGACTAAGAATTGAAAACAAGGAAAAGATGGTGATGATCAAGACCCTAAAAAATAAAACAAAAGAAAAAAAAAACAGTCAAAACACAGTAAAACAAAACAAAAACACAACGAAAATCAAACAACGAATATTATTTGGATTTTAATTTTCTAATTTTTTTGTTTTAGCGAAGCATTTCATATGATAAAATCTCAAATATTTTTAAACTTTAGAGTTCCAGGAGATCAAGGAGTTTAACAAATTCCAATCAGAAGAAGGTAGAACATCCGATTCTGTTAACCCTAGATCAGACATCCTTTAGGGTACAAAATTCTTTTGGAAAACAAAAATCCAACTCAGAATAACTATATAGGATAATAAGATCCATTCAAGACTTGTTTACAAAGAAAATATCTCATAATTAATAACCCAAAGTAATTTTTCTCAATCATGAAAATTGAAATCAAGTCTTTGAAAACATCACATAATCAATGAGTTTTCTAAGTTTTAAGAGTTTTACCAAAGAGAGGATAGCTTGCATTTAGTGGGCTCATTTTATGCCTCTTGTTATTTTGATTGGCTCTTTTGAGCATCTTTTGATTCTTTGATACACTTTTGTGTATACAACTTTCTTTTCAATTTGGCTTCATTGGCCTCTTTCCTTTTTAACTTTTGCAAGCTAGAAACTCTTTAATATACCCTTAAAAAAAACTTAGTTGTGAGTATATCCTCCAAGTATTAGAGAATAGGAGCTCTCTCTCTAACATAGGGAAGAACAATCCACAACAAAAAATTAAAATCATGTGATAAATGCAATGACAAGATTTCAAAAGCTTGAATGATATATAAGAACTTTGGCTATTATGTATAAGATAAATTAATGTAGCAAGATAAGAAAAAGATCTTAAATAAAAAGGCATTGTTTAACCTGAGTTTAGACTTTTGTTTAGAGAAGAAAATCATACTACTAAACAAAGTCAGAAGGAGGGAAAACATCAACAGTATACTCCCTTTAACCAATTTTAGAAAAGCTAAACACTTTCTCCAAAACTCCAAAATCTAAAAGCTTGAAAATATTCATCATATGGAAGGCCAAATTTAAAGAACAATGTGAAATAAAACACATAAAAAACAAAACAAAAAATGAAAATAAAGCAAAACTAAAAACAACACAAAGTGAGTACAAAAACTAGCACAAAGATAAAATAAAAGACACACAAAAAACTAAAGATTTCAAGCAAGTGATAAAGCAACGAGTTTAAGCAATTTTGAGCTGCAAGCCTCCTTATGTCCAGTTATCCTATGCTCCCACGAGGTCTTTGGTGAGAGCACTCCTGCAAAACTCAACAACAGTCAGATTTAGGAACCCAAACAGGTTTGGGACCCTTCTTATGAAAAGTAGAAGGTGATGCTTGTGTGCCATGCTGTGCATTATTTAATTTTGGTCTCCACACCCATCGTGTACTACGATAAACTGTGCAAGTGTGTGAGATGTGTCCTAGCATGCCACAAGAAAAACATTGAACTCCAGGAAAAGGTTTTCTTAAATGGTTTGGGTAAAAATGCCTCTTCCTAGGTTCTGGCTTTTGATTAGGATTTGGTGTCATCCTAACTTTCTTACATGTTTCCAAATCATTTTGAATCCTCAAGTTGATTCCTTTTAAGGCATCATTGTCAATCCTCAAATTTTTCTCAATATCTTTAGATTTCTTAAGATCAGAATTAAGAGATGTGTGTGAATCTTTCAATGCATTGTGTTCATCAATTAATTCCAAATGCTTTTTGTTCAACTCATCAAATTCATCAAGAAGAGCCATGCGATTTGAATCAATCGTTGCATGATCTTTGAGAAAAACTTCATGCTCTTTTTGTAGATTTAAGAATTCTAATTTCAAGCTAGCATGAGTTTTCTTTAATTTCCCATATGATGCATGAATTTTTTCTGAAACTTCAAGAAGTTGATCGTAGGAAAGTTCATATACCTCTTCTTGATCACTTTGATATTTTCCCATGAAACACAAGTTTGTAGTTTCTTCCTCTGGTTCAGTCTCAGAGGAGTCAGTACCAGATTCTGCCCAAAAACCCCTTTGGATTTTCTTCTTGTCCTTCCTAGACTTAGCTTTCTCCTCATCTTTTTCTTTTTCTTTGCTCGAATGATCTTGAAGTGTAGGGCAATCGGCTCTCACATGTCCAGGTTTCCTACATTCAAAACAAATAACATCAGAAGATCCTTTAACATGTTTATGATCCTTATCTTTCCTCCAACTTTGATGATGCTTTTGTTTCTTCCTTAGAAAGCTTTTGAATTGCCTTGTGATGAAGGCAATTTCGTCGCTTTCAGACCCGGAAGATTCAAAATCCGATTTGTGCGCCTTCAGTGCGATTGTTTTCTCCTTTTTCTTCTCACATGCATCAAGATTTCTTTGATTCACCCCTTGCTCGTAAGCAATGAGTGAGCCAAGTAAGTTATCAATGGAATAGGTGTTCAAATCTTTAGATTCAGTGATTGCAGTGATTTTTGCATCATAAGACGAAGGCAAGCATCTCAAAATCTTGTTAACTTTTTCATAATTCGAAAGTTCCTTTCCTAGTGCATGCAATGAAGTAACTATCTGAGTAAACCTAGTGTACATGTCAGAAATCGATTCATGAGATTTCATACAAAAAAGTTTGTAGTCATGCAAGAGAAAGTTCAAACGGGATTGTTTAACTTCATTAGTACCTTCATAAGTGATGCACAATTTATCCCAAATCTCTTTACCAATTTTGCAAGTTGAAACACGCATGTAATCATCAGATTTTAAAGCACAGAAAAAACAGTTCAAACATTTTGCATTTAATTGAGCTAAATCACGTTCATCGAAAGTCCATTCAGTAAAAGCAATTTCAGTTTTAACACCATTAATTTCACGAGAAGGTGGAGAATAACCTTCTTGAATAAGCATCCACATGCGATAATCAGTAGATTATAAAAACGTTGACATGCGAGTTTTCCAAAAGTCAAAAGGTAGGTTATCGAACAGGGGAGGTCGGGTAATGGAATACCCTTCCATAGTGTTACGATTCCCAATGTTAGTCATGGATCAAATTCAAAAAGTTTTCAAACTTTAATTTTCGAATCCCGCTCTGATATCACTTAAAAGTTTGTTAGGGATGTTAGGCCCTCCTGAACTTAGTCCCAAAGCTAATTAAGAAGAGTCGTGAATTGGAATACCTTAAAATCAAAGATAAAACTTCAACCAAAATCACCACAAACAAAGTGCAGAAGCAAGAAAAAGAATACAGAGATTTATAGTGGTTCGGTCGACTCGACCTACGTCCACTCCTTGGAGGCACCCTCCAAGTATTGCACTACAAAACGTGACTCTCCTTTAGTCCCCACGGCTAGGCGGCGAAGCCCTCACAAGAACCTCCTTTTTGCCACCCCGGCAAGGCAGAGAACCTACCTCCTTTTGCTTCCTCCTGAAGCTGGCAGAGAACCACAACCAAAAGCAAACTCCTTACCTCTACCGACCCTTCCATGGACGAGAAACTCCAGACGAAAGACAAGCAGAGCGATCCTTGAAGCAACCCTTGTGAATCCCCTCACAAGCTCCCCGTTATAAGATCCTCTCTCTCTCCCTCTCTCTCTTTCTCTCCTCAAGGTCTTCTCAGGTCAAGGCAGCAGCCAAAGGTCATTAAAAATATTGAACAAGAGCTCTTTAAATAGAAGAGCTTCAAAGGAGCTCATTAATTGCAAGTTGCTGACAATATCGTCCAGGACGATATGGACATCGGCCTGGCCGATCAGTACAAATCATAGAAGATCGGCCTGGGCATCGCCCTGGGAACAGTCCTGGACGATTGAATTTTGGCTTGATCGTCCAGGCCGATCTCACGATCGTCCTGGCCGATCAGTTCAAATCAGAGGAAAATCGTCCTGAGCATCGCCCTGTTTTTGAGCTGGCCGATATTTATCGTCCTGAAGTAACTTAAGGATTTTGAATAGATCGTCCTGGCCGATCCTACGATCGTCCAGGACGATATGATCATATCAATCATCCTTAATTATTCCCTTGATTTCCTGATCAATTAAGGCATAATTTGATAATTTCGTCCAGGCCGATCCGTGGATCGTCCTGGCCGATAATTTAAAAATACAGTATACCTTAAATGTCTATGGCGGCTACTTCTTTCTATTTTGAGCTTATCGTCCTGGCCGATACACGTATCATCCAGGCTGATATGTTAATGTCGGCTGCCTTAATTAAGAATCCTGATTAGTGTCTCTGGTTTTAACTCGATCGTCCAGGACGATCCAATGGATCGGCCTGGCCGATGTGAGCAAAAATAGAGATTCTAAATCTCTCAAGTGTGTGTGTGTAGGGTTACTTAGTATCAATCTTTTGAACATTACAAACTGACTCAAGAAGAGAAAAAATAGATTACAGACTGACTCAACCCTATACCTACGCAATCCTGAACTGGCTTCCTCTTGATCGTCCGATCTTCGATTCCTGAAAAGTTAGAAGCAACAAGTAGTCCAAGAGAAATAGTGTTTGTCAATCATCAAAACATAAGTTATGAAAAAATAAATTTGCAACACAGGATTCATAAAAATGAGTTTTTGAAAACTTTTGAATTTCGATCCATAACTAACTCCGGTAATTAAAAATCTGAAAGGGTATTCTATTACTCGACCACCTTTATTTGATAATATTCCTTTTGATTTTTGGAAAACTCGCATGTATATATTTTTACAATCAATTGACTATAGCATGTGGAAGCTTGTTAAAGAAGGTTATTCACCTCCTTCATGTGAATTTAATGGCATTAAAACTAAACTTTCTTTTACTGAATGAACTTTTGATGATAGGAATTTAGCACAACTTACTGCAAAATGTTTGAACTATTTTTTCTACGCTTTAAAATCTGAAGACTAGATGCATGTTTCAACTTGTGCTACTGGTAAAGAGATTTGGCATAGATTGTGTATTACTTATGAAGGAACAAATGAAGTTAAGCAATCTCGATTGAATATTTTATTGTATGATTATGAACTTTTTTGTATGAAACCTTTTGAATCAATTTCTAAAATGTATATAAGATTTACTCAAATTGTTATCTCTTTGCATGCCTTAGGATAAGAAATCACTAACTATAAAAAAATTAATAAAATTTTAAGATGCTTTCCTTTCACTTTTGATGCTAAGATTACTGCAATTACTGAATCTAAAGATTTGAATATTTATTTGATTGATAAATTACTTGGATCACTCATTGCTTATGAGCAAGGGGTAAATCAAAGAAATCTTGATGCATGTGAGAAAAAGAAAGAGAAAATTGTGGCATTGAAGGTCAATAACACGGACACTGATTCTTCCGGGTCTGAAAGCAATGATGTTGTCTTAATCACGAGGCAATTCAAAAGTTTTCTAAGGAAGAAGCATAAGAACCATCATAAGTGGAATAACAAAAATTTTAAGAGTTCTAATGATACTATCTGTTTTGAAGGAAGACAGGACATGTTAAAGCTGATTTCCCTACACTTAAAACTCATCATAGCAAGAAGAAGAGTGAGGAGAAAACCAAGTTCAAAAAGGACATGAAGAGGTTCCAAAAGGCATTCTGGGCAGATTCTGCATCTGACTCCTCTAAGACTGAAGCTGAAGAAGAGACTATAAACTTGTGCTTGATGGTAGACAAACATCTTGGCCAAAGTGACCAAGAAGAGGTATGTGAACTAACCTATAAGCCACTACTTAAAGTTTCTAAACAAATTCATACAGCATATAGGAAACTTAAGAAAACACATGCTAGCTTGAAATTGGAGTTTTTAAATTTGCAAAAAGTGTATGAAATTTTACTTAAAGATCATTCTATAATTGATAGCAATCACATGTCATTACTTGATGAGTTTGATGCATTAAACAAAAAGCATGTTGAATTATCTGATGCACATGATTTCTTGAAAACATCTCATACTGAGTTAAAAAAAGAGTTTTAAAAAATTAGAAAATCTCAAAGCTTTTGAAAATAAACCATTAGCGCATGCATCACATAATTTTAAAATTAAGCATCACCACCTGAGTAGATTAGTAAATCCTTTTCCTAGTATTAGATGTTTTTCATGTGGCATGTTAGGACACATCTTACACACTTATACTATTCATTGTAGTACACATTCGGTGTGGAGACCTAAATTGCATGATTCTCAGTATAACATACATGCATTGCATTCTTCTTTCCATAAGAAGGGACCCAAACATGTTTGTGTTCCTAAATCTGATGATTGATGATTTTGTAGGCTAACTCTCACAAAAGGCCTCGTGAGAGTATGTGGTACTTGGACAGCGGATGCTCACGATATAAGACTGGAGATGCCAATCAATTCATTTTGTTAGAGACCAGGATAAGAGGCAAGGTTACTCTTGGAGACAACACCACCAGGAAAGTGGTGGGCACAAGTATAATTGGAAACTCCAAGAATCTTTTGATTGAAAATATTTTGCTTGTAGATGGACTGAAACACAACTTGCTTAGCATCAGTCAGCTTTGTGATAAGGGCTTCATCATAAAATGCTTGGAAAATACTTAATTATAAGCTTAAATAACAACATTATTTTGAAGGGAAAGCAGATCAATAATGTTTATATGCTTGACTTAAATAATATTAAATGTGCTGCTTCATTTTGCTTAAAAACTACTATTGATGATTCATGGTTATGACACAGGAGATTATGTCATGCCAGTATGAATACTCTCAAGAGAGTAACATAGAAAGACCTAGTTAGAGGTGTCCCCAAGCTTAAGTTCTCTAAAGACTATCTTTGTGATGCCTGCCAATTAGGGAAGCAAGTCCATTCATCTTTTCACTCCATTAAGGATATTAGTATTTCTAGAACTTTAGAAGTCCTTCACATGGATTTGTTTGGACCCATTAGCACTATCAGCTTAGGAGGGAAAGTCTATGGTTTTGTGATTGTCGATGATTACTCAAGGTTTAATTGGATTAGATTTCTATCACATAAAAATGTGTCTTTTGATGAGTTTAGATCCTTCTTCACTTGGATTCAGATTGTGAGATGTTGACCATCCATAGTGATCATGAGGGAGAGTTTGAAAATGAGAGATTTGGAGACTTCTGTGAGGATAAGGAGATTAGACACAACTTCTCAGCTCCTAGGACTCCTCAGTAGAATGTGATAGCTGAAAGGAAGAATAGAACCTTAGCAAAAGATGCTAGAGTCATGCTTGTTGAGTATTCACTTCTAAAGTACTTTTGGGTTGAAGTGCTAAATACAGCTTGTTATGTATTGAATAGGGTGAATGTTAGAGTCAAATTAGATAAGACTCCTTATAAGATCCTTAAGGGTAGGACACCCAATATTTCCCACCTCCATGTCTTTGGTTGTAAGGTTTTCATTCATAATAATGGGAAGTCACACTTAAGAAAATTTGACCCAAAATCTGATGAAGGAGTGTCTTAGGATATTCAAGTGTGGGGAAATCCTTTAGGGTATTTAATAAGAGTACATTGGTGGTGGAGGAGACTACTCATGTAGTTTTTGATAAATCCAATCTTAAGAAGTCTAGAGTTAAGAAGGAAGATGAAATTGGAGAGAAGGAGAAGAGAGTAGAGTCCCAAAATGCTGAAGGAGTAGGTGAGATTATCTGAGTAGAAAATATTGATCAAGGGGAAAGAGGTCTCACCATCCTTCTGGAAGTTCCTCGAGCGAGAATCTGGACCCTCGCTTCACTGAGGCAAGCAACCAAGCTGTCTATATAATTTAGAAAATAGCCAGGATCACTGTATCCCAGACTGTCAACCCTTATATTCTCTCCTATCCTGTCCTTAATTTGTTTGCGCACACTTCCTTGACCTACGTTCTCACTCTCACTGTCCTATTCAACTTCGAGCTTCTTTTTGAATTTTTTGCTAGCCTCTGCATAAATTCCTCTTTCACTTCTCTCGGGTCCTATGTGAATCGATGTCCCGTCAAAATCACATATCAGGATTGTGAAGAACTTTTGTAACTTTATACCACAGGGGACAAACTCCACACCCTATGTTCTGACCCTGACTATGACTGGGCTCCAGCCAACCACTTTCTACAAAACACCAATGCTCACTTTCACGTTGGAGAGTCTAGCACCTTACTCAAAGATGCTAGGATAATACAACATGTTTTTCGTACTTCTATTATTCTAAAAGCTGATAATCGTGTTCATATCACTCTACTTTTTCGATCACCACTTTATACATTTTGGCCCATCATGAATTCAATGCCACTGGTTTGATCTTTTGCTATATTGAGTATCTAACTACTATTCGAGATCGAGGACATAGGAGGAAACTAAATATTCCCCTAGGATATATCATTACCTATGTCTTAGAATCAAAATACAATCTCCAATATCCTGCTCCACCAAACTTTCAGCCTGCCTTATATGCCAACAAGTCAATCCACGTTCTTCATAGTACTCATCTCAACCCGGGGCATGAGGAAGCTGAGGGAGTTGAGGAGGAGGAGGCTCCCGCTCCTATTCTTGTACCTGCTCTACTCCACCAATACTCTCAGTTGGATCAACTGGTTGAGCAATTAAACCAGTGGGAGACACATTTCTAGACTTACATTACTGAGCAGGAGCAGCAACATGTTGAGGACATAGCCTTCTTTGACTCTTATGTGGCACACCAGCAACGCTTGCATGACCAAGATATGGCCTGGTTTGGAGAGCAGTTTGCCACTCTATCTAGTTACTTTCACTAGCCACCACCACCACATCCTTCAGATGACCAGGGGTCATCATTCTTTTAGTATGTTTTTTTTTATGACGTTTTTTTATTATAGTTTGATTCTGTTTGGTAGTATCTGCTTTGTTTCTTTTTTAGTTTCCCTCATCCTTCTTGTGATGTCAAAAGGGGGAGTAGTTAGTTGTACTGTTTGTTATGTAGTTTGATTCTATTATTAGATAGTTGATCAGTGTCACACTATTTCCATTAAACTGCCTTGAACTGCTTAGATTATTTTTTGGTTTGCCATCATAAAAAAGGGGGAGATTATAGCAAATCTGATTTTATGGATTAGAATTTTGATGATAGTAATAATTCATAGTTTTTTAATGACTACCTTGCCTACTAATATTTCAGGTCCACAAGATTGAGTGCAACTCAAGCCAACTCAATATTGGGTAAAATAAGTCTGAGTTAGTTTGTAAATTTCTTTCTTTCTTGAGTCTATTGTAAACGATACGGTTCCTGATGCTAAGTAACCTTGAACACACACACTTGGGGGGATTTTTTGATTTGAATTTTAAGTGATTTGAATTTGGACCCAGTTTGAAAGACTTTAGACTAGGAAAGAGATTGAAACTAAATTAGATTTATTAGAATTAAAATGGTTTGAATCTATATTTTTATTTTAAGATTTAAAATGAAGGATATGAACCTATTACCAATGAAATATATTGGATTAGAGAATTGAGTCTAGGTTTCTAGTAAACCTAATACCAATACAGTATATTGTACTTGAGAATTAAATCTATGCTTTATAGGTAAAGGTCCAAATTAGTATATTGAACCTTGAGAATTGAATTTGGATTTTATAGATAAAGGCTAGTATAATATATTAGAGCTCTAGAATTGAACTTGGGATTTAAGATAAAGACCAGTATAATATATTGGTCCTTGAGTATTGAATGGGTTTTACAAATAGTCTCCACTAAAGATAAAGAGAAGAATTGATCCCCTACAGAGTTACTAGAAAAATATTGTGGACTAATAAATTATACACACTAATTCACTTTAAATCTTCATAATTAAATCCATATAGCTAAAATTATACTATCTCAAAAGCTAGACTACTATTTTATTATCGATTCTAAAAGAGAAATAATATTTACTTTCATAATCAAATACAACATTAGGAATATAAAATTCATCTAGAAAGATAAATGTAAATATCACCTATCATTTTAAAAATGAAACTAACCAAGGAGTAAAACTTTAGCCTAAATAATTGGGCCCTATAAAAGTAACCCCTAGGAAGTGGAAGATTGAGAAAAAGTGGGAAACAATTGGGCGGGGAATCTTTCCCTTCATCTTATTAATGAACTCAATCATGATGTGAAATTGTAGGGAAGCCTGGAAGAAGGAGGTGGGCTTCTATTTATGTTGTTGAGTTAAATACAATGATGTATTTTTTACTTGGTTATTGGAAACCAATGTTGAGACTATCGATAGAGCATATATTAACAAGATAATATGAGTTGATTGGGATTACAATCATTATCTAGTAGTGGGGAGATCTAGAGGTATATTGGCATTATGGAATAAAAAAGTTGCATCATTTACTACTCTATCTGCTACACCTCAATGTGTGATTGTTAAGTTAAAATATCCTAACTCTTTAGTGGGGATGTAGCAATTATTTATGGCAATAAGGATACTCATACAAGAAGATAGTTGTTGGAGACTATTAAAGAGTTCATATCTAAAGATTACCCTTCTATAGTAGGGGTGACTTTAATTGTATTTTATCTAAAATGAGAAGAATGGTGGGAAAAATTTTATAATGTCTAAAGGGCCTCAAGAAATGAAGGAATTCATGCCAAACAACTATCTTCATGATGTGGCCTTTGTTGATCCTCACTAAACTTGGTGCATCAAAAAGGGGGGTCTGAACCAAATATGGTAAAGGTTGCATATGATCACTATTAATTCGATAGCTCTTTCACTTATTCCACTAGTTGTGGTTAAACATCTTGCTCATGTGGGGTTTATTCATTGCCCATTATTATTAAAATTAAACAACGCCCCTCCTCAATTACAAAAGAGATGTTGGTTTAAAAATGTTTGGACTTCTTACCCAGCTTCTTGGAGCATTATTTGTAAAGCTTGGTAGAAAGAACATTATGAAAATGATGCTAAAATTTTAGTAAGAAAGCTCAAAAGATCTCTCAGATCATTACGATATTGGAGAAAAAATAATTTGAAAGAATTAATAACCTTGATGTCCTCCCTTCATGATCATATACTATTATTAAAAGAACCTGAAAGACAAATGGGTGGTTTAAATGCACATCAACTGCTGGAGCTCATAACTAAAGTACTAGAGATGAATAGAACACTTGCAAGGTTTGTAACTTGGTGAAGGAAAAGAGCTAAAGTCAGGTGGATGGAGGATGGGGACTCAAATTCACACTTCTTCCATTCATTTACTTCAGTAAGAAAAAATGGAAATATGATAAATCAAATTAGAAAATAGAACAAAAAGTTGAATAAAGATCAAGCTTCCATTAAATTAATTTTCTCTCCCTAAATAAACAATGGAGAGATATGTACTATTTGTTAGAAGGATGGTTTGATTTTCCTTCTATCCAGTAGATGGAAGATTACAAAAAAGAAATGTTGACAGCTAATTTCACCAAGGAGGAGCTTTTTTTGTTGTGAAGAAATTAGGAAACAACAAGTCACCATGAATAGATGGGATTTTGCTTCCTTTTTTAAGTATTTTTGGAGATAGTAATGGAGGATGTTTGAAAAGCAATGAAGTTTCTTTGAAATAGGAATGATGCCATCATATTGGAAAGACACCATTATTGCCCTCGTACCTAAGGTTGAAAAATCAGTAGAACCTTATAGATTTATGCCCAAAAGTCTTTGTAAAAACCACTTATAAAATTACTGCCAGAAAGTTGGTGAATATATTAAAAAATGTTCTACCAGGTCTAATATCTAAAGAACATGCAACTTTTGTCCCTAATAGGTCTATATCAGATTACAACTTTCTTTCCCAAGAAATGTTCAATAACTTTAGATTCATAGCTACTAGAAGGGGTATGTTGGCATTAAAAATTTATATGGTGAAGGCATATTATAACATGTGTTGGCCTACTCTAGAATAAGTCTTGAAGTTTATAGGGTTTCCCCTCAAATTTTCTAGATGGATTATGAAGTGTGTTACTAATCCTAGATTCTTAATCATTGTTAATGGGAGATGTTCTGAGTGGATTGAAGCAAAATGTGGGTTCATATAAGATTGTCCACTATCCCCAGCCTATTTGTTTTGTGTTCCAAACTTTTATCTAAAGCATTACACAAAAGAGGGCCGAGCTTGGGCGTTCAAATTGCTCCTACATCGGATACTATCACTCACCTCTTATATGCTGATGATATACTAATTTTGGTTGAAGCTTTAACACGTACGATGCATAGGTATTATCAAGAATATAATGTTAGATTATTGTGATTGGATAGGTCATTAGATTAACAAGATCAAGTTCATAGTAATGGGCTCTAAATTACTAGCAGCAAGAAGGAAGAAGAAGTTAGGAAATAAATTGGGGTTCAAATTGATTAAAGAATTTATGTATTTAGGGGTGAACATTATTTTGAGAAGGTATTTATAGGTGATTTTCAACCCATCTTGAAGCATGCTTTGGACAAGCTAAACACTTGGGTAAGTAGGTCCTTATCTCTTGCGGGGAGAGTCACTCTCATAAAATCATCTTTATTATCTCTTATATCATTTCTTATGACTCATTCTTTAGTCCCTAAAGGGATTTTGAATGATCCTAATCAGTTATATAGGAAGTTCTTGTGGCATAAGGAGCAAGGAAGGAAAGGTTTGCACTATGTGGATTGGGAGGACCTTTGCCTTTATAATTGGATATGTGGTTTTGGGTTCCATTCATTAATAAACAGGTAAGGAACTTTGAGAGCTTGGCTAGCATGGAAATTCTATTAGGATAAAAATAATCATTGCTTAAAAAAATTTCATTGCAAAGTATGGAAGTGATCTAGGGAATGGTTCGGCCAAAAAAAAAAAGGGTCTTCTCTTGCCTAGTGAATACTCATTGATGGAGCTTGCTACTTGATGCCATTAACCAGTTGGATACATGAAAATGGATAAAAAGGTTAATATATTGACTGATATTTGGATATGGCACAAGAATATTAACAAATGGGAAACTTTTTGTGATCACCAAGTGTTATAAAATAAATCTGTTGATTAACTGTTGCAAAATAGTGTGTGGAATGTAAAGAAGTTACAAGAGTGCTGTGGGGAGCAGCTGGTTCAAACTATCCTTGAAATCCCTATACATATAGAGATAGAGGAAGATCAAGTGGAGTTAATACATGTTAAAGTAGGTAAAATTGTTATAACTATGGGTTTTGAGGGACATTACCAGAACTTTAATTTGAATGAAAATTTTAAGTGGATAAAGAAATTAAAAATGATATTAAGGGGTTTCTTTGCTTTGGTGGAGACTTTCTAGGAATGCTCTTCCAATTGCTAATTGGCTTAATTATATGTGATTGCAAGTATTAAAGCTATATCCTAGAGGGTGCCAAAACACATATGATATCTAGCATGTTGCAGTAACCTGTATAAAGTTCATTGAGGTAATTTCTTTCCTTAATTAATGAGGAATTAAGATCCATGTTTTCCAATCTCTTGCTGCATACTTTGAGCATATAAAAAGGAGATTCAGGGTCAATCCAACTCTGTCCAGTATATGTTATACTACTATTTTTTACTCTTGGAGAGAAAGGAATGAATGTAAGCATGGGAAACCTATGTGGTCACAATAATTACTTCATATATAATGGATACAACTTCAAAACATTATAGAAATCTAATTTTGGAAAACTAGGAACCAGCTAGTTGAACTGCATAATGAATTTTGGCGTCCCCTTCCTCTAAATTGGATTAAGGTAAACATGGAGGCTTCAATCATATAGTCAAATGAAGCTGCTATAGGGTGAGTAATCAAAGATCACAAAGAAAGATTTCTTTTAGATTTTGGAAGACATTTAGTTCTTTAGGACATTACTCAAATAGAGCTTTTAGCAGTCCTTGCCATTAAGGAGGTCATACAAGGATGGATGCTTGAAAAGTAGAGTATTTGGATAGAAGGAGATTATGTCAATATGATCAAATTGATATTGAAATCAATGTACAACATAAAATGTCACAGTGTGGAAAGCTTGGAACTTGATATCTTTTTCTTAATTATTTTAAAAATATTATTTTCCATTTTGTTCTTAGGAATTGCAATATGGTTGCTGATTTTTGTGCATCCTATACAATGTTAGGCAATCTCTTTAGGGTTAATGTTCTAGATAATATCCTTCATTCAAAATTATTTTCATTGTTGAAGGAGTGTGATAGGATGGCTATCACCTAGAATTATATTTCATTTTGAATTAATGCAAAATGCATTTCATAAAAAAAAAAAAATGTTCATGAAGTCTTTCATTTTATTAATGATTTATTTAACTTTTCTAAAGAATATGGTAATTAAAGACTGTAGCTTACTTTGAAATCTTTAATTAACACATCCTAGGCTTATAAAATTTAATGCTTTTGTTCCCCCCTAAGGGATACAACAACTGAATGAAGCATTAAGGTTTATTATTGAGTTATAATTATTTAATCTTTAATTAATAAATTTATTTCATTAAATTAAATTTAGCTCATTTTATTATTTTTTTACTTAATTCAAATCATAAAAATTTATTTTATTTTTATTTTTACTTTATTTATTTAATTCTTAAATTTATTTAAAATTTAATTAATTTCTTTTATTTTTTAAAATTAATTACATAATTTATTTTAAATTTTTTTTATTTTTATTTAATTCTTACAAATTTTAAAATTATGCATTAAATTTTAATTAAATTAAAATTTTTTAATTTTATCTAAATTAATATTGAAATTTTAAAATTTTAAATCCTTAATGATAGGTTTGACCTAAGTTTGACTTTTTAATTAGATGATAATTATTTTTTTATTTTAACTTTTATTTATTATGTTATTTATCTTGAGTTGAATGAAGTTGAGTTTATAACTTTATAAATTATATTTAATTATTTATGAAATTTACTAGTTTAAGATATTTATTAAATTCCTTCATTATGGAAGGAAATTAAGGTGTGTGATTTTTGTTTAGGGGAAACCCACCATTTGGCATACACATTAATCAATAAAAAGGATTATAAAGTCCTTAAAAGGACCTCCAATGTTGCAAATCTATTTTCATGGCTTATGTTTTGATGATTGATAAACACTTGGACTGCCTATTACTTCTAACTTTTCAGGAATCGAAGATCGGACCAACAAACGGAGCCAGTTCAAGATTGCATAGGTTTAGGGTTGAGTCAGTCTGTACTTTGTTTTTTCTCTTCTTGAGTCTATTTGTAATGGTCAAAGAGACTGATGCTAAGTAACCCTACACACACACACTTGAGAGACTTAGAAATTCTGTTTTTACTCATATCGGCCAGGACGATATTTACATTGTCCTGGACGACCAGGCTTAAAACAGAAAGTCTAATTAATGATTCTAAATTAAGGCAGCCGTCATTAACATATTATCCTGGACGAAACGTGTATTGGCCAGGAAGATAAGCTCAAAACAGAAAGTAGTTGCCGCCATAGACAATTAAGGTATACTGTATTTTTAAATAATCAGCCAGGACGATCATTGATCGGCCTGGATGATATTCTCAAATTATGCCTTAATTGATAAGGAAATCAAGGGAGTAATTAAGGATGATTGATACGATCATATCGTCCTGGACAATCGCAGGATTGGCAAGGACGATCTATTCAAAAACCTTAGTTACTTCAGGACGATAAATATCGGCCAGCTCGTATTCAGGGCGATGCTCTGGACAATTTTCCTCTGATTTGAACTAATCGGCCAGGACGATCGCTATATCATCCTGGACGATCAAGCCAAATTTAAATCATCCAGTTTGCATTCAGGGCGATGCTCTGGCCGATCTTCTGAGTTTTGTACTGATCAGCCACGCCGATGTCCATATCGGCCTGGACGATATTGTCGGCAACTTGCAATTAATGAGCTCCTTTGAAGCTCTTCTATTTAAGAGCTCTTATTCAACATTTTGAATAACCTTTGTGCTGCTGCCTTGACCTGAGAAGGCCTTGAAGAGAGAAAGAGAGAGAGGGAGAGAGAGAAGATCTTGTGAGGGAGAGCTTGTGAGGGGATTCACAAGGGTTGCTTCAAGGATCGCTCTGCTTCTTCTTCGTCTAGAGTTTCTCATCTGTGGAAGGGTCGGTAGAGCTAAAGAGTCAGCATCTGGTTGTGGTTTTCTGCCAGCTTCAGAAGGAAGCAAAAGAAGAAAGGTTCTTTGCCTTGCTGGGGTGGCAAAAAGGAGGTTCGTTGTAAAGGCTTCTTCGCCTAGCTGTGGGGGCTAAAGGAGAGTCACGATTGTAGTGCAATACTCGGAGGGCACCTCCGGGGAGTAGACGTAGGTCGAGTTGACCGAACCACTATAAATTTTTGTGTTCTTGTTTCTTGCTTCCGCACTTTTAATTTCCGCATTTATTTTTCTCGTGGTGTGATTTTGGTTTATGTGATTTTTGTTCTTTGTGAAAAGAATTTTTTTTAAAATATCAATTCACCCCCCCTCTTAGTTAGCTTGGGCCAGTTCTATAGGGCTTAACATCCCTAACGAACTTTCAAGTGGTATCAGAGCGGGATTCATAAAAACTGAGTTTGAAAACTTTTTGAATTTTTGATCCATGGCTAACCTTGGGAATCGTAACACTATGGAAGGTTATTCAATTACACGACCTCCCTTGTTTGACAACTTACCCTTTGATTTCTGGAAAACTCGCATGTCAACGTTTTTATAATCTACTGATTATCGCATGTGGATGCTTATCAAAGAAGGTTACTCTCCACCTTCTCGTGAAATTAATGGTGTTAAAACTGAAGTTGCTTTTACTGAATGGACTTTCGATGAACGAGATTTAGCTCAATTGAATGCAAAATGTTTGAACTGTTTTTTCTGTGCTTTAAAATCTGAGGATTATATGCGTGTCTCCACTTGCAAAACTGGTAAAGAAATTTGGGATAAATTTTGTATCACCTATGAAGGCACTAATGAGGTTAAACAATCCCGTTTGAATATTCTCTTGCATGATTACGAACTTTTTTGTATGAAACCTCATGAATCTGTTTCTGACATGTACACTAGGTTTACTTAGATAGTCACTTCACTGCATGCATTAGGAAAAGAACTTTCTAACTATGAAAAAGTAAACAAGATTTTGAGATGCTTGCCTTCGTCATACGATGCTAAAATTACTGCAATCACCGAATCTAAGGATTTGAACACTTATTCTATTGATAACTTACTTGGCTCACTCATTGCTTACGAGCAAGGGGTGAATCAAAGAAATCTAGATGCAGGTGAGAAGAAGAAGGAGAAAACAGTTGCATTGAAGGCACACAAATCAAATTCTGAATCTTCCGGGTCTGAAAGCGATGAAGTTGCCTTCATTACAAGGTAATTCAAAAGCTTTGTAAGGAAGAAACAAAATCATCATTGGAGAAAAGGTAGGGATCATAAACATTCTAAAGGATATTCTAATGTTGTTTGTTATGAATGCAGGAAGCTTGGACATGTGAGAGCCGATTGTCCTACACTTCAAGATCACTCGAGCAAAGAAAAAGAAAAAGGTGAGGAGAAACCTAAGTTTAGGAAGGACAAGAAGAGAGTCTAAAAGGCATTCTGGGCAGAATCCGGTACTGATTCCTCTGAGACTGAACCAGAGGAAGAGACTACAAACCTGTGCTTAATGGGGGAAGATCATCTTGAGCAAATTGATGAGGAAGAGGTATGTAAACCAACCTATGATGAATTGTTTGAAATTTATGAGAAAATCCATGCATCTTACAAAAAACTTAAGAAGACTCATGCTAGCTTAAAAATGGAACTTGTAAATTTGCAAAAAGAATATGAAGTCATTCTTAAAGATCATTCAATGATTGATTCAAATCACATGGCTCTTCTTGATGAATTTGATGATTTAAACAAAAAGTATTTGGAATTAATTGATGAACACAATGCATTAAAAGTTTCACACACCTCACTTAATTCTGATCTTAAGAAATCTAAAGAGATTGAGAAAAATTTGAGGATTGATAATGATGCAGTAAAAAGAACTAACTTGAGGATTCAAAATAATTTGGATACATGTAAGAAAAATCGGATGACATCTACTTTTAATCCTAAGCCGGAACCTAGGAAGTGGCATTACAACTCAAACCATTAAAGAAACCCTTTTCCTGGAGTTAGATGTTTTTCATGTGGCATGATAGGACACATCTCACACACTTGCACCGTTCACCATAGTACACACTGGGTATGGAGACCTAAGATGCATGATTCACAGTATACCATATATGCATTACATTCTACTTTTCCTAAGAAGGGGCCCAAACTTATTTGGGTTCCTAAATCTGACTGCTGTCGAAGTTTTTGCAGGTGTGCTCTCACCAAAGACCTCGTGGGAGCATAGGATAACTGGACATATGAAGGCTCGCAGCTCATAAATGCTTAAACCTACTGCGTCAATAATTTCTTGAAATGTGTTTTTATTTCAGTGTGTTTTATTTCTGCTTTGTAGTTGTTTTAATTTGTTTTGTTTTTACTTTGTTTTTATATTTGGTTTCCCAAATGTTGAATCTTTTCAAGGTTTTAGATTTTGGAGTTTTGAAGATAGAGTTTAGCTTTTTCTAAAATTGGTTAAAGGAAGGAACACCGTTGATGATTTCCCTCCTTCTGACCTTGTTTAGTGGTATGAATTTCTTCTCTAAACAAAAGACTAACTCATTTTAAGCCAATGGTTTTTGAAATTAAGATTCTTTTTAACTTGCTACAATAATCTATCTTGTACATAATATCCAAAGTTCTTATATATCTTTCAAGTTATTTAAAATCTTGCCATTGTTTTTATCACATGATTTTGATTTTGTTTTGTGACTTGTTCTTCCCTATGTTAGAGAGAGAGAGCTCATATTCTCTAATATTTGGAGGATATACTCACAACTAAGGGTCTTTTTAAGGGTTTTTTTTAAAGGGCTTTTAGCTTGCAAAAATTAAAAAGGAAAGAGGCCAAAGACGCAAAATTGAATATATATATATATATATATATAGATATATATATAATACACAAAAGTGTATCAAGAATCAAGATGCTCAAAGAACCAATTCAAAGACAAAAGAGGCATAAAATGAGCCCACTAAAAAAAGCAAGCTATCCTCTCTTTTCAAAACTTAGAAGAACTAATGGATTATGTGAGATTTTCAAAGTTCTTACTTTGTTTTATTATTTATGAGATTTTTTTTTTGTAAACAAGTTTTGATTGGATCTTCTTTTTGCCCAATTAGGTTTATTCTGAGTTAAGCATTTTTATTTTTCAAAAAATAATTTGTACCATAAAGAACGCCTAATATAGGGTTAACAGAATCGGATATTCTACTGTTGTCTGATTAGGATTGGCTAAACTCCTTGATCTTGTGGAACTCTAAAGTCTAATTAGTTGGAAACTTCTCATATGAAGCCTTGATAAAACAAAAAAAAAATTAAAATTCAAAAATATTATTTTTTTATTTGCTTTTTCCCGTTGTTTTTAGCTTTCTATTACTGTGTTTTTGTCTGCTTTTATTTTGTTTTATTTTTGAGGACATTGATCATCACCATCTTTTCCTTTGTTTCAAAATCTAGCCACATCATCCTGGCCGATACTTTTATCGTCCTGGACGATAGGGCAAAATCTCTTCAAAATCCATCTGCTGGTCTTTTCTGTGCTTGCTGTAACTCATCGTCCTGGATGATACAATATCATCCTGGATGATCTGATCGAACTCTGTTGCAATCATGATGATAGTCATGGCCGATAGAATATTACGTCCTGGACGATGCATTTATGGTCATCGTCATGGCTGATACACTGGATCGTCCTGGACGATCCACGTGTCAGCATGTTTGAATCTTTAAAATCGGCTCCGGATGATCCATTATTGGACAATCGTCCTGGCTGATCCACTATTCATCCTAGACGATACACGTGGCACAAATTTAAAACATTTTAACTTCGGCCGGTACGATCAATTATTGTGCATCGTCCTGGATGATACACCTAATCGGCCCGGACGATCTGCTTTTTCAATGATCATCCGGCCTAACTCCTCGGGACGATTGCCTGTGTCTAATCGTCCTGGCCGATATCTGATCGGCCCGGACGATCAGACCGTCTTTTTGACCAATCGGCCTTACGCAATTATTGAGCCATATCGGCTTGGACGATTCTGCGATCGGCCTGGACGATATGGCCGTTTCTTTAAATTCTGGCCGTTCCAGCCATGGTTTTCCACTTCATCCCTTCTCCTCTTGTGTCTCCTTGCAAATCCCTTACTATGGCTAGTGGGAAACGAGCTCGACAGGCTTCTGGGAGTTCCTCGAGGGCCACTCTGGACCCTCGATTCAGGGAGGCAGAGGATCAGGTTGCCTACCGTCGCTACAAAGAGTGTGGCATTACCCTTTCCCGAACAATCAATCCTGCATACCTCTCATATCCGGTAATGGATCTTTTTGCCCACACTTCTCTTTGTTTCATACTCACCCTCGCTGTCCCTTTTTCTTACGAACTCCTCCTAGAATTTTATGCAAATTTTCGCATAAATTCTACTTTCACAGCCCTGACCTTCTATGTGAATCGATGCCCGGTCGAGATCACATATCAGGACTGTGCGAAGCTTTTACAGCTATCCACCACCGGGGATAAGCTGCACATAATAGTTACAGATCCAGATTTTGATTGGTCCACGGCAAACCATTTCCTTCGCCAAACCAACACACCCTTTCATGTTGGAGAGACTAGCTCTTTAGTCAAAGATGCTAGGACAATCCAACATGTCCTTCGCACCTCCATAATTCCAAAAGCCGGGGACCGAATCCACATCACTCCTCTACTTTCCTTGATTACCTTTTACATTATGGTCCTGAGAGAATTTAATGCCACTGATCTACTCTTTCGCTATATCGATCACCTAATAACTATTCGCGATCCAGGCCATAGGAGAAAACCCAATCTAGCCTTAGGATACATCTTAGCCTATATTCTTGAAACCAAATACAATCTCAAATATCTTGCTCATCACGACCTTCAGCCTCCTTGCTACTCAAAAAATTCCTTCACTATCCTTCATAGTACTCGTCTCCACCCAGGAGATGGGGAAGGTCGGGGGGTTGGGGAGGAGGAGGCTCTCACTCCCGCTCCCGTTCCTGATCCTGTTCCTCTATACCAGCACTCACCGGTTGATCAGTTGATAGAGAGGTTTGATCGATGGGAGACCCGCTTTGACGCTTACGTTGCTGCACAGGAGCAGCAACATTCTGAGGACATTGTCCGCTACGAGCAGCACCGCAAAGAGGATTTAGCCCGATTTGACAGTTTCCTTACTCACCAGCAGCAGCAGCATGACCAGGACATCGCCTGGTTCAATGCTCAGTTCACCACGCTTGCGAGCTACTTTTAGCAGCCACCTCCACTACCTCCATCTGATGATCAGGGTCCCTCATTTTTTTAGTCTGTGTTTTCTGTTGTGTGTTTTCTGTTTTATGTAGTTTGCTTTTTAGTATGTTTTTTTCTATGTTGTGTTGTTTTCTTTTATTTATCTGGACCCTCTTTTTGTGATGACAAAAGGGGGAGTAGGTTGTGATAGGAAAAATGATATGTAACTTTGAATTTTTAATGAACTGTTTTTTTTAGTTTTTCCTACTTGTGTTTGCCATCATCAAAAAGGGGGAGATTATTGCAAATCTATTTTCATGGCTTATGTTTTGATGATTGACAAACACTTGGACTGCTTGTTACTTCTAACTTTTCAGGAATCGAAGATCGGACCAACAAACGGAGCCAGTTCAAGATTGCGTAGGTTTAGGGTTGAGTTAGTCTGTACTTTGTTTTTTCTCTTCTTGAGTCTATTTGTAATGGTCAAAGAGACTGATTCTAAGTAACCCTACACACACACTTGAGAGACTTAGAAATTCTGTTTTTACTCATATCGGCCAGGACGATATTTACATCGTCCTGGACGATCAGGCTTAAAACAGAAAGTCTAATTAAGGATTCTAAATTAAGGCAGGCGTCATTAACAGATCATCCTGGACGATACGTGTATCAGCCAGGATGATGAGCTCAAAATAGAAAGAAGTTGCCGCCATATATAATTAAGGTATACTGTATTTTTAAATAATCGGCCAGGACGATCATTGATCGTCCTGGACGATATTCTCAAATTATGCCTTAATTGATCAGGAAATCAAGGGAGTAATTAAGGATGATTGATACGATCATATCATCCTGGACGATCGCAGGATCAGCCAGGACGATCTATTCAAAAATCTTAGTTACTTCAGAACGATAAATATCGGCCAGCTCGTATTCAGGGCGATGCTCTGAACGATTTTCCTCTGATTTGAACTAATCGGCCAGGACGATCGCTATATCGGCCTGGACGATCAAGCCAAATTTAAATCATCCAGTTTGCATTCAGGGCGATGCTCTGGCCGATCTTCTGAGTTTTGTACTGATCGGCCAGGCCGATGTCCATATCGGCCTGGACGATATTGTCGGCAACTTGTAATTAATGAGCTCCTTTGAAGCTCTTCTATTTAAGAGCTCTTGTTTAACATTTTGAACAACCTTTGTGCTGCTGCCTTGATCTGAGAAGGCCTTGAGGAGAGAAAGAGAGAGAGGGAGAGAGAGAGGATCTTGTGAGGGGGAGCTTGCGAGGGGATTCACAAGGGTTGCTTCAAGGATCGCTCTGCTTCTTCTTCGTCTAGAGTTTCTCATCCATGGAAGGGACGGTAGAGATAAGGAGTCAGCATCTGGTTGTGGTTCTCTGCAGCTTCAGGAGGAAGCAAAAGGAGAAAGGTTCTCTGCCTTGTCGTGGTGGCAAAAAGGAGGTTCGTTGTAAAGGCTTCTCCGCCTAGCTGTGGGGGCTAAAGGAGAGTCACGATTGTAGTGCAATACTCGGAGGGCGCCTCTGGGGAGTGGATGTAGGTCAAGTTGACCGAACCACTATAAATTTTTGTGTTCTTGTTTCTTGCTTTCGCACTTTTAATTTTCTCATTTATTTTTCTCGTGGTGTGATTTTGGTTTATGTGATTTTTGTTCTTTGTGAAAAGAAATTTTTTTAAAATACCAATTCACCCCCCCTCTTGGTTAGCTTGGGTCAGTTCTATAGGGCTTAACATCCCTAACGAACTTTCATCCAACAACCTTAGGAAGTGAGCCGCAGAATTAGCAGACTGCCAAGTCCACCACCACAAGCAAGTGGACCATTCAAAGCTAAGCCAACGAAAAAAGGAGAAAACTAATTCATCATTGAAATATGAAAGGGAGACTACCCAACATAACCAAGGCAACAGAGATTATAATTGTCCCATCGTGACCAACACCAGCCAATAAAAAGGTAAACCAACAAATTAGAGGAAGATAAATAAATAGCAGCATAAGAATACCAAATATTGTAACCCAGCAAAATATAACCAGGATAAAAAACATAGCTAATCCTACCACGCCTGCAACACACCTGCTATTCAAATCTGAGCCATAACAGAAAATACCCACTAGAAAAGTGAATATAACTTGGAACCGTACAACCAACCAATATACAATTAGAAGGGATGATAACATAAAAATGAAGGCCCCAAGATTTAGTAAAGTTATAACCCTTCCAATGCTTATAATGACTAAATAACATCTTAGAGATAAAAGAACAAATATCAACAGAATTCATATGCCCAAAATTGTTCTAGAAGCAACCAGATCCTTGATGCAAAATACCAATTAAATGCCCCTTCCGAGTAGAAAGGGCCCAAAGGTTCTGATAAATAAAAATGCAATCCAAGCCAAACATCATGAACTTCTCAAACATAAGGGGCCAAAGCCAAAGCACCCTAAAAAAAACATAAGGATAACAGCACCAAATCCAACACCCATAGAGGTTAGGAAATTTTAACATAAGGAAGTCCCATACGATCAAGTTTAGCCAAACCCACAAGTTTGATCGGGATGGAAGTCCCCACATAATCCACAAAGTTCAATAAATTTCAACCCTCATTAGCTAAAAAATTAGCAGAAAAATTACCTTCCCTACAGATGTGCGAAAAAAATAGGTAATTAGAGAAAGACACTTTCAAATTTCCTTGATAATGTAGAAGTAAGAGGGATTTCCATTAATAATCCCATTAATATAATGAATCACATGCTTGGCATCAACTTCAAGCCAAACATTAGTAATCCCTAAAGAAATACATAATTGAACACAATACTTTAAAGCTTAAAGCTCAACCATAATGGCATTCTTAAAAGGTGAGGTACCCACGAATACCACAATAATATCACCATTGAAATCATGGATGAGCCCACCATAACTAGCACTAAGAGTTTTAAAAGAACCTTCAGTATTGAGCTTATGAACACCAAAGGGAGGTTTCATCCATTTGATAATAATATCTTTTAGAAAATGGAAATTAGAAGAAACATTAATATAAAAAACTCAGCAAATTCAAAGCAACCATTAAAATTACTCCCATTAATCAAATTTCCTAAATATAACTGTCTTACTTTATCCTTAATTTTAAAAATAATACTCTAAGCATTCATGGTAATGTTATCTTATTTCGACTCATTTCTACTTTTCCAAAGATACCAACAAATAGTGACAAGAAGAATATTATGCATGTTACCTTTAAAAGCCACATACCAATCTTGCATAATACTCTTAATATTATAATAATCATAATGAAATTGATAATTAAACAAATTATCAAAAAACAACCACACTTTCATAGAAATAGGACCAATAGCAAAAACATGATTTAAGTTATCCAAGTGAAAGCAATATTGACATTTAGAAACAATGTTTAAACCTATCTAGATTAAAATAGTATCCATAGAAATGTAGTCATTGAAAATTCTTGAAGTAAGAATAGAATAAGAGACATGAATACCTTTATACCAAATGGAAGAGAAAATCAGAGAATTCTCATATGAGTTCCTAATGGAGTGCCAAACTTGCTTGAAATTAAAATAACCATCATTAGATTTATTGAACAAAATGTAGTCCTTTTTATCCAATTGGAGGGGAACTTTCAAAATAAGATTAATGATTAGGCACCATCTCAGAAAGATAATTCATATTCCACATACCATCATTAATAAAATTAGAAACTTTATAAGCACTAGTAGTGTGAGTATTAAGCAAATTATCAAAAGAAGAGATCCCTAACCAATTGTCTTACCAAAAGAGAATGTCTCCCAACCCCAAGCCCCATTGAATAAAATTTGCAGCATCCCATTTAATGTAACACATTCTCTTCCAATTTAAAGAATTCCCTTTTTTAAAAGAACCCAAGAGATGGTGCTTACCAGCACAATACTTAGCAGTCATAGACTTAGCCCAAAGCCTTTTCTTAGTCTTAAAATTAAACCAAAGTTTATAAGAAAAACCAAGAGCCATGTCACTTAAATTTTTAAGACCAAGCTTACCTTCATCTTGAACACCAGAGCAATTATTGCAATAAGTCCAACAAATAGTTGACTTCCTCTCCTTAGCTCCAAAAAAAAAACTCATTGAAAATTCTTTCAAGCCTGCTACAAATAGTCATAGTGGGATAAAGCATATGAAATAAATAGATAGGAATAGAACACTAAACACTCTTGATTAACACTAATCTACCACTAAAGAAAGAAAATTAAAAGCCCAAGTAGACAATTTTTTTTTTAAAATAGTAGAAAAAATGTCTCCAAACAAATGCGATCTCTTCATGCCATTAAAAAGGGGAGTTCCTAAATACTTTAGGGGTAGTTGCTTGGGCATAAAGCCGAAATTGTTCTTAATAAAACTAATCCTTTGACTAGAAATAGACTTTGCAATAATAAAGCAACTTTTAAGAGGATTAAACATTAAACCACTAGAAGTTTGAAATTGGTGAAGAAATCTAAAAATAATATTCAGCATTTTGTTTGGAGCCATTAGTAAAAATAATAAAATCATCAGCAAAACTCAAATGCGAAATAGGAATACCACCTATGGCCAGGTACTATAAAGTTGGATGCTTTCTGAAAAGATCATTAAGACCTCTAGATAGAAATTCCACTGCCAAAATAAACAAAGCAGGGGATAAGGGATCCCAATGCCGAAGACCTTGGGTAGACTTATAAAAACTATGGTTCTTTCCATTAATAATAATGGAAAAGAAACAATGCTCAATACAGTTCTTGATGATTTTGATAAAACCCTTATTAAAACCAAAAACCTTAAGCATGGTATAAAGAAAATCCCAATTGAGGTTATCATACGCTTTGGTAATATCAATTTTGAAGATAGCATTCCCACCAGTAATTTTAGCTTCCAAGTAATGGATTAATTCTTGGGCCAATAAGACATTATGAAAAATAGAATGATCTTTAACAAAACCAGTTTGTTTTAAAGAGATAATTTTAAAAATAATTAAAGTTAATCTAGTCATAATCAATTTAGCATTTAACTTGTTGAAAAAAGAGCAAAGACTAATCAGCCATAAATCACTCCAAAAATTAGTGGCATTACTTTTGGGAATAAGAACAATGGAAGTGGAAGTAAAAAACTTAGGGTAAGGATTGCCCTTGAAGAAATAAATGACAGTGTTGATCAAATCCTCTTTAATAATATGCCAAGTTTTTTGAAAGAATTTAGTCGTAAAACCATCGGGAACAGCAATAGAATCAATGTTTATATCTTTGATAATCACCCAAATTTCATCAGTAGAAGGAATTTTAGTAAGCATATTATTATCCTCATTAGAAACACTAGAAGGAATGAAAGAGAAGTCCACATCCAACATCGGATTAAAGTCCTTGTTAAACACATTCTTAAAATAATCAATTCCAGATTCATAAATTAAATTAGGAGAATCAATATGAGAACCATCAGGCTTAATGATTTTGTGAATAAAACTAGAAACCTTCTTATGATTGGCTATATTATGAAAAAAATTATTATTCTTTTTAGAAGTAGCTTTTTGTGTCCAAAAAGCTTCTTCTTGCATTTGAAGTTTAAATAAAACATTCTTGTAATCATTAAGTAAGGAAAGGTTTTGCACAGCAGGGTCAAGCATATAATTATTATCAGCCAAAGTGACTTGATTCTCAACATGCATAATATTAGAAAATAAGTTCTTGAACACAACTTTATTCCACCAATTCAACTTCTATTTAAGTCTTCTGAGTTTAAACTAAAATCTAGTCATACCAAAAATATTATTAGAAGGAAATAAAGGGGAATGCCAATTACTTTCAACAATATTTAGAAAAGATTCATAATGAAGCCACATGTTTTGAAACTGAAAAGGTAATTTAATACTATTATGCTGCATAGAAATATTTAAAAGAAGAGGAGAATGGTCTGATAATGTTCCAATTAAACGCTCAATGTGAGTGTTAGGAAAGTTGGAAATCCAACAATTATTAAAAAGAATGCGATCTAAGCGCTGCCACATAGTGGCTTGATTCCACATAAAAGCATGGCCATTAAAACGAATATCATGCAAATTAGCATTTAAGATCATATCGTTAAAGTCTTCCATAGCTTGAAAATTGGGAGGGTTTCCACCCACCCTCTCAGAAGGATTCGAGATAGAGTTAAAATCACCACCAATCATCCAAGATTATGAAATATTATTAGAAAAATTAGAAAATTGAGACCATAAAATTCTCCTAGTAGTAATAGAACATGAAGCATAAATAAAGGAAGCAAAAGAAGAAAATTGAAGAAACTTAATACTAGTATGAACCACTTGAGGATAGTCATGTAGAATGCTTAAATTAACCTAAATTTTTTGAAAAATTCTAAATTTTATTAGAAAAACTACTAATTGATAAATCAAAACCCAACATAATACGAGTAGAATCCCATTTATAAAAAGAAATAAAAGGTTTATGAAGAATCAAAACATTAATGTTATGAATCATGCATAAATTTTTAGCTCTATCCAAAGAAGGGTGATTACCCACACCTCTAATATTCCAAATGTTGGCTTTAGAAGAAGAAGGAATAGAAGCTTGAGTAACTCTAGATGATTGACCATCTGAGAGTTTATTATTATTTTTTCTTCCTACCAACTTTGGTATACCAACTTCCAGTATTATTGGCAATTTGATTGGTGGGTGGGGACAACAAGGAAACATCATTTATACATCCAGAGTTCCTAACTAGAGATCCATTCTTGCCAGGTATGAATTCTTCTTTCTCAATATGTTCTTCCTCTCCATCATCCTCATTTTCCCAATTATTTCCATTTGTATGATTTGAGTCACACCGATCCTGTATCAGACCACCCCCTTCTTCATCATTGTTTAAAATCATTTCAATGTTCTCAATTTGAATCACTTCCTTCAAGAGCATGCTAGGGTTAACTGTGTTTTTAGCTTCAAAATTATGAATAGCTAAACCGCCCGTAGGATCCATATTTTGATTTTCCAACATGGTAGATTTATCTACATTTTCTACTTGATCACTAATAGGATTTTCCAAATATATAGTTTGCAAGTTGTCTTGAACCTCCATCAGAGCATTGCTCACCTCTAATGTAATGGTATGCTCATTATTACTAAGGTCCTTCACTTCAGAAATATCCAGAGCCTTCTCCACTTTATTTCCCTTCTTAAGGTTGGGATTAGCCAAAAAGCATTCATTGTAAGCATGACCATGCACTTTGCAATGAGAGAAAAAATCAAATATATTTTTAAATTCAACCTTTTGTAGATATCCAATAGCTTCAAATCAAACCCACAACTTTCTAGGATATTTTTTGGTGATGTCTAGTTCCACTAGAATCCTGGCCATCGAAGGTCTAGATCTAGAAGTAGTGGCTTGGTCAGATTGAACGGGATGACCAAAAATGGATCCCAAAGCATGTAACACATGTGAGAATGTAGTCTTAAATTTGGAAAAGAAAGCCAAATTAGAACTATAGGAGATTCTTCTTTAATGTCAAAATAAGGTGTCCACTTTACTAATCTCATTTGAAAGTTATTTATGTAATAAGATCTCCTAGCAAATATTCTACTATAGTCCAAATTGTTAGACAGTTATATCGTAACATGCCTAGCATCCAAGAGACTGATAGAAAAAATCCCAGAAAGTTTCATATTGCCAAAAAAAGCCCTAGTAGAATCAAGGTTTGGGCTCCTTAACTAGAACTTCCTAACCAAAGTAAACTAAAAGAGTGATGCAAGTTTAAAGACATCTTCTTCAGAAACAAGCAAAGTAGGAACTCCTTCAATAGAGAAACAAGTAAAAGAAAACCATCATCTATTGTGGAGGCACTACCAACTAGAACATTGCAAAAAGAATGAGTTTTAGATGAAGAATCATTACTTGAAGCATTAAAAAGACCTTTTTTTTAGTTTTGATAAAGCCCACCAGAGGAATAACCTAAGGGGTTATGACAGTCGAAGACGGCTTCGCCGCCATCACAACAAAATCACGAAGAAAAACACCTAAGGCTAAAGGCCTTAGGTAGAGAAAAAATGAAAATAAACCACAAAGAAATAGAACAAATAAATCCCAAAGAAAACTACATGAAAAATCATTAAGAGAATAGAGTAAACCCTAATGCCAGAGCTCGAGCGCGCCGCAAGAGAGGAGAGCTGAATAACATGATGAACTAATTCTAAATTAAGGCGTGTGATTGATTGATCAATTGGTCTCAGTTTATCAAGTGATTGATGCTATATGTTAGGGGTATCCTAAGGATCAATCACTGAAAATTTGGAGTCAACTAGATAAAAGAATAATTTTAAATGATTTTATTTAATTAAAATTTAATTAAGCCTCAAGTTCTATTTAATATTATTAAGATTTGATTGGGCTTTTATTTTTTTGATTATATGAGAAATTAGTAGTCATGTTAATGAGTATTTGAGAAATAATTAGGTAAAAATAGTATGAATTTAAACTAAAATTAAACCATAAATACTCATTAAATATTATAGATTTTAACTTTAAAATATAGAGCTCTTTCCCCTGAATCTATAGAGCCCTAGTTTGTGCTGAATGGGTCAAGGTGCTTTTTAATATATTTTTTTATAAGTTTTGGCTATTTATTCCCATTTAATATTGATTTAATTTAAACTAAAGTGGTGACATTAACAGAGCAAGAGCTTTGCACATAGTTACATGTGAGTCATGGCATGGAAAAGTGGCGGTCAATCACTTATCCACATTGGCATTCCTCTCAATCGCACGATCCCATGCAAGATTGGATGGACATCCAAGATTAGATCTCCCATTCCATAGTTTGGAAGGTTAAACATGTATTTAAGAATGATGAAATCGTGTCCATTGAATTCAAATAAAAAGATATAAATTGACATGATTTCATCTCCCTCCTTAGATCAATTGAAGTGAGAGAATTTTGGTATGATTTAAACTGAACATACAATGGATATAAGAGGACCAAAATGCTTACATGATAGCTTATATGGCTAAGAATTTGCTGTATGAAGTTTGAAAACTTCATATAGCAAATGGGATGCAATATTTTAAACCCTTAGTTGAAGGTTTGAGTTACAAAATTACTTCAATAGGATGGGTATATAAGCTGGGTTTTAATCTAGTTCTCTTATTTAGCTCATATGAATGAAAACTTTAGTAATTTTACCCTATTTCATACTTTGGAAGACAATCCAATGGCTGGGATCACTCAGTAGAATGCTTTGGATGTTTGTTATCTATTCTAGATGGATAGGAAATAGAAGCTGAGCACGAAAGTGGCTAGGAAAGCTAAAAATGACATGGGGTAAGTTTGCCCTTGTTGGGACCATTAAGCTTGGTTTGGATTAAACTATGGTGTAGGATGGGATGAAGAAGTTTTAGGAATATTCTATATGCTATTTAGAACAAACCAAACCAACTAGTGTGATGGGTTTTTGAGTTTTATGGAGTTTGACATTTTTAAACATTTTTAAATGCTTTGACCACTTTGATTAGACAACAAGGGTCAAGCCACCTAGGATAGACTATTGGGAGTCTCTAGGGGCCATTTGATTCTTGTTCTAGGGGCTTGATTGAGATTTTTTAAAGTTTGAATGAGGAAGACCATATATAGATGAATTTGATAAATCCATATGCGTTAACCAAGTCCACTCATAATGAATTAAGCAACATATGGTAGTTGAACTAAACATGTCCAAACCATGAGGACCTTTGTTAAATTTAATTTGATTAAGTTTTATGGAATAATGAGGTTTGTAGTACATCAATATAGGGGCCAGACCTATTAAGCTAGCTTGGAATAACTCATTTAGGTCAAATGGCTTAATCTCTAGCTTAAGGATCTAGGGTTAATAAGTTTAGTATATAGAGCTCCTATGGTGGTAACTTGAATAGGGTTTGAAATCAACATGCCAATGTCAAGCATATTGTATTCCACTAGGTAACCTTAGTGTAGGTTGGGGTTTAGCCGCTTGACCATTAGGTTAGCCGAGGAAGGGTTTATTGTAATATAGGAGCTTGACCTTATATTTTGATGATTATAAATATTATTGGATGTTTATTTGCTTATTATTTCTTTTTTTATTGGATGTTTATTTTTGTGTGCTACAACCCATTTTAGTATTGCACACAATAAGCAAAGAACTGAAAAATAGGCACAAGATAAAGTTAGTGTGAAAGTCAGTTTGTATTTTATAGAGTCAATATTTTTTATTTTTCTTGAGTAAATTTCTTTATTAGGTGTATGTTGGCTAAGAAAACAAGCACACACACAAGAGGAAGAAAAAATAATTATTTGAATTTTTGTTCTTGTCGTACTGTATGATCAATTTTGGATTGTACGATCAGTTCAAATAAAAATTAAATCAAATGTTTAATTAAAATGGAATTTAAATTAATTTATAACTTATCGTTCTATATGAACATCACATCATATAGGATGATCAATTATTTTTAGAATCTCGACTATTGAATCTTGTTGACTTAAATTAGGAAAATTTGAATTTAGAAATTTGAACTAATCAATTTATTCAAACATTAATATTGTAAAATTATTAAAGCCTAATAATATTAATGAATCAAATTAGATCTAATCTTGTTATTATAATATTATACGATCATCGATTATGTGAGATGATTGACTAAGAGCGCTTCTTATCAAACTTGGATTATCATATATAATTTTTTATTTGATTCAACTAATCATATTATATTAAATTTACATCATCTTGTACTATATGTACACCATACTATATGATCATAGAAGGCGAGAGGAGGGATCAACTTCTCCACCAGGCTGAGGAAGCGAAAGGAAAGACAACATCTCTGTCAGGCCTAGGAGATAAGAATAGGGATATTCTTTGTTATCTTAGATTCTATAATGGTCATTATACACCTATGGTAAGGGATAAGAGCTTTTTTTCTTTGTTATGTATGGAATGAGAGACACATTTAGTTTAAAGGAGGAAAACCTTTAGGTAGTGGATTGTTGACCTCATTTTTTTATGTGAGGTCAAAATTCCAAATCAAAATTCAATCTTTATTTTCAATTCATTGAACTCTGTTTTACATTCAAATAAAAAATTTAATTTAAATCCCAAATATAAAATTAAATGTTCAAATCCAAACCCCAACACTCCTTGGAATTTTATTAGTTTTGTAGAATTTTCAAATCAATCAAAACCCTATCAAATGACCTTAAAATCATATTTGGTTAATTGTATGTTGATTAGGCATGTCCTTATGATATACCTAACATATTTGAAAGCATTAATGGTCCTTTAAACCATAAAATTCAAAGTATTTCCTTAGGCTACATTACCTATAAATATTTATAGCCCATGCCATTGGACCTTCCATCTTGTAAAAAAATCACCTTGGGAGCCTCCCCAAAACCTTTTATCATGTTGATTATAATTTTCAGGATGCATTGAATCAACATTGAATCCTTAATGGACCATGATTGACAATGGTTGACCATAAAAGAAAAAATATACTTGTCGAACTAGTTGCAAGGTAGAGAAGCTCCTGTTTATAGTTAGAGAAACTCCTTCATTTTTTCAAATTTCATTACTCCCGATTTCCATTACTCCTTTTTAGAATTTTGTTGAGGGGATGGTAGCTGATGGATGCCATATATGGCTTTGAAGGCAAAGGCTTCTTCCATTGGTGGAAGTATGAATCAATGTTTAGAAGGGAATGCTCGTCTGGTTGCTGGTTTGAAACATAGAATGTAGACATTTTGAGTAAAGTATCGAGAAGTGCTTTGATCATTAAGGAAAATGCTAAAGATGTTCCTAAAAAGATTATCCATGTTTTGGGTAAAGTTATGGCAATTTCTGAAGAATTTGAATTTGTTACTCCCTGGCATGAGAAGGTTTTATTGCCTATGAACTCGACCGAATCTGGTGCTTTATCATCAGGTATGAAAATTTTGTTAACAGATTTGGGTTAGCCAAAAAGTTCATGATAATGATGGAAGTATAAATGTGGTCGAGAAGGATGATGCCACTATGTTTAAAGTTAATGCATGATGGAATGTCTAGTGTTGCTGAAAAAGAGATTGGTGTGAATCCTTGGCACAAGAAGCCTTACATTAAATTAAATTATAAAGATGAAGATATGGTATTGTCAGAGGATTGTAAAGCAGTCAAACTGAACGAAAATAATGAGATTTTGAATTCAAATAGGTTGATGAACTCTTTGGTATTCAATGTGTTTGAGAGAGAAATCCCCTCTCATATTTTGGCTTGGGAAGTGAGATGGCAATGGAATCAATATGGAAAATTCATTTACTACTCTTGGAAGGGGTTAGTTCTTGTGTTCTTTCAGATCAGCTGAAACTTTAGAAGCAATTCTTTTAGGTGGCCCATTGTATGTGAAGGGGCATATTGTAGGTATGGATAAATGGACTCCTGAGTTCTCTCCAACATCCATGAAGGGTCTTAATTGTCCTATATGGATCAGAATGCCTCATTTACCTTTACAATGTTGGGGTGAGGAAACAAGAATTGCTTCTATGGTTGTTAAACAATTAATGTTGGATGGAAACATGTTCCAATAGTGAAGAAGAGAGTTTGCTAGAGTTTGTGTTCGTGTGAAACTTGACCAATGTGTTTGGGTGGAGAGTATCTTTGGAAGGTTTTTCCAAAAGGTGGAATATGAAAAGATTTCCACATTTTGTTTTGAATGTGGAATGGTTGTCCATGTGAAGAGTGAGGGTAAGAAATTTTGGTTACCAAGGAAGAGGTTGATGTTGTTAGTAAGAATGAATTAGATAATGCTACAGGGATAAGAAAAGAGGTAGTAAATGATTCTACTTATGGTCCTTGGGTTTATGTCAATCATAAGAAGAATAATAGGGTAGTTCAAAGAGACATAAATGTTAAGCCCTCGAATTTGAGGTTTGTGAATAAAAAATCAATTGAAGCCAGTCATGGAGGAACCTGAAGCTACTTTTGGGTTGGAGTCTAAAAAGCTCGATGCATCTAAATGCTTGGAGTTGGAGAAGACAAATGCATGTATGAATGAAATGGAAGAAGGTGAAATAATCTTGGAGTAGGATCAAAGCATCAAATTAACTGCAGCTGATGGATCTAAGGAGAAAGAATTTTCGATAGAGAAAGAGTTGGAAAATTCTGATGGCAATAAGGGTATGGATTTTACTCATGTTACTTCTTTTATATCTGTGGCAGTAAACAAATTTAATGTTTTGAATGGTGGGGAGGAGGAAATGGTGGATGGTGAGGATAACAAAAAAAGAAGAACTAGAAGTGGTGATAAAAGTAGTCGTTCCTTGGAAAAAGATGCTATGCTGGGGAAAATTGAAAACTGTGGAGATAAGAGTTGTAATGATTTTGTGGAAATTGGTGTGGCTAAGGAGGTTGGTACTAATGGGGAAATGGATAAGTTTAATCTTGCAAAAGAGCTTAAATCTTTAGGGCTAGTTAAAATTCTTCCTTGTGGTAGAAGTGTTGAGGTTGGTAGTAAGAGAAAGGACGGGGGCTCATCCCCCATGGTCATATAATGAACTCTATTGCATTTTTGGAATTGTAGAGGGGCTAAGAAAAGAGAGGCCTCTCTTTATCTTAAGGAATTTGTTAAAGAATTTAATATTTTTTTTGTGGGTTTAATAGAGACCAAAATTACGTCGTTTGATAAAGAGGCCTTTGTGAAGGTGATGGGGTCTAATTGGGATTTCTTTCTGCTTCTATCAGAAGGTTTATCAGGTGGAATTATGGTTTTAAGGGGATCTGATTTTGCTTCCTTTTCGATGATAAAGACTTCAGATCAATGTGTTATTGGGGTTCTTAATGTCCTTAATAAGGGAGTATGGATGATTTTGATAGTGTATGGTAGTAAGGAGGTTTATAAGAGGATAAAATTATGGGATTATATTCATGGTTTGTCTCATAGGATAGTCCTTCTATTATCGGGGGACTTCAACTGCATTTTGTCCCAAGAGATAAGAAGGGTTGAAGAAAATTTGTCTTTTCTCAAGGCTCAAGGAAATGATAAATTTTATGAATGAAAATGATTTTCATGAAGTATGGATCATTGGACCAAGGTTCACTTGGTGTAATAATAAAGTTGGTGGTGGACGGATTCTGAAAAGGCTGGATAGGTGTTTTCTTAATTCGTTTGCTATTGAGTAAATCCAAGTAGTGGTGGTGAGTCACATTGCTAGAGTTGCTTCAGATCACTGCCAATCATGTTGAAAATTCTTGATTCTTCCATTAAGAAGAAAGGTTTTCTAAAGTTTGAAGATGTATGAATTTCTTTTCAATCTTCTTCTTGTATAATTTCTAAAGTGTGGAAGAAGGCTTATGATGGAGATGATATGAAAATTCTTAATAAAAATTGTAGAAGAGCTTTGAAGGAGTTGTTCTTTTGGAGAAAGGCAAAATGGAAGGATTTCTTGGTAGTGAAAGAAAGATTGAAGATGGAAGTGTTATAACTTCAAAAGGAGGAAGCTAGGGAAGGATGGTTGAATGAAGAAAAGACATGGCTATTGAGATCAAAAGTTAGCAAATTTAATGTACATCTTGCTCATTTGAATACCTGGTGGATGTAAAGAGCCAAAGTAAAATGGATTGAAGAAAGGGATTCTAAATCTAAAATTTTCCATGCATTTACAAATGCTAGGAGAAATGGAAATTTGATTTCTCAAGTAAGGAAAATTGATGTAATTTTAATTGAAGATATGAAAGAGGTGGTGGAGGAGTTTATCAGATATTTCTAGGATAAATGGAAAGATAGGAAGTGCTGTTTGGACAATAGGCCAGTTCCATGGAAGGTCTTAGGAGATGGGGATATAAGCATTTTGGATGGTGATTTTTCCAATTCAAAAATAACGGAGGTAATTAGGAGTTTGGGTAATAATAAATCTCCGGGGTGTGATGGAATGTCTTACTCTTTTTTTTAAAGCTTATTGAGATATAATTGGTAATGATGTTTGTAGAGCTGTTAATAATTTTTTTATTTCGGGCAAGATGTGCAAGGATTGGAAGGACACTTTAATTGTTTTGATTCCCAAAATAAATAATCTAGTGCTACCTTATGACTTTTGTCCAATTAGCCTTTGTAATTCTAATTAGAAGATTGTGGCTAAAGTTTTTTGAATAGGTTGATATTGGTTATTTCTAAGATTATCTCTAAAGAACAGGCGGCTTTTATAAAAGGTAGATCAATCTCAGATCATTTGTTATTAGCTCAGAAGGTGTTCAATAAAATCAGATTTTCTAAAGCTAGAAGTGGACTCTTAGCTATCAAGTTAGACATGGAGCAAGAATATGACAATATGTGTTGGTTGGCTCTAAATCAGATACTAAACAACTTGGGATTTCCTACAAAATTTATGACCTTGTTGATGGAATGTGTTATGGAACCAAGGTTTTCAATTTTGATCAATGGTTGAAACTCTAAATGGATTATGGGGAAGAATGGTTTTTGTCAAGGTTGCCCACTCCCTCCAATTTTATTTATTTTATACTCGCATTTAGTTTCTAATGCTTTTATCAATAGAGGCATGGATCTTGGTATCAAAATCTCTTCAAATGCATAAAAAAAATCTCATTTGTTATATGCAGATGATGTTTTGTTATTTTTTGATGCTAAATTGACAAGTATTAAGAAGTTGAAAAGGATTTTAAAGGATTATTGTAAATGGACTGGGCAAGTAATTAATTTTCAAAAGTAAACCATGTTATTTGGTAAAATATTGTAAGGAGGAAAAGGAAACAAATTACAAATATATCGGGTTTTAAGTTAGTAGAGTAGATGGAGTACTTGGGAATTAAGATTGCTCTAAGAAGATTGAAGAAATCTGATTTCCAAAACTTGTTGGACAAATCACTGAAGAGATTAAATGCATGGGGCAATAGATTCATTTCTCTTGCTGGAAGATCGATTTTGGTGAAAATAGTGTTTCTTACACTTCCTTTATTCCTTTCAATGCATTCTCTTGTTCCATTGAGCATTTTGAAAGAGTTTGATAAGTTATGTAGGAATTATATTTTTGATAAGCATGATGGAAGTCATGTGCTACATTTTTTGGCATGGGATGTCTTATGTAAACCAACAAAGTTAGAGGGATAGGGTATCCAATCAGCTGTATCCAGAATTGGGCCTTTGAGAGCAAGGTTTGCGTGGAATCTGCTGAATGATCCATCTACACAGATGAACAGGAATCTATTGGCCAAAGTTGGTGATAACTGGCGGATAAGTGATGAGAAGAAAGGTGGCTCGGCTTCATGGAAGATCATTTTGAGTGGATGGAGGGCTCTCAAGAGTATTGTTAGATGGAGAGTTGTATCTGGTTCTAGCATTAACGTCTTGAAGGATGTGTGGATAATGAATAAATGTATAGAAAAATAGCCAACATTCATTGCAATATTTGAAGATGAAGGTACAACTCTTGACTTTTTCATTCAAAATGGTTCATGGAACTATGAAAAAAAATAATTTGTTTTTTGGGAAAGAACCTGTGAGTATGATTTGTAAAGTTCAGATATATTCTAATTCAAATGAAGATTATATGGAATTAAATCTTGCAATGACTGGAAAGACTATTTCGGCAATGATTTCAGAAGCCATCATGAAGGAAGATAGGGAGGTTGATCCTATTTCATGGATATTTAAGCTAAAGCTAAATTCTCACGTGGAGCTCTTTTTGAGGACTATTTGTAGGAATGCTATTCCAACAGCTGAATTCCTAATGCATAAAAGATTATTTTACAACAATTTATGTCTAAGGGGCTGTGGTGAAGTTGAAGACACTAATCATATTGATGCTACTTATTAGAAACTTCTAAACAAAATTAAATTGTTGAATAGCTAGGGATTCACAGTACGAAATTTCTATTTGTTCCATGTTTGCATGTGGGAGTTGGAGAAAGTTGCTGGGAGGAATCTGGTTATTATTAAAATCTACTTCACTTTGATATGGTTTTCATGGAATAATAGGAATAAGGTGAAGCATGGTAATGTGGAAGATAGTGATGTGGTTATTGCTACTAGAGTACTTGGTTTTGTGAGTATTGCTAATCATAAAGAAATCATCTCGGACTACTAGGGTGCCAATTAGTCTTTAAGATTATTTTCTTAATTTTGGAACCCTCCCCCTCCCTAGTGGTTTAAAATTAACATTGTTGCTTTGGCTAGTGGAGTCTTTAAAATTAATTTTTTTAAGCCATTTTGTATTTTAAGGCTTCATAATGGGCAATTGGCTCTTGCATTGTGCTTAGGAAGCTTCCATACAACTGATAGCTCTACCTTCCCCCATGTGGTAGTTAGAGCTAGTTGGAATTCCCAAAACCAACCTTGTGACCCATGGTTTAACCAAAACTCTCTCCCCATGTGACCTCAAACCTTAGAAGTCTCTGGAAACCCTTATGAAGTAGTATGTGACCATCCCAACCTAGCCTAGTGGCTTGAACGAGGCTAAACCAAGCCAATATTTAGCCATGTATATTTCTAAGATCTATAAATATCTTTAATTTTCACTAAAGAAGGGTTGCCTCTTTGCATTAAAAAATTTTCTTGAGTGTGAGAGACCGCTTTTCCTAGCTCTCCAGCCCCTATGTTGATCATCTCTAGTTAGTTCAAGCGAGCTCCAATGACCCTTCTCTACTTAAAGTCTAAGTTCACATCCATTGTTTCTTTGGCCTTACTGTCTGAAGCAAATACACTCCAAGGAATCAAACTAACTTGCCTTGGCTAGGGCATTGACAATTGGAGATTACACAATGTAGTATTCCTTTCTCAAGCTCCAAGTTAGGTCGGCTTGGTCAATTGCGAAGTGAACCTCAAACTAATAAAATTTAACCATTATATTGAAGGTTCATAGTTGGATGTTGCTCCCTGATTAATTTGAAAGAAATCTATTTGGCCAATCTCTTGGATTTGGCAATAATTTGCCAATGATTGAGAATTAGAGCGAGTAATTGAAGATGAAATCCTAACCATTAATTTTGATCAATGACTCAGATTAGATTCTTTAGCATCATATGATTTGATTGGGATTAAATCCTATCCTTTTTTATCTTTGATCTAATGACCATAAAGGAAAACATATTTTATGTTGTCGCGCTAATGATTGGCTTGCCAATCAAAGTGCGTTGCATTTAAAGGTCGCACTGACTATATAAATCCTTTAATTAAATCATGGAAAATTCTTTTTTACTTAGAAAATTCATAATTGCTCAACCAATTGGCCAAATATGGAGTTCTTAGGCTCTATGGATTCAGCTTAAGGAGCACTACAAGGACTTAAGGTCCCAAATCCTAAATATGAATGTATTTAAGGAAATTTCATAAATACCCTTTGGTATATTTACAAAATTATTCACAATTAAAACTCACCATGACTTTAAACATTTAGGAATGATTCTTAGACATGTTTTATACATGTCCAAAATTATTCAAGGTAGTTTGAAAGCTTTAAGGGCTTAAATTCATCACCCTAACTTCATAGGTTAAAATTTGACCTATAATTTAGACTTGCGATTTTGATTAATCAATAGAGAATTATGATTTGGTATTTTACGGATTGTTCACGTGTTGTATAAGGGTTAAAATGCCCATGATTTTATCCCCCTCCCATATCTAATTTTCCCAAATTAAATTCCTCAAGACATAGATGCATTTACCATGCGGTATTGGTTTAAACCTTAGGAAGGCTTTAATGGACCTCAAAATTTTTGTAATTGGACCTATCGTTCATGTTAATGTATAATTCAAATTTGAATAAATTTAAAGTTCATTAGGATAGTCAATTAGGGAACCCAACATCCCTTCACATAATTAACTTATGATTTTATTTAATTCATAATTAATCTAAAATAGATCATAAAATATATTTTAAAATTTAATATGCTCATAATTAAAACTAATCAAGGGAAAATTAAAAGCCCTATGAAACTATTTAAAAAAAGTAATTGAAAAATTAAAAAAATTAATTAATTAAAAATAATCAAAATTTCTAAATGTTTCCAAACACTTGTAATTATCCTTCAAATTCATTAGTGACATTTGGGAAAGATTTCAAGAGTTTGAGCTTAATTTGGGGCTTAAATAAAATATCCCTTAATTAATCAATTGATTAATTCATTTAAATAAAGGAACTTGTAAAAACTATCACTAATTCTAAAAAAAGTCAAGTAGATAAAGTCAATGGCATTGAATTCAAAATTAAATATAGTATTTATACAAAAAAAAAAAGAATAATCTTACTTAAATAAAAAAAAGATAAAGTTTGGCAAAAATATTAGTAAAAAAAAAATTTAAGGAATTGAATAAAATCTAAAAAGTTTAGAAAATATTCAAATCAATAAATCAAATTCAATAAAAAATTGTAAAAAAAGGATAAATAATAAGAAGATTGTTGAGTAACCTAGGCTCACGAGGCCATATCATAGTTTAAACTTCATAACCCTAATTTAACAAAGATAATTGCTATTCAACTTAAATAACCATTAAGAAATTAATAATGAAACACTTAGACATTGAAACTTTCATACCTTATATTAGATTCTTTTTGGAGGACATAAATGTATTGGATTCATAAAGCTTAAATTTTAAAATAGCTAGTTAAAGTAAGGACTTTAGATAAACAATTATTAATCAACTTTAACATTTAAAATTCACTTTAAAAAAATTTCAAAACTTTAAAACATTAAGACTTGAATTCAAATTAAGCATCTTTTAGCCTTAAAAAATTAAAAATAAAATAATAGATAACTAGAAATAATTAAAGAACTTATGATATATCCAAACCACATAGCTTATTATACACACTATATATTTTTTGTTAGGGAAACCAAATCAAGCTTTAGGCTTGGCCAATATTCTTTTATATTTTTCTTTGTGATGTGGAAACTTATTGGTTTGTAAATGAGTGTTGGTTGTTATGGTTTGTTATGTTCTAAGATGGTTATATTTTTTATGCTTATGATGTGATTTGTGATAGGCATTTAGATTTTTCTAAGTTTGGAGCTATCTAGATGTTTATTATTAATCAAATTATTTTATAGGTTCCTATACTTATGTAGGGATATTGATTAAAAGGGGTCTAAAATTACTTAAATTTAATCTAATCAAATTTCTATAGGTGGTTTTGTTGTTTAACCCCCCTTTATAAGAAAAGCATGGCCAAGCTTACATGTTGCTAAAAATGAGAAAATAATTATGATGTGATGTGATTTGAGATGATTTCATATGTAAACTACTTTTCTAACCTATATGGAGTGTAGATTCATTTTCATTTTAAATTATAATTTGGTAAAAAAGAATCATGAAAATCTTTAAATAAGGTATTTTCTCTAAGAAAAAAATTAAATTTCTAAAGAGGAAAAAACTTCTTTTAAAGAGAAGTTCTTTTCATTTGGAAGTTCCATTAGAGGTACAAATATAAGACTTGGAAAGAAAAAATAAAGCAAATATCAAGCTCAAAGAGAAGAAGAGAAGACTGAAATTACCTTTTTTAAAAGATTTGCATACTTTCATATGAGTAGAATCTAGGTTATTGTCGATGGAGCTTGGCCACCTTTACTTTTTAGTAGGTCCTAATTTTTATTAAGTGGCATTTGTCACATATAATTAGAACATTATACTTTGCTTTATGGGTTGGTTGATTGATTTGTTTACATTGATTGAGCGTTAGAAATTTCTTGCTTTTATAGGTCTCTTTCTTTCATGTTGTTGTGCCTGGATATTTAGCTAGGCTCTTAAAAAATAAAAACTTTTCTACTCATAACCAAATAAAACTTTTAAGATAACATAAAAATTTAGCTAGAATAGAAAGTAAGCCATAGCTCATCTAGGGTCACATAAATCATATCCATCCTTCTTTCCTTGTTAGGCACCTCCACACATGTCGATAGAAGTACATCATTCCACCTATAAAGATGTAATTTTAACTCAGGGGAGGCATGCTCCTTAGGATAAAATATTTTTTTTTATGTTTTTTTTAAAATTCACATGCTAATTATTATAGAAGAATCAATTTGAATGCATTACATTAGAAATAAATTAAAATAAATTAAAATTTAATTACATTTATTTTTATATGCATAATTACCCATCATAAAGTATATGGCCACTTAAAATTTCCTAAAGATGTTGGAACTATATTCCAAAAACTTAAATAACAATGGCTTATACATCTTTCATAAGACTAGATAACATGTAACTAAAATTAATTAGGTTGTTTAGCTGGCATTCCACTCTAGGCAAGATGTAAGTCCAGAATTGCATGATTTAGGTTACTACTCTATAATGCCTAACTTAGATCTAAGTTTTGAGGCAGACCTCAAATCATAAGTTCTCACCCTCCAAAAATATAATCCCAAATTTATAATAAAATGCTAACACAAACATAAAAATTTCTTCTTAAAATATTAATGGCCAATATAGGATAGATTGAAGTATTTTTGGGTAGTTTCAGAATCTTATTGCTCCTACTTTTGATCCATTGGCCTCTAGAAAGAACTATTGAACATTGAACCAATCCACTTTATAAAATCCAAAACTTCTTACCTTGGCTTAATCTTTGAAATCAAAGAAAATAGTTGCAACTATTTTAATTGGTAGTACTTTTAGGAGGTTTACCACTTGCAAGATGTAATTAATTAGAAAGGCTTGCCTTTATGGGAAACCTGTAACTCCAGATCAAAATAAACCCTATCCTATTTTTATAAGGAAGGGGAAAGAGCTCTAGGAATGTATACAATTTTTTTAAAACTCACTTTTTTTTTTCGAATACCTTTATAAAATGTCATGATCGACTTTTAGGGTGAAATGATATTCCCTCTATATTTGCTTTAAAAATGATGATTTTTCAAAATCCATTTTAGTATCCAAATACCTTCATTGAATGTCACATTCACCTTTTTATGTGATTTAGTATCTCTGGTTTTATTTATTTATAGAAATGTTATGTTTTCTTAAAAAATTCATTTTCATCTTTAAATAACATTCTAGAATGATAGGTTTACCATTTGAGGTAGTATGCCATTCTTTTTATTGAGTTTGAGTAAAAAAAATAGAAATTTTCAAAACCCTATTTTAGTCTTCAAATCCATTATAGAATATATTGTTTGTCTCTCGAGATGGTACAATAATCTCAATGTCATGTTTGATTACAAAAATAGGAGTACCTCTTATATGCATGGTATTTTATTTTTCCCATGGTTTTTTCTAACAACTCAATTGAGGAAGGTATCTCTCTCCATTTTTTACCTGTGGAAAAATACTTATACATTGATAATGCACTTACGCTCATCATAAGTTGAGGCTACCTTTATCCCACTAGTTTCCTTGATCATTTCTTTATTGGGTATGTGAGATCAATATCTAAAAAGTTAGAGATATTATATAAGGTATTTTGTGTAAGAATGAGGTTTTAACATACCTTTCCATTTTAATTGGTGGAAGGAGAGAGTTAAGCCATTTATTTTACAATCTTTTTTGAGCACTAGTAGATTTAATGGGCCTCATATTGGTTAAAAATCTGGAGCATTAGATTCTAAAATCAAGAAGCATCTAAAAAAAAACTCTTTCAATAAAAAAACAAAAGAAAATGTTTTAAAATAACTTTTCTCCCTCATTGGTATATGTTGTAGTTACATTCCCTTATAATTTAACAAGTACTGTGGGATTTCAAAAGTTAAAATTCAAATCCATTTTAAATTGATAGAAATGATTACTTCAAAAAGATTGACTGAGGATTATTTTTTAATGCAGAGAAACAATGGCGAAAAAACTCATTTTCTCCTTTGAAAAAGACACGACTATTGAGAAAATTGATTAAAAAAGACAATTTAGTTTGGTATGGGATTTTAGACTATTATCTTATCAGTGAATAGTAATAAGATTGATGATAAAATGGATGATCCCTTAATGGAGCTTGTATTAGGGTCAAGGTCTTACTCCCTTGTTCCTAAAAGAGGGTTGTTGTTGTCCTATACCTATTGCACCTCTAGACAGGGAGATTTGGAAAATGAAATTTGAAATTAGTGGCGACATTCCATCAGTGTTTGAAGTTGGTTTTACTTTAGATACTCGTTTTATTAGTAAAACACAAAATAGGAATTATCTCAAGAGGATTAGGAAGAAGATTATTATGAATAGGAAAATTGGTGAGTAAGAACGATTGAATAGTCTTAGATTTAAGACAGTGAGGAGCTACCTATTCCTCTTATTTCTCCTAGGTGGAAGTCGCTTCCATCCCTTTTCTACTACACTAGGGGGAGGATTTTTTAGGATAGCTCATTATCCACTGTACCCTCTTAATTATTACATGAAAAAGTATCCCAAGGAAAAGAGGAATTCATAAAGTAAAACTTTGAAAAATACCATTTATATATGCACTGGCCAAGTAGGGGAAATAAAGGAAGAATTTTGTAGCCATATGAAAGGCATGATTTCCTAAAGATTTGTTAAAGAAATTTTGTAGGAAGAAAAATCTAAGGTGAACATTTTGACTCATCACTTCCACAAAATCACTAAAAAGATTTGAAGATAGCCTGTCACTTAAGTGTTACTAGATGGGTACCACTTGCTCCCTAAGCATCCATTTACAAAATCTATGGAGATAGTGTTGGTGCAATTTGTTGAGAACCATAACTCTAGTGGAAAATCCCCTCCGTATCATATAAAGTTTCCTAGTCCATCGTCTAGTCCATCCAATATAGCCTATAAAGGTAGTCGGTATTAACTAAAATGACCAATGGATTTGAAAATGAAGAGACCTAAATAAAAAAAAATGAATTTGTCCAAAAGAAGAGTAGTAGGAGCAGAAGTAAGCAGTCACCTGTATTGGTCCATATGCGTCCTATTTAGGGTTATGACCTTTCCACTTTATTAGATGGTACTAGGTTACATTCATGAAACATTCTACCATCTTTAAAGGAGAAAGTTCATATATTTGCTATTAGTGTCACCCTTGTGATTATCAGGCTTGGGGTAATCAAAGGGGAAAATACAATGGAAAATAAAGAAAAGTAAATAGATCCATTGAATGATAAATCCATTAATAAGAAATTTGAAGAATGTAATGAGGACATTCAAAAACTCAAAATTGAAAGTATTAAAGATAAATTGGAGTAGAAAGAACCTGAGATGATAAAATAGGATAGGGAATTTCTTCCCATTAATCCTAAGGTTGTTGAGGGAAAACCCATTGATAATGCTATGAAATAAATACAATATATTTTGAAAGAGAAGAAAGAGTAAATGTTTGAAGCATTTGATCTTGAATAGGATGATCTATTAGTAAACTATGATGAGGATGATACTCTAGGCGTTGGTGTATTTATGGTTGATACTAGAGCCTCTTCATTTAAAAATAATTCTAATAGAAAGTTAGAAGAAGAAACAAAAGAGCCAGATGACATAGACTTACCACATGATTTGATAAAGAAACATAGAAACAAAGATGATCATATTCATAAACTAGAGAGGAAGATGGAGGAAATGATGTTGATAATGGTAGAAATGAAAAATTAAATATTAAAATTCAACCAATTTAGAATGATTGCTCCAACAATAGCACATGCTTTGGATAAATAAATATTAGAAGGGAAAGAAAAGGGATCAAGTAGAAATATAGATTCATCCCATATTGATAATGATATCAAACAAATGATTAAAAGTCAGGTGAGGAAGGCCATAGTACAATCGTAAGGGGCTTCATCTATTCCAATGGGTAGACCCCAACCAGAGGAATTTGATTAGTTCCCTATCTAAAAGGGTTTGTGCCACCTACTTTTAAGAACTTTAGTATTAAAAAGAATCCCATATAGCATTTAGTTTATTTTCAGATATGTTATTGTAACACTGGAGGTACTAATGCTTTGTTATTTAGACAGTTCATCAGTAGTTTATCTGGTATTTCTTTTGATTAATATGTTGATATACCAAATGGATTCTTTAAAACCTTTGGTGAATTGGAAAGTTAGTTCCATAAAAGAATTACTAGAGCTCAACTTTATATCATTTATTAATACCTTTAACTTATTATTCTATTAATAACTTTAATATTAAGATATAAATAACTTTAACTTATTATTCTATTAAAAACTTTAATAGTTATATTATTATTAATAGCCTTAACTTATTTATTAATAATTCTAACTTATTATTTTATAAACAAATTTAATATTAATATTAATAAATTATTTTTATTATTTATTATTTTAATTTTTATTAAATTTTTATTTTGGAATTATTTTATTTAAATATAAAATAGTTAATTATATAACAAATTTTACACCACAACACAGTGGTTGACACCCTAAAATTGAATATGACTAGTGTTTGAATCAACACACAGATGGGCAGCCTGGCGGGCAGCGTAGATGGGCGGGTAGGACGTCAGGCAACGCATGAGCAAGTGAACAAGGGAAACCGACATAGCGTGTGTGTGTGGGTATGGGAAGTGCCGGTGTGAAGGCTCGGGGCAGCCGGGGTAGCATTGGCGAGCATTATTAGATAGTGCGGGAGGGCCAAGGTAACCATGGCAATGCGGACGGGCAGGCTGGGTAGCCTTCATTGGCGGGCAGCCGGGCAGCACGTACGTGCATGCGGGTAGCTACCACATGAAACTGGGCCATCTATTTTTGTTCATTATTATTTTTTGTTAGTCTAGTGGCCTTTTTCTGCCGGATAGATGCCATAAATCTGTCCGGCAAAAAATTTTGCTAAAATGTTTTTTGGAAATTTTTGTTTGACTGAAAGTTTTGATGCTCATTTTACAATCAAAATTTATTCTACCATAAATCAGCTGGAAAACTTTTACATCCTCCAAAAAATTAAAAAAACAATTTTGCCAAAAAATTTGTTTGTAATGTGTAATTTTCCTGTAGTGGATGATTTTCTCTACAGTTATTTTAGGCTTTGCTATCAATAAAAGTAAAAAGGAAAAAAAATGATGTAAAGTGGGAAGAAATAGTTAAAAAGAGTTGTATTCAGATGGCTGATACTGGGATCAAATCTTTGTCCCCATTGAATTTACTTAATTTTTACTTTATCCCACTAAAGGAAAAGTGTATTATAAAGGCGAAAGCTCATTATATATATATATATATATATATATATATATATATTGCTAATGCTAAAAATAAAATGGAAACAAAAAATAGTAATGATTAGAATGATATTCCTAATCTAGTAGCGATCAATAAAAGTTCTTTAAAGTCTAGTACTCCAATTAGAAGGTCAAGTGAGGATAATGAACCTGAGGTATTATCAGACAATGATGACCTTAAGATTAAATTTTAAGGGAGTCATATCATGATAGTTATCTCATATTCAAATTCCTCATCATAATATATATCAAAATCTCCTAAGGGTACTGTATACCCTATGATAGATTGTCATCCTTAGTGGCAAGGTCTTACAACCTAGGTTGATGGAAAATAAGAAAGAAAAGTAGGTCACAGCTAATAATCAAAGTAACTCTTCTACTCAACATCCAAATCCTTCCTTAAGGGCATGGAGTTCAGATCCTAATATTTTAAGTGTTGATTATAATGTTCTAGCTCATCATAGGAAGTTGATAGCTTGGTTAAGCATTTATGATGCTCTCATTCTTTCAAAAGAAATGAGGGAGTCTTTTATTAAATCACTTCTCAACCTTGATATTTGTCTGCCATTGTTAGCTACAACTTCAAAAGATGAGGCTTTGTACTTTAAGAAAATTCTAGGAGTAACCTTTATTAATTAAGATCTACTTCTAAGAACTACTGGCCATAACTACCCACTATACATTTCTATAAATAGGGGAAATTTTAAATTATCCAGAGTCTTTGTTGATTTGGTGCATTGGCCAACATCATAAACATAAAGACCCTTGCTTATCTTAAAGTTGACATGTGTATATTTAGCACTAACAATATGATGATATGTAGGTTTAATGAGAAGGGTGAGATGGATTTTGGCTCAACTACATTGGTATTAGAAATTAGAGTGTTTAAAATTGAAGTAAAATTTCATATAATCAATTTATAAACATCCTTTAATTTGTGCTTAGGTAGACCTAGATTTGTGAATATAGAATGGTCCCATCTACCTTACACCGATGCATCAAGTACCAAAATGATTACATTAAACATGTGATTAAGGGTGATTTGCAACCATTCTCTATTTTAAAAGTAAGGATTTCTGAAGATGATACATATTTTTATCCTAAAGGATAATCTATCTATTCCAAAAGTGAATGAACAATTAAAAAGGAGGAAGAAAGTAAGGGAAATAAAAAGAAAGGAAAGAGAAAGAAAAATATATGGACAATGAAGATGACATTGAAGATGCAATATTTAGGCCTCCTAGAATTTATCATCAAAGAGGTGGAAGGATGGCAAGAATCCCTTTTGACTACACATTGAATTGGAATCAAGTTTAGATACTGATTGAAGTGTATGGTGTGCAATAATCCCTTTTGACTACAAAAACAAAATCCTCCTCCAAAATCTAATATCACTTTGGATTTGAATGAAGAAATTCTTTAAACTCAAGGTGATAGATCTGTATTGAGTACATATGAAATGTTGAATAAAAAAAATTAAAACATTAGCTCTGACCTCATTATCTGATGACGGGGTTATTGGGTTAGTAGTAATGGGCTCTCCTAATCTTAGGGTTGAAATGGGAATGGTTCAAAAGTTCTTTCCTTTCCATCTACCTTAAAGTTAAATATGATGTAAAACTTGAGAAGATAATCTTAAAAAATTAATAGAATTACAATTAGGCTATTTCCCTCTATGTGTATAGAATTATGTTTCTAAGGATCTCACACCATGTTCGAGGACCAAGGCCAAGCTAGATACCATGAAATCCTTTGGCTCATCCAAAAAAAAAAAAAGAAACTCAGGAGATTGTATCAGCTTTGGTACCGTTGGTACATTTCACAATATTATTTTATGATAACTAATCATCTTGAATATGATAGGATCTTTACTGAATCTATTGATCCTTTTAATTAGCTTTTTTTAGAAATATTAGATGATTCAGATGAACTTGAAATTTTGGATGCACCCTTGAATTTAAAGAGAAATTAAGTCCGCAGTCAATGAATTGAAAGAAATCAACCTTAGAACAAAAGATGATCCCTGACCCACTTTCATTAGTTCTTTATTGAGTAAAGATGAATCAAATGATATAATTAAATTAATTTTTAAGTTTAAGGGTTTCATTTCTTGGTCATATAATGAAATTCCAGGCATGTCTGTTGAAGTACCAATTCATTAACTAGGGATTTAATCTGATGCCATTCCTATTAAGTAAGCTCCTTGATGCATGCATCTTGAAGTTGAATAGTAAGTTATTATAGAAGATAAGAAATTGGTCAGGGATGGATTTATCCAAGTGTAATAATAACCTTTTTGGGAGCTAGCATCATCCTAGTTTGAAAGAAAAATAGTCAAATTTGAGTTTTTGTTGACTATAGGAATCTAAACAAGAAATGTCCTAAAGATGAATTTTTGTCGCCTATACCAAAACTCATCATTGATATTGCATCTTCACTTGCTGTCTTCTCATTCTGGTGTGGATCTTCTAGTTATAAGAAAATTAAGATGGCTCTAGAGGATGAGAGAAATATGGTGTTCAAAACACTTATAGGAATTTTTTGTTATAAGTTGAAGCCATCTAGACTTAAAAATGTTAGTGGAACTTACCAGCACGCCATGACTAAGATCTTTGTTGATATCATACATAATCAAGTGGAGTGTTATATTGATAATTTTATCATTAAAAAATAAAGTTAAAGAGGCTCATCTGTATGACTTGAGGACTATATTTGAATTATTACATCACTACGATCTCAAAATGAATCTCTTAAAGTGCACCTTTGGCATCACTTCATGAAAATTTTTGGCTTTATAGCATGGCACTGCAAAATTGAAATTGATCCTACCAAGATTAAGTTCATCTTTGACATGCCACCTCCTAAGAGTCTTACATAGTTAAAGTCTCTGCAAAGTAGGATGCATACCTTAGACATTTCATTTCAAATCTCTCTAGAAGATATCAACCATTTACTATTTTAGCCAGGAATAACTTCAAATTAATTTGGCTTGAATGATGTTAGAATAACTTTGTAAGTATCAAGAAATATCTAACTAATGCTCCAATTTTAACATCCCTAATTCCTAGGAAACCACTGATTTTATACATCGCGGCTCTAGATAAGTCAATTGGTGCCTTGTTAGCCCAAGCTAGTGAAGATGAAAAGGAAAATGCTTTGTTCTACCTTAGTCGATGCTTTATTCCAACCAAGATAAAGTATCCAGGGAATGAAATATTTTCTTGCCTTAGTTTTTTCAGCCTAAAAATTGAGGCATTACATGCTATCTCATCATATTAGTTTAATCTCATAAATAAATCTATTATAATATCTTATGATATGTCCTACATTGTTAGGATGTTTCACATGGTGGTATATGATATTCCTTTAATTTGATATAACCTTCATTCTCCTACATATTGTGAAAGGATAGGTCATTCCCCACTTTATTACAACACACTCACTTCTAGCACAGTCTCCCCTAATTGATGATTTTCCAAATGAGCAAATCATGAGTTTATAGGTACATTATAGTCCTATTTAGAAATCTTATTTCAATGGAACTGCATCTTTTCATAGAGATATAATATAGAAATATCTCCTTGGAAAAACTGAGATTTGCCTTATTTTCTTAACACCAGATATGGTAATGAAGCATTTTTCCTACCATCTATCAGAGTCGTACTTAAATAATGAAGTCAACTATGAGGCTCTGATAATTGGTTTAGAACTTGTAATATTAATGGAGATTAAGGAGATTAAAATATTCAAAGATTCTCAATTGGTTTCTAACCATATTATGGGAACTTAAAAAGTTTTGAATCCTAAACTCCTAAAATACCATCAATATATGAAACATCTTCTTAAGAAGATTCCTTGTGTGACTTTGTATAGAATTTCACATGGAAGTGATTCCACTGTAGATGCCTAAGAGAAGCTTACAAAGGAATTTACCTATCTTGAAGAGGACTCCATTCTTATAGAAGCTCATAACTAATAGGTTTTTGCTCCTATAGATTTAAAGTAGTTCAATAAAAATTCTTATAAAATCCTATCTGGTTTTACAATAAATAATGAAAAAATGCTTGGTAAAAAACCTTTCATTGATTACCTACCTTGACTTAGAAATGATAAATCACTTACCAATCAAATTAAAAAATGTGCTCTTTAATATGCACTTGTTGATGAAACTTTATACCATCAATAATTTGATACGATGTGGCTCCATTATTTAATAATACGAGGCCTTGAAGATTGTAAATGAGGTACTTAAAGGATTATATGGTGCCCACCAATTTGGCCTCAAAATAAAATTAAAAATCGAAAGACTTAATTTTATTGGCCTTCTATGATTGATGGTTATTTAAATATTATTATATATTATCATTAGTGCTAATTTTATTGTGTGGTTTTAATTTGGCGACTTTGTATATTGCATTCCACTATAGCTTTGTGGTCCTTCAAAAGTTGGGGCATTTATTTATAGTATCTGGGCATTGATATTATCATGCCTATTAATTCTACTTCAAAGGGTCAGCTTCATTTTAGTAGTGATTGATTATTTCTCTAAAGGGGTACAAGTAATTTTGGTCCATCAAGTAGCATTACACCATACTATAAAATTTTATTTTGTGACGATATTATATATTGATTTGATGTACCTCAAAAAATCATATCCAATAATCAATCTACATTCAAGTCTACCAAAATCAACAACTTTGCAAGGTGCCATGGTATTGATTGAAAATACTTGACCATCTACTTCCCATGAGCTAATGGATTGGCCAAGGTCTTCAACAAAACTTTGATGTAGATAAAAAAGACCTTAGATGATAATAAATATTAGTGGCATGAGAGGTTGGTTGAAGCTTTGTGGGCCCACTAGACTACTTATTAGACCCCAACCCAATCAACTTATTTTCTTTAGTCTTTGGATTTGGACCTATTCTCCTTTGGAGGTGCTTCTTTGCTCATTGATAATTTCTATGCAAAATCAATTCACAACTAAATAAAATGAGCAACTTTAGTTGAATAAACTTGAAAGACTTGAAGAATGCAGCTTGTAAGCTCAATAAAACCTTAAATTATATAATTAAAAAATGGTTTAGGATCATGATAAGTTGGTTCTTCCTAGAACTTTCCAAGGAGGAGACTTGGTCTTGGTTCTTTTAAGATCTATTCTAGCCCATCAAAGATTGGTGGAAAGTTTGAACCAATGTAGGAGGGACCATTCGTCATAAAGAAAGTTTATAAAGGAGGTTCCTATCGGTTAGTTGATTATGGAGGGGACCATTATATACTTTCTATTAAAGAGGATTCCTTGAAAAATATTATGCTTGATGTAAATCAAATTTAAAATCAATGAAAATTCTTCAAGTTAAAAAAATCTTAAAATTAAATTTTCAAAGTTAAAAATTCTAAAATAAAAATCTCTTCACTCATACTCAAACTCAAAATCTCAATCAAAATAAATCTCAATTTCAATTAAAATCAAACCCTGGCTAGATAAGTTTTACCAAATCCAGTGGTTTAGGTAGACTATCTCTTTGACTTGTTCCCCTAGTTAGATGTGAGTCCCTATGCTTTCTATCTATGCTAGTTATTAAAAACATGAAAGAAATTTTAATCTTTAAAGAATGGGTGTGAGTCCCCGTGTCTCTTATTTCTTAGGATCTTGACTAATTACTATTGGATTTAAGCTTTTTAGTCCCCTTTATAGCTTGGCTATCTTTAGTATCTAGAGGTTAAGTGTGAGATCTCATGCTTCCTTCCTTTATACTTAAAGGTAAACCTAAACAAACTCATTATGATCTTTTAGGGATGGGTGTTATTTCTCGAGCTTCCTATCTCCTATATCCTTAGGTAACTATTATTAAATTTAAGCTTGTTGGGCCCCTTCAAACCTTAGTCACCTCTTAGAATCTTAAGATTAGGCGTGAGACCTCATGGTTCATTTCCTTAGATCTAGAAGTAAATAGAATTAAGGGAATCTTAATATTTAAAGAATATGTGTGAGTCCTAAGCATCCTATCTCTTAGGATCTAGACCGACTAGTATTGTATTTGAGCCTTTTATGCTCCATCATAGTTAGTCACCATCTAGTTTTTTAAAGATAGGTGTGTTCCCGTTCTTCTTTTCCTTAGGATTAGATCTTTTAGTATTGAAGTAAGCATCATGGAAACATTTTATTATAAAAATTAAATTCTCCTAGATCTCTTAGCAATAGGTATGAGTCCTCAAGCTTCTTATTTCCTAAAATTTATACTAGCTAGTGTTGCATTTAATCTTGCCAAGCCCCTTCTTAATAAGCTATGGGCTCCAAAAATTTTTCCTTGGCCTCCACCGCTACTTATTTTGCGGAGTTTTATTGAATTAAGTTTCGAGGTAAATTTTGGAAGGAAGATGGATTTTGTAGATAAGTTACTACCCAGAGATTTCACCCTCATTTTGCAAGGACTTTATGATCTAAGTTCTTGTTTTCTATAGGCACAAGCCCCTATAGTTAATTACCCTCCTCAGTAATAATAAAGCTCTTTAAATTAAGGTTAGTCAACAATCATATACATAGGGATACATAGTATCTGGCATATAGTAGCAGCATGGGTTTGGGTATTGGAGATTGGATACTTAAAATTAGAAATTTCACCATCTTGTGGTTAAAGCAGACGGTGGGAGAATGGATGATGGACTCGATCAAGATCCCATGGTTCTATCATCCTAGGCTGTCATGGTTCTTGGTCTACTTAATTAAAGGAGGTAGTCGACCCAACCTGACAGAAGGATCTTTGTCGACAGCCATGGATTATGTCATCTAAGGGTACCTTATAGAGTTGGGGTGGAGTTTGTCTAAGGGGATAAATTTAAATCCACCTTAGCTAACAAAGGGATATGCGCCCTATCGATTATATCCTATTGATTCTTATCTCAAGGATTTGATTCCACTAAGGAATGTATTGACTCTGGCTATAACAATAATTTAGTGGCAGAACCACTCAATTCAGAGGGCCATAGGTCATAACTATTTATCTTGTGGTGCCATTTGACAGTAAAACTTCCAGTCAAAGGACACATATCACACCCTTATTAGCACTATTGATATTTGAGAAAGGATCCTAGTGATATTTTTGACTAGACAATAGCTCTATATGAGCTAAAGTATATTTTATATTTGTTCACCTCAGCAAACTGTTGTGGATGGTAGATAGATTTTGCTTTAAGTGCTTAAATGGTTGGTTTTCAATTTTAAATATTTGAATTTGATTTTTTTTTAGAGTTTTGGGTTTTGAATGGGTATTTAAGGTGGCATTTGGAATATTTAAAATTGACCCCTCCGATTGAGATCTTCATTCAACATGATCATGATCGAGGTGACATTAAAGTCATTTATATAGGAATTTGAATTTTATGGAAGTTTTGAGGCATTTGAAATGGTTGGAGTTAACGCATTTGATTGAGATTTTCTTTCAATGTGGCCGTCATTGGGGGGTTAATGGGCATTTGGGAATTTCATTGATTTGACCTTATCAACTCTTTCTATTGGTCGATAGAGGATCAGGGTTCATAAGCTTTATGTATATATTGATGAGTTTCTTTTATCATCAACTTTGAAGGCCTTATATGAACATATAAAATATATATTTTGGTCGACACCTTGACCATATATATGTTTAATAATTTGAGCCATGTTGACTCCCATCTATCTATATAGAAGGTCCTAGCTCAAACTATGGTTCATTTATTAACTAGCACAATATTCCTAGACATCACATGTGTTTCTATCACACGCTCGCCGAGGCCTATACGGGTGTTTGAAAGTATTTTATAATTAATTATTAAATCTTATCGACTCTTATTTATCTACTTAGAAGGATTAGGTTCAAATTTATTGACCCACACAGCATCCCTAGATGTCACATATGTTCCTACAACACACTTGCCAGGGCTCATGCGGGTTTATGATTACAGTCGCCCTTTTTGTGTACTTATGTGCATACATATTATAGTGCATGTATGGGGAATTCTCGGAATATTTATAAATGCATTCTATCCACTTGCATGGATGTTATGAATCCATTGGCATGGAGTGAAAGCTTATAAATGCCTTCTATCTGCTTATATGAGTGTTGTAGAATTGGTGGAATGTTGTAGCAGCTTGTAGACACCTTATGTATGCTTGTATGAGTGTTATAGATTTAGTGGTGTTGTGTTGCATAGAAGTTTATGTATTGTTTGAGTTAACACTTAAGTTAAATTTTCTCCTAAGCTCCCCCTAACTAAATGACCAATTTAAAACAAGGGTTCCTTCGAAAATAAAAAACATATAAACACAAACATAAAACTAAAACGAAACAAAAAAAACACTACTAAAATAAAGCTAAAAAAAAAACAACACAAAAAACAAACTAAAAAAAAAACATACACACATTAACACAATAAAACACAATCACAATAAGACATATACATACACACAAAAGTAACATATACAATTGTAGACATCAAAAGCAAAGTAATGACTCCCCATTTTGACAACAATAAAAAGGGAAGTACATCTTAAAATGAAAAGTTTCTATAGATAAATCTAAGTAGTTGGAGAAGAAAAAAGATTTTAAAATAATTACAAATACAAAATTAACTTCTAAATGCTAAAAAAAAAAAAAAATTTAAATTAAAGAACAACTAAGATAAGAGAAGTCAACCAAGTTAACTATTCATGTTAGACAAATTATTTATAAAAATAATTATTGCAAAAAAGGCGAAATAAAGATTAAGTAGTTTCTGAATCAATAGTGAAGATTATTATCGATTATATAGATTTGAATAAGAGATAAACTAATAAAAGGAAGTTATAATACAAATTTTTCTATTGGAGACATTGCACATCATTTCTATTTTTCAGGCATACTTTTGCATCTTTTATATTTGGGCTAATTTTGTGCCTCTTTTTTCTATGGCGAATATTGTGCATCTTTTCAAGTTTGGCACACTTTGTGCATATTTAGATATTTTTGGATTTTCCAATATCAATAAATCTTAACTCAAATTTAAATAATTAACAAAAATTAACACATTGAAAAAGAAATAAAATAAAATAGGACCTTAATCTTACAACAATTATAACTAAGTTATATTTTTCTATAAGAACATGAAATTGATCTTCTAATTAGCATGGAGACATAATGCAACTTAAAATTTTTAGAGATTACATTTTGCATGGAAATTAATTTTTAGAGCAAAGTAATTAAAAATCCGATTCCCAATATCAACCACAAAAGATTTTTCTCTAAAACATAAACATTTCAAGAAATGAAATTCAATGCATGTCAACATGACATTCCATCATTTCATTGATCACCCAAAACACATAAAAACTCCTTTTTCCACTTAAACTTATATTATTCTAGACATACAAGAATAACTTATGAAGACACTAACACACAAAATCACTGAAATCATAGGGAAACATCTCAACAACAAACCCATAAACTCATCAGCCACTATAGCACATAATTATAACTAATAATCAGAGGTGCCTTGATTTGGAGGAGATGGTGGTTTGAACATTGAAAAGAAATTATTGATCGTAGCTATACTCATGCTAACCGAGTCAAATTGCCCTCAAATCCAACCCATGTCCTTGTTATATCTATCATCCTACTGATTTAGATGATTTTCAATTTGATCAAAGCATTAATCAAAATGAGTTTCCATTCTATCGATGCGTTGGACCATTTCTTGGTCGAAATTCTAGTCAGGTCTAGGTGCAGATGCTAAAGCAGGTGCTCCTGCTTCCTCAGAATCTTTCCCTCAGAACTTTGATCCTGCCCAAAGAGTGCCCAAAAAGAGGCATTAATAAAGAAAATAGGAAATTTAGTGGGTTGATCAGAATGGATAAGATTGTACTTCTTCTCTAAGATATAGGCAACTAGATATCCTAAGGCCACATTTTTCTTCCTCTTATAGTGAGGAAGTCCAATATCAGAGATTTTGTAAATATAATCCATGATAAGTTAGGCTTCATCAAAAGTTTTTTCATAATTAAATATATGACCATGGAAAAAAGAGGAGTTAAATTTATGTGATCACCAACTTTTTGAATTATGGAGGTTCTCAAAATATGCTAGATAATCCATGCATTCTAATTGAGAGTGTACTCACATGATAGATGGCTAACTTGGGCAACACCTCTAAGAGTCTGATTTATTTCTGACCAATCAAAATTGCTTTAGAGGTTAAAGTTTGTGCTCTAACTCCTTGGGTTCGTAGGTGAAGGAAGTTGCCTAGATCTTCCTTGGTGATCTCTACACGTTGCTTAAAAACAAAAGAAGTAATCCTAGTGTAATGTTGATTTACCTTCATGTTTGCAAGGAACATTTGAAAGGTTTCATGGTGGTAGGCATAAATCAAAGTAAAGATGAAGGAAATCTGGGTTGAGGAAAATAGGGGCATGATAGAAAAATTAATATCACTCTATATAAGGAGCCAGGAAGGAGTTATTTTGGCTGCAAAATACATATCAAAGGCTTCCTCATTATCTTTAGAAAAAAATTGTCATCCCTACCAGATCTAGAGGATGAGCCCTTAGAAGTGCGAGATCGATTACTACTACTTTGGAAATGAATTAGAAACTTTTTCCAAGACCCTTCTATTTAAAGAAAAAATGACTTATCGTACAGTACAAAATATGGATCATATATACGATTCTAAAATTGTACGGGATGAAAATTTTTTTTGTACATATGAATGAATACGACCAAATGGCTTTGCATAAAATGCCATTTTAAGGTATCCTTTCATATATACTTTTTGACAATTGGATCGTACATGCGAACACCAATTTGTCCGGGATGATAAAAATATTAAAGATCATTTTATGGCAGTTAGGTTCATCCACATGAAAAACTGACAACAGGATTGTTCAGATGAAATATGATTTTATACGTACAATCAAATAAAAAAATAAAAAACCTGATTTAAAACTATCCCAAATTGTATAGATAAAACAATATGGTTTGTACAGATTATAAAGACATCATACCGTATGAAATTCAAAGAAAAACTTAGTTTTGTGTGCTCAACTCAGAAAACTATCATGTATATGCTACAAAATTCATACAATACAAAAATATTTCATATAATACGATGATAACACTTAAAAAAGAAGTCATGATAAATAGAAAACCATTTCAAATCAATCACCTGAAATCTAATGACATGCAAAAATGAAAAAACAAGACTAACAATAAAATACTAAAGAAAAACTATTATAGCAAACAAAATAAAAACACACAAACAAACATATAGAAACAAACAAATAAAGAAAATAAACAAACACACTAATACAATAAATAAAGTTTGCATAATTTCAATGTAGGCATTAAGATCAATCACACCTAATCTAGTTCTTAAAGTAGTAAACATGTCAAAAGCTAGTGGTTTTGTGAAAATGTCTATAAGTTGATTCTTAGTAGCAACATGATGTAATTCAATTTCTCCTTTAGCTACATGATCTCTAATGAAGTGATGCCTAATATCAATATTCTTGGTTCTAGAATATTGAATAGGATTCTTTGAAATGCAAATGGCACTTGTATTATTATAGAAAATTGGAATAGTGCCAATTGAAAATCTTAAGTCAATTAATTATTTTTTTAACCAAAGATCTTGTGCCATACAACTATCTATGGTAATGTACTCTACTCAGCAGTAGAAAGGATTATTGAATTCTATTTTTTCCTAGAATAAGAAACTAAAGATTTTTCTATAAATTGATAAGTTCAAGAAGTACTTTTCTTATCAATCCTATATCCTATAAAATTTGAATCAGAGTATCCAATAATTTCAAAAGAAGAGCTATGCTTAGGATGCCAAATCCCTAAATTTTGAGTTTATAAAAGATATCTCATAATTCTTTTAACTACTATCAAATGCGATTCCTTTGAATCAGATTGAAATCTAGTACACAAATAAATACTAAACATGATATCTGGTCTACTAGTAGTCAAGTAAAGCAACGACCTAATTATTCCTCTAAATTTTAGGGTTTAGGGTTTAGGGTCCTTATCTAACTACACTAAGAAACTCATAGGTGTAATCACTGTTTTAGCATTATCCATTTCATATTTCTTGAGAATGTCCTTAACATACTTCAACTGCTAAGAAATGTTTCTTCCTCTTTGTACTTTATGCTAAAACCAAGAAAATAACACAAGTCTCCCATCAAACTCATTTCAAATTCAGTACTCATTATTTTTGAAAAATTATTTTAAAGATTTTTATTTGTAGATCCAAATAAGATATCATAAACATATATTTAAATAATGAGTATGTCATCTCCTATCCTTTTCAAAAAGAAAGCTGTGTCCACACTTCCTTCCGTAAATAACCTTTTTAATAAGAAAGTGCTAAACCTCTCACACTAAGCCCTAGGTGCCTATTTTAGTCCATATAATGCCTTTTTAAATTTAAACACTTGATTAGGGAATTTAGAATTTTCAAAACTTGGAGGTTGCTCAATATAAACATCATTTGGCATCACCCCATTAAGAAAGACACTCTTAACATCTATTTGATATAATTTAAAACCTTTAAATAGATAAAATATATCAAAACCCTAATTACTTCAAGTATGGCTACAGGAGAAATATTTCTTCAAAATTAATCCATTCTATTTGATTATACCCCTTGTCCATTAATCTTACCTTGTTTTTAATCACAACATCTAAATTATTCATTTTCTTTTTGAACACCCACTTAGTTCCAACATCACTTTGATCCTTAGTCATTTCAATCAATTTCCAAATATCATTTCTAATAAATTGATTCAACTCTTCTGTATGGCCAAAATCCAAAATTCATCTGAAAGTGCTTGATTTATATAATGGGTTCAATCATCGATATAAAGGCTGAATGGTTCACTTCTTTGATAAGTCCATGCCTAATCTTAATACCCTCACTAGGTTCACCTAAAATGAATTCCTTAGAGTGATTCTTAAAAAAATTCTAATCTCTAGGAAACGGGTTTTTTTTCCCCACATTCTCTTCCAAATTTGTCTTTTTAATTTTATGGGAGATATTTCAATATGATCTTCTTCCAACCTTGGCTCTTCCAAAATGTTAGATTCATAAAAAACAATATGTGTGATCTCCTCAACTACTAAAGTTCTCTTGTTAAAAACTTTATAGGATTTGCCAACACTACAATATCCAAAAAAAGTTCCTTCATCAGATTTTGGATAGTTTTTTTTCTAAAGGAGTTTTACCATTATTATGAATGAACACCTTACATCAAAAAATATGTACATGTGAAAGATTAGGTGTTCTTCACTTAAGAAGTTCATAGAGTATTTTGTTCAATTTGGATCTAATGTTCACCATATTTAGAATATAACAAGTCATTCTAATCACTTCAGCCCAAAAATATTTCACAAGTGAGTATTCTGCCAACATAGCTCTAGTGACTTCAATTAATATTTTATTATTTCTTTCAACAACCCCATTCTACTAAGGGGTCTTATGTGCTAAAAAATTGTGATCAATTCTTTTCTCTATATAAATATCTTCAAATTTTTTATTTTCAAATTCTCTTTCATGATTAATTTGAATTGATAAAATCTCACATCCTAGTTTTCTTTGAATCAAATTAAAAAAGCCTCTAAATTCCTCAAATGTTTCACTCTTATGAAATAAGAATTTGAATTAAGTGAATCTTGAAAAAATCATCAACTATAATAAATTCAAATACTTTTCCACCTAAAATTATCGTGCTAAATGATCCAAAAAGATCCATATGAATGACTTTCAATGGTTTACTAGTTCTAAGATCCTTAATGGAATGAAAGGAGGACTTTACCTATTTTCTTAAATGACATGCATCATATAGGTGATCCTTAGTAAAGACTAGTTTAGGTATACCTCTAACCAACTCTTTTTAGGTAATCTTCCTAAGATTTTTTATTTTTGCATGACAAAGTCTTCTATGCTATAACCATGATCCATCAATAATTATTTTAAGATAAAAGCATTAGAAGATTTAACAAAATTCAAATCAAGCATATGAATGTTATTTACTCTATTTCCATGCAATATATCAATTCCATTTTGGCTTATTATGCGGCTTGTGGGAAAAATTTTTACATTATAACCTTTATCATATAGTCGCTTAATACTCATCATGTTATACTTTAAGTCTTTTACTAATAAAACATTTTCAATAAAAAAATTATTTTTGTTTCCAATCATACATGTGCCTTCCACTTTCTTTGTGGTATTATCTCTAAGTGTAACCTTGCCTCAATGCCTGGCTTCTAGTGATATGAATTATATTGTATCTCCAGTCATATGCTTTAAACATCTGCTATGCAGGTACCAAATGCTCTCACAAGATCTTGTATGAGAGTGTGTCTATAAGATGATCAAACATTAGACTTGGAAACCTAAACAAGTTTGGGTTCACCACTTGGTAATAATAATTTAAATGCATGTTTGATATGTTGTGTTTTATGCATCTTAGGTCTCCACACTAGATATCATTTCCTATGAATAGTACAAATGTGAGAAATATTGCCAATCATTCCACAAGAAAGACATTTGACTCCAGAAAAGGATTTACCAATCTATGTGTATTATTTTTATTTCCTACGTTTTGACATTTTAGGCTTCTAATGAGGATTAGGAAAATCATCAAGTATTAAGGGTATCCTATTTTCCTTAAGAGCTTTTAGTTTCTCTCTGAGATATGAATTTACGCTTTCTAAAACTAAATTATCAATTTTTAAATAATGCTCTCTACAATCAAATTCATCCATAAATATTTTAAAATCATTTTCATGTTCAATATATGATAATTTAAATAGTTTATGCTTTTTATTTAAATCGTCAAACTCATCGAATAATTTCATGTGATTGATGTCAATCAATACGTGATCATTTCTAAGGATTTCATGCTCTTTTTATAAATTTGAAAAGTCTAAATTCAACTAAGCATGTAGTTTTTTGAGCTTCCTATATGCAGTATAAATTTTCTCAGAAATAATAAATAATTCATCATATGTCAAGTCACATACCTCCTCTTAATCTGAATGATCAAGCTTGTTAGCCATTAAACACAAGTTCATGACTTCCTTCTCTGCTTCTATTTCTCAGGAATTTAAAGTTGAGTATGCCCAAAATGCTCTTTATAATCTCTTCTTTCCCTTCCTCATATTTATTTCCTCCTTAACCATCCCCTTGCTAGGATTAGCTTTGATATTTAGGCAATCAGATTTGATGTATCCAAGCTTCTTGCAGTCATAATAAATTACATCATTAGAAGCTTTAGCATTTTTGTGGAACTTACCTTTATTCCATTGTTGATTTCTCTTTTGCTTTCTCTTAAGGAAACTTCTGAATTCCCTTTTCATTAAGGCAATATCATCTTCATCCTCAGGCTAAGACTAATCACAATCCAAGCCATCCACTTTCAATGAAATGTTTTTCTCCTTCCACTTATCACCTGCATCAATATGTCTTTAAGTCACTCCTTACTCATAAAAAAATTAGTGATCCAAGAAGGTTGTTAATAGAATAAATAATTAAATCTTTTGACTCTATTATAATAGTTTACATCATAAGCAGTAGGCAAACAACATACAATGAGGTGACTATTTGAGTGAAATGAGTATATATGAAATGAATATACATGTTAGTGATTGATTCATTTGATTTGATACGAAACAATTCATAATCTGTAGTAGAATATTCAATCTCGATTATTTCACCTCATTAGTTCCTTCATAAGTAATATAAAGTTTATCCCAAAATTCTTTTCCAGTTCTACAAGTTGAGACATGCATATAGTCGTCAGATTTAAGTGCAAAGAAAAAATATTTAAATTTTTACCATTTAATTGTGCTAAGTCTTTTTCTTCTAATGTCCAGTCATTAAACAATGTTTCAGATATAATGCTATCTATAAGTCTTGTTGATCTAGTGTAACCTTCATGTACCTAAATCTATATGCGACACTCAAGATATTGAAAATTAGTATATATACATGTTTTTCAAAAATCAAAAGAGATATATTATCAAATAATGGGGGTCTTGTGATCGAATATCCTTCATGTGTGTTACAGTTTCTAAAAGTAGTCATAATCATTTTTGAAACTTTATCTAAATCTTAATTTTTGAAAGCAAGCTCGATACCACTTGAAAGTTTGAATAGGTTTTTAGACCTATTAAATTTGTCCCAAGACTAACCAAGGGAGGAGGTGAATTAGTTATTTAACATTTTCTTGATAAATTAAGAAAACCAATTTAAGTTATTAAGCACAATGGCAAATTTTCGTAAAATTATTTTTTAACTACAAAATTAAAAGTCCAGAATAATAAAAATGTAATAAAAATAAAAATAGAAGAACACGAAAACTTATAGTGGTTTGGTCCAACTAGACCTACATCCAGTTATTGAAGATGCCCTCTTAAGGTATTGCACTATACTAAAATGACTCACCTTTTTCTCCCATAGCAAAGCAAAGAAGCCCTTATAATAACCTCTCTTCCACTAACCTCGGTGCGGTAGAGAAATCTATTTGTTTTTCACCCTCTTAGTGATGGAAGAGAGCTGGCATCCTTTCACACCCTCCTGGTTTCGGTAAAGTACCATCATCCTTTCCTACCCTCTAATGTCAGTAGAGTACCTCTATTCTTTCACACCCTCCTAGTGTCAGCAGAGTAGAAGCGCTCTGTTAGGCAACCTTATGAATCCCCTCATAAATCCCTCTTAAGAGTCTCTTACTCTCCAATCTCAAGACGCACTCCCAAACACTCTCTAAGTGCACTCTCAAAAAGAAATTTGCAATAGGAATTCATAGGAGTTTTATAGGCAGTCAATTTTTAAGACCTTATATAGAAAGGACAAAAAAATCATCCAGAAAATTGAAAATTTCAATTTGACCATCTTGAATTGTACAGTACGATCGCACTTCATATGTACTAATAGTTTAGAATTCCTTATATGATCCTGTATGAACTTGTTTCATACTCTATCAGTCATATGTAAGAACTGACATCGTTCTGTATAAATAGTTAAAAAATGAACAAGTTCATCAAATATGATTATGTATGAATATATTTTGTACTATAGTCAGTGTATTGTACAAACTTTATTTCATACAATATGATCAGTTTAACCAAAACATGCTTTGTTTGTTACAAAAATTGACTAGCCCATTTCATACTCTTGACATCATCTGCATGAAAGTTCATATAATACGAATAGTTCAAAAGTTTACCTATTTGTATGGGACAAACTTGTACACACTCATTTCATACTCTGGATGTCATTTATATGAAACTCATTTTATATAGTACGATTAGTATAACAATGATGAGTTTGTTCGGGATAAACTGCTATGTAGCAATTTCATATTTTGGATGTCGTCTGTATGAATGTAACTTCAAACATTATAAATAATTCAATAAAAAAATTTTAAGGCATGATTCGATTAATTGCTTTCTGGAGGAACACTCAGGTCAAATTGTCCTGTATGATTCTAGAATCATATAATATGATTAGTTTAAAAATATAAGTTTTGACTCACTCCCCTAATGTGTGTGTGCACGGTTACCCAAGTATAGTCACACTCTCTCAAACTCAAGTAAAAAAGAAAAATTACTGACATCAATTATAAGAAACTTTAATCTAATCTATCTTTAAGTCTTTGATAATCTGGAGTATGATTTCTCTAAAATATTAGTACACACAAATAACCCCAACAAGATTTTCTAATGTGTTAGGAGAAACAATAATTAACATAATAATATTTTAGTATCATTAAAAACTCACATGATATAAAAGCATAGATTTGAAAACTAAGTCGCAACACAACTTGTCCTGCCCAAGGTGCTGTATATAGATACAATATGGTCTTATTTGAAGCTTACAAGGTTGATAGAGGACCCATAAACAATTAGAATTTGGCTGATTATCATTTTGTCACTCTCTACAGTAACATATAGAAAGAGTTGTGGATTGTCATTCCAAGCATCATGTCATCCTAAGAGAAAGTAATGATTGGTTTATTTCAAGCTTATAAGACCTCAACCATATTATGCTCAGTAAAATACACCTCATATCTTTCAAGGTCCTTGAGAGCCAGAATCAAGGTTTCTTAAAGTTCTTTAGACATCACCAGAGTATCGTATGTGCTAAGCTGTGTTAGAATTTTTCTTAGATGGGATAAGATATTATAATTTATCCCTTTAGTTAAAGTATCATTCTTGTTTGGGTCCTTGGGGATAATGTCTTCATTTATAACTATATCCTTCCCTTTGTCTTTATTAGGGATGCCTTTCTTTGATGGAGATAGTAATGTATTACCACTTCTTAACTTTACTTTGGTTATCTCCTCCTACTCAGACTCATTTGATGGAGCATTTCCTTCAGAGTTAACCATTATCTCATCAGGAGATTCATCTATTAATTTAGAGTTACTACCCAAGTTCACCTGCTCCATCTATGAAGCTATATCAGGATCTAATCTATCTTCTCCTATAAAATATAGATCCTCATATATACTGTAATCCATTGATGATACCATCACACAGGATTTTGAAGTGAATTATTTTCCTTTTTGGTCAGAGTTATTAGTTTTGTCAAAATAGCCCGATAAGTTTCCACGGGAGTGGATCTTCATCAACCTCTTTTTCCTCAACTTTGAGTTATGCCATAAAATTAACAAGCTTAGTGGGGTGTCTCAAAATATGATAGTATTCATCTAAACTATCAATAATCATTTGTGTTGTTGTCTTTTTCTCCTTTGGCTTTTTATATTTGGCCTTCTTCTTGGAGGATTTCACCCTTTCAAACTTTGAGGTGCTAGCTTGGTTGGGGAATTATTTAAAAGTAGATGCTTGCACTACAGACAGAGCCTTGGGATCTATCACTGGCTCAGTAGGAGACTTCCATTTCACACTTAGAACTCCTTCAAGCTGCCTCACTATTTTCACAATTTTCTTAGAGACCGGAGTCTCCCACTGTCCTTCTTGAATCGACTTCTTTACTTTCTTCTTTCTTTAATTGGGGGTATTGTGGAAGTCATAACTATCTAAGTTAATTTTTTTCTGGGATTAGTCAACACATTATCTGATAATGTGAGCTTTCCCTTTCGGTACTTCTTTTCAAGCCAATCCTTAAAGATGTAGCAATCTTCAATGGAATGGCTAAACACTCAGTGATACAGACAGTAATTCAGGTTACCAGTTTCTTTTGACTCTTTAGGCCTTTTGCACTCAAGCAGTTCTAGACCTGCTTTTAGTACCTGTCAAAATAACTCGACGACACTCTTCCATTTAAATGAATATTCTTAATTCATCTTATCTTTGAGAGATTAGAATATTCTATCATCATTTTCCATTGCTTTCCCCAGACGCTCTCCTTCACCTTGGAATGTTTATGGCCTATCATTACCTCCCGAGTATCAGCTTCGGCTTGGGGTTAAGGTTGTAGACTTATTTTGACTTTTCTTTATACTGCATTAGTTGCTTACCTTTATCTATATTGTAAATTACCTATTTTTCTTTATCAGCTATGGAGAAAAATCTAGAGCTAGCCTCACCTCTTATGGCACCAATGACATTCACCTTCTTAGACTTATCAAAATGATTTTTTCTTATTTGGATAAATTTAATTTCTCAAATTTGGCCACTCTATCCAGCAAGTCTTGAAATGTGGTGATGGTATCTATGCATAAGAACGGTTACATTTTATCATCAATATTTCCATCAGTAATTGAATAGTGTGTTCTTCTTCAAGTTGTTGCTAATATTTAATACTTAAATATTGCTAGTGAGTGATATATTTGGTCACTGATTCTTTCCTTTTTTGCTTATGTAGGACAAGATCAACAATAATGATCTTTTGGGTTGCACTGACGAATCTCTTCATTGATATGGTTTCCAATTCTGCAAAGTTTTTTATAGAATCATTTGTCAATTCAGCATACCATTCAAAAGAAGTTGCTGTTAAACTTTTGATAAATTATCAGAAGAGTAAGGCATCATTACCTCCCATGTTCCAACATGTGGCTTTGGATTGTGCTAAATATTATCTAGGATTGCTATTACCATTGAAGGTATTAAAATTTTGGACATAATACCCCTTTGGATATAATACTTGATCATATTCAATGGGGTATGGACAACCTATGCCTACTAATTTCTCCACTTGATTAATGGCTATGATAGCCTTGATCTTCTCCATAATTATTCTTTCGAGCTGTGCAGCCATCATGGTTCAAAGGTACTAGCTATGTTTTGAGAGGTGAGTTGGTGAATAGTATTATTGATATCATTACATCCTCTAGAAGTACCTCATACTCCCAAAACTTGAGGTATTTAGAGATTTGGAGGATTAGCTAGAGGATCAGACATGGGACCAGAGGCAACAATTCTCTGATCATCACATCATTGCCATCATTTGGTTCATCATATCTATCATCTTTTCATCCATCTGAGGAATTTCTCAATCTTTTGTCCACATTTGACATCTTATTTGGCTTTGCATGTCTGCGAGCATTATATTATCGACAGAAATGGGATTTTCTTAAACTTCTTCTTGTTCTTCTACTTCCTTCAAAGGGTGACCACTTCTGTTGGCAACAGATACATCACAATAGCAACATCGTTGTATTCGTCTGAGTGGTTAATCATCTTCATTTCAACCATTATCATCATCAACGTCTTCCTCTTTTAATACTCGGATCTCTGAGTGGCGGCACCACTGGATCTTCACTTCATAATTCAGATAAAATATTTCTTTGACTGGCAGGCTGCGATCAAAGTTGGTTAAATCTTTGAATGGAGTTGGCGAATAATGGGTTCTCTGAGGTGTCAATCATCAGATTGGGCATCATCATGGGGCTTCCTTGGGGCCCATTTCTGACTTTATTTGTTGTTGGGGGCGGATCTCCAAGAAGCCATATCGAATGTCACACCCATGTTGATTATCTTTTCATTCTTCTCTTCTTTTCCTTCTCTATCATCTCTATGAGTCTTTACCTCCAGATTTGTTTTTCTTTCCACCAGGACCTTTTGATGATAGATCCCTGAATATGTAATTCAAGTGTCACACCCTGATGTTCACCGTGCATGCCATATTTTCTTTCCTTTCTCTCTACTGTAACAGAAGGATGTTCTCCTAGTGGAGTTTTTTAAGATTTAGTTATTGAGGATGGCTAATACTTCTTCTTTTCTAGCCTATCTTCCTTACAGTCTTCAGTACCCGGTACACCTGGGCTAAAAGAGTTTTAGGATCTTTCTTCTTATAGGGATCCAGAGCTTCACATTGTTTCTCCTAGAATGATTTCTTTAGCTCTCCAATGGAGCTATTTCTTTTCACCCATCTTAAATCAATAAACTTGTTTGAGTAGGAATATTGGCTTCAGGCTCTATAGTAGGTAGGTTTGATGGGTGGATAGGCACAAATCATTGTTAAGCTTGGAGCTCAACATTTATCTTTCTTCTTTGTCTCATTGTTAGCTTTCCTTTAGATGAAAAAAGCTTTAACACTATTTCTCCTAAGTTTAGTTAACCCGATTGGTAGAGAAGTTTCATTGGTAAATACCACTAAAATTCTTTCTCTGATTATGCTCCTCTTGGTAGCTAGGGCTTCAGGTTATGATAGCCTCTTAAACACAAAACCCTCCTAGGAGGCTCCTTAGTAGTAGGTCGTTTCACTAGCAAATACACACGGTGCATGGCAATTTTAGAAGAGTGGGGCCTCCTAGAAGGCCCTTCAGATTCTATACCATATGAAGGGACGGTGACAAAACTGGATGGTAGCTCTAGCATTTTCGGTGTTAATGATCGCATTTACTAGTTGAATACAGGTGTCACATCCTAGTTGGATGATGAATGTGGTATTTTGTAAATCCATCTACATAAATAAAAGGTAAGGGTTAGTAATCAACATGTGATACATCATCCCATACTTTGAAAATATAGAGACTTGCATAGAATAAAAAAAAATAAAAGTAGACAAAATAAGCAAGTAATTAAAATAAATTTTAAACCCTTCTTTATAAAATTTTTAATGAATTTATTGAATGATCATTTTTTAGAATACTTAGAATTTTGATTTGTTAAATGATCATTTTAAAAAATGTTGAAATTTCAGGCCATGTAGCTTTGACTGCTATAATAGTACTAATATGATTATCAAAAATGGAAAGAGAAACAAATCTCCAGCTGAGTCATCATAAATCTATGGATTCCAAAAATTTGGCCCCAACCTCCCCTGTTGCTTTTTTGGGGAGTTTTAACAAATTAAGTTATGGGGTAAATATTTAAAGGTAGAGTGTTTATGGATAAGACACTACCTAGAAATTTCGCCCTCATTTTGTGAGGACTTCATGATCCGAGTTTTAGTTTCCTATACGCACAAGCCCTTTTCATTAACTAACCTTCTCGATAATGAGAAAGAACTTTTGATTAAGGATAGTCATCAATCTGATACATAGGGATATGTAGTATTTTGCCTATAGTAGTAGCATGGGTTTAGGTAGTTTTGATGGGATAATTAAAATTAGAAATTTCACCCTCTTGCACTTAAAAGTGGATGGTGGGGGAATGGATGATGAACCTAATCAAGATCCCAAGGTTAAGTCATTTCGGGCCATCGTGCTCCCTGATCTACTTAGTCAGAGGAGGTAGTCAAACCAATTTGATAGAAGGATCATTATTGGCAGCCATGGGTAGCATTGTCCAAGGGTACCTTATAGACCTAGGGTGGATATTTGTCTAAGGGGACAAATTTGAATCCACCTTATTTAACAAAGGGCTTTATGCCCAATCGATTATATCCAATTAATTTAAATCTTAAAGATTTGATGCCATTAAGGAATGTATTGGCTCTGGCCATAATTATAATTTATTGGTGCTATTTCGCTCCAGAACCACTCAGTTCAAAGGGCCACGGGTTATAACCATTTTTCTCGTGGTTCCATTTGATAGCAAAACTACCGGTCAGAGGAAATGTACCACATCTTTATTGGTAAGAGATTATTTGAGAATGGATCCTAGTGATATTTCTTACTAGGCACTATGTGAGCTATAATATTTTAGATTTGTCCATCTCGGTAAATTATTATGGATAGTGGATGGATTTTTCTTTAAGCACTTGAATGGTTGGATTTCAATTTTATATATTTAAATTTGTTATTTTTTTGGAGTTTTGGATTTTGAATGTGTATTTAAGATGACATTTGGAATATTCAAAATTAACCCCTCTAGTTGAAATCTTTGTTCAACACGGCAATTATCAAGGTGACATTAAAGTCATTTATATTTTCATATGAATTTGAATTTTGTGGAAGTTTAGAGGCATTTGAAATGGTTAGAGTTAACCCCTCCAGTTAAGATTTTCATTTAATGCAGCCATCATTGCGGTGTTAATGGGATTTAGGAATTTCATTGATTAAAAATTATCAAATCTGTCTATTGGTCGATAGAGGATCGAGTTTCATAGGCTTTAAGTATTTGTTAATGAATTTCTTTTGTCATCAACCTTGAAAGCCTTATATGAATATATAAAATAGATATTTTGGCTGAAACCATAACCATATATTTATTTGATAATTTATCTATATTGACTCCAATCTATCCATATAGAAGGATTGGGCTTGAACTTCGACTCATTTATTGACCCATGTAGTATCCCTAGATATTGTATATATACCAATCAAATGCTCGTCGGGGCCCATGTAGGTGTTTGGGGGTATTTTATAATTATTTGTAGAACCTTGTCAACTCTTATTTACTGACTTAGGAGGATTGTGTATAAATTTATTGACTTGTCTAGTATCTGTAGATGTCAGATGTGTTTCTATAATATGCTCACTGGGGCCCATATGGGTTTATGATTATACTTTCCATTTTTGTGTACCTATGTGCATACATGTTACAGTGCATATATGGGGCATTGTTGGAATATTTGTAGACACCTTATGGCCATAAGCATGGATTTTGCGAATCCCATAACATGGAGTTAAAGCTTGTAGATACCTTCTATCTACTTATATGAGTGTTGTAGATTTGGTGGCATGTTATATCAACTTGTAAATGCCTTTTATTTGCTTGTATGAGTGTTGCATATCCAGTGGCATGGCGTTGCATAGTAGTTTATGGATTGAGCTATTTGCTACTTTTTATAAGTAGATTATCATGCACTACTTATTACTTTAAGTAGGTGGATCATAGTGTACTAATGAATCTCCTGCTATAACTCATATGAGCTTGTATTTGTTGGAGGTCTTCTTTATTTGCTCGAGTATATCACTTTGTGGGCATGATAAATCCATTACAGTGGTTCATAAGTATTTATATTTACTACAGTTCTCTTATGCTCACTCACTTATAGCTAGCCTGTTGTATGTATAACGAGTTTCCTACAGTAGCTCATAAGCAAATACACTTGGTATTGTCCTTTGGCACTTTGCTCGTAAGTGACATCTGAAGTATATGACAGGTTTTCTACGACTGCTATGATAGTTGTAAGTGTGCTTATGTTTGCTTCATTCCTTATGCATTTTGTATATGGACAACATCTTATATGTGTAATGGGTCTTCTACATCATTTTGCAGGAGCTTACATTTGCTATAGTCCTTTAGCATTTTGCTTGTAGATGATATCTAGTGTATACGATGGGTCTTCTATAAGAGGCCCATATGCACTTACACTTGTTGCATATCACCCTTCTTTTTTGTGACGAATCAACATATTTGGTTATCATTTGCATGGTAGTTGATTAGGGGGTATTGTAACATTTAACACTGTTGATCGGCACCCATACATATATCACTGTACATATGGAAAAGTTTTTCTTATTGCCAATAGGTGCTTGTGATTACTGCAGTCTTTCATGTATTTGAATGTGGACATTATGTTGCAAACATGATGGATCTCCTGTAATGGCTCATGCTCATTTGCAATTATTATGCCTTTGTCACTTCAACTTGTGGATATTTCATTATGTCCACATTAAGGGAATGTCACATCCATTGCATGCCGATCATCACAAATTAGGATAAAGTTAATGAACTCATCTGCAAACTAATTAGTTGAGAACTAATTAACATTAACTATGAGCAATGTGGCCTCATACATATTCCATTTATGAGATTTTCAATCTTTGTTCATGCCTTTGCTTGCACATTGTTTGAATGCTGCAAGTTAATTAATATATTTATTAATGTTTATAATCATTCATGAGCATTGTTATGTTGTCTTTCAACATATATAAATAATAGCAATATTTGTTTACGAATTGTGGCTTCCCCACTATCATTAACGTAATATGGGTATAACTTTTATCATTCATAGCTCCATAGATTATTTCCTGTCTGTTGGCATCTACCATTTTTTGCAGGTGTTTGACATATCATCTTGCAAATCCATGCATGAGGACAAGTTATTTACTGTCAATGAGAAAAATCTATAGCATGTATAATAGACTTGGGAATATCTATGTTGTTGCTTGTCTGCAAATCCACCATTATATGTATCAATTCTTTTATTTACAAGAGTGCAATCATATTTACTCATATGATTGATATTTGCATCAATCATCATCATCTTTATATAATTCATAAGATGTTATTTTGGATGCATTTGAATGATTATGAATTTTGAGATCTTCATTTAGATCTTGTGTTTGTCAAGTTAACGCCAAGTTCTTTATCATTATGAGTTTAATTCAATGTAGTATAGTTTAGTTTCTGGTTTAAATGGTTCAAGTCACATTATGTTTGAACCCTTTGTATTAAAGTTTGATCACTTAGATTTACTTGCATTTTGTTCAAATTCATGCTTAATTCATTTTAGTTATATAATATGTTCCTTGATGTTCAAAATCAAGCCCTTTGTTTGTCCAAGTATTCTTCTTGATTCACCAAAAGTTTTGGCAGCTTCCTGACATCTTCTCCATTTAAGAGAAATTTTAGGAGTCATAGCCTACCCACCACATCTAGGAAAATGTGCACAGTCAGAGTCGGGGGACATTGTAACTGTAGTCTTCATCCTCCACCATGCCAAGAAAGGCGAGCATGGGTCATCCGAAAAGAACCTATTTAAAAAAAGTAATTTTTCCCGCATACCTGTACTTATAATTTTGCCCTGTCATGCTAAGAAAGAACACACAAGGCTTGCTCGCCTCACCGTAAGCGCTGCACCAAGTTCCCTCCCACCATGCTAAGAAAAGTGTGCATGGGTGGTCCCTTAGCACACCATGAACACCAAAAATAGGACTTTAGGAGGATTACCCTCCCCACCTCTAGTACCACAATGAATTCCCTCCCACCATGTTAAGAAAAGAGCGCATGGGTGGTTGTTAAAGCGTTGTAAGCATCAAGAATAGAATTTCAAAGTTTAGGAGGTAATACCTTGGCGAGCAAATGTTAGTGGAGTCGGCAAGTAGATCGAGGCAAGTGAAGCATTTTTCTTTCTCTTATATTAATTATAATTAATCTTTTAATAATAATAATTTTTTATAATTCAAATTAATAATTATTATAATTATTAATAATTTTTATGATTCAAATTAATAATTAATTATAATTAATAATAATTTATCATAGCTAATTATAATTAAAATAATTAATTATAATTAACTTTCATTAATTATATTTAATTAATAATAATAAGTTAACTATAATAAAAAGGATTAATTACAATTAATTTTATTTAATTATAACTATTTTTTATAATATTAATTAAAAATGATTAAAATTAATTAATTGTAGTTAATATTAATTAATCATAATTAAATATTATTAATAATAATTAGATATAATAAAAATAATTAGTTTTGATTAATTAGAAATAGGATTTAGGCACATGATTTATGTTGACTTAAGTAGGATTAAAGATAGATTAGAGTAGAATTTATACAGGATTTAGGTACTATTAAATCTCATAACAAAGTTAAATCCTATGTTTCTATCTTTATGGCATAATCAATAATCAATTTATTTAATTGAATGAAGTTGTAGAAATTATAATTAATTCCAAAAAATCTAAATGATACAAACTTTGTGGCATTGAATCAAAATTAAATATAGTATTTATAAAAAATAAAAACATTAATAATCTTGCTTGAATAAAAAAGTTAAAAGTTTGATAAAAAAATTATTTAAAAATAAATAAATCATAATGAAATTAAATAAAATCTAGAAAATTCAGAAAATATGCAATTCAATAAATCAAGTTTAGTAAACAACAGTAAAAAAGAATCAAAGATAAATAACAAGGTGATTATTGAGGTACTCTGGCTCATAAGCTAAGGCTACTAGTTATCCCCAAATAGGATGAAATATATACATCATAGCCCTAGTTTAACAAAAATAATTCTATTCAACATAAATTATGGTTAAGAAATTGGTGATGAAACACTTAAACATTAAATTTTTCATACCTTACATTAGATTTTATTTGGAGGTCATAAGTTTATTGGATTCACAAGCTTAAAGGATAAAATGGCTAACTAAAGTAAAAACATAGATAACCAATTATTAATTAATTTTAACATTTAAATTTTATTTTAAAATAAATTTAAAAACATTAAGACATTTAAATATGAATTTAAATTAATTATCTTTAGTCTAAACAAATCAAAAATAAAAAGAAGGTAACTTGAAATAATAAAACAACTTAGGACATATATAAACCACACAACCTATCACACACACTATAGATTATTTATTAGGGCAACCAACTCTAGCTTTAGGCTAGACCGTTGTTCTCTTTATGAGTTTTCTATTTGATGTAGAAAATTATCGGCTTAAGAATGTGTGTTGGTCAATATGATTTCTTATGTTCTACGATGCCTATATTTTTTATGCTTATGATATGATTTATGCTTGCAGTTTATATTTCTCTACGTTAGGAATGATTTGGACGTTTACTGCTAATTAGAATTTTTGGTAGGTGGCCATTCTTATGTATGACTATATTGATTTATAAAGAACAAAAATTAATTAAATTTAATATAAGAAAATTGTTTGTAGGTGATATTGCTACTTAGCACCCTTAAAAAGAAAAAAAATCATGGACAAGACGATAGGTTGCTCAAAAATGAACAAATGCTTATGATGTGAACTGATTAAGATAATTTCATATATAAATTACTTTTCTATTTTGTAAGGAGTATAGAGACATTTAAATTTTTAAATATAATTTTAAAAAAGGTGTTGCGAAAATCCTAAAATATGGCATTTTCTCTAAGAAAAAATTAAACATCCAAAGTGAAAAGAACTTTCTTTAGAGGGAAGTTCTTTTCATTTGGAAGTTCTATTGGACTTACAAATGCAATACTTTGGAAGAAGAAAAAAAGAAGATATGATGCCCTAAGAGAAGAAGAGAAGTTTAAAAATGCCTTATTTTTAAAATATTTGCATCCTTCCATAGGAATAGAATCTAGGTTATTGTTAGTAAAGCCTACTCACCTAAAATATTCAACAGACCTTAGGTTATATAAAGTGGCTCTTATCATATGGACTTGAACATTATACTTTTTTATGATTTGATTTATTGATTTGCTTATATAGATTGCATATTAGATTTTTCTTGCTTTTAATAAGTTTATTTCTTGCTTCAGCTTGGATATTTTGCTAGGTTCTTAGGAAATAAAAACTTTTTTTTACTCATACCAAATAAAAATTTATAGATAAAAATGAAAGATAATTAGGCTAGAAAGTAAGATAGAGCTTGTCTGGGTTGCATAGTGTATATCTATGCCTCTTTCCTTATTAGGCACCTCCTTACCTATGGGTAGAAGTAAAAAATCTAACATATGAGGGTGCAGTTATAACTTAGGGGAGGCCTACTCCTTAGGATAAAATCTAAGCTTTTTTAAAAGTTTACATACTAATTATTGTATAAAAGTCAATTTTCATGCATTACATTAGAAATATATTAAAATAAATTTAATTTTATTTATTTTTAGATAAATAATTTCCCTTCATAAAGTATAGAGCCACTACAAATTTTCTCTAGAGGTTAACCCTATATTCTAAAAACTTAAATCAAATTGTATGACAAATCTTTCATAAGAATGAATTGCATGGTTTTGAAATCGACTAGGTGGTTTAGCTTACATTCCACTCCATGAAAGATGTAAGTCCATAATTACATTTAATTAGATAAGTTTAGGTAACTACTCTATTATGTCCAACTTAGATGTAGGTTTTGAGGAAGGGCTCAAATCATAAGCCCTCACCCTCAGGGGATATAATCCCAAATTTTTAATAAAATGCAAGCTTAAATATAAAAATTTCTTCATAAAATATTAAAGTTTAACATAGGATAGACTTGAGCATTTTTGGTTGGTATCAAAATCATAGTGCTATCTACTTTTGATTATTTGGCCTCCACAAAGAATTGTTCAACATTGAAAGAATCGCCTTTAAAAAATCTAAAACTTCTTATTCTTTACTTAATGTTTGAAATCTAAGAAAATATTTATCACTACTTTAATTGAAAGTATTCTTAGGTGATTCACCTCTTCTGAGTTGTAATTAACCATAAAGGCTTGCATTTTAAGGTATCCTATAACTCCTAATAAAAATAAACCTTATCTTATTTTCATACCATGAAGACTCCCTCTTGATGTATTGCACTATTACCAAAGTGAGTTTCTTTTTTCCCCCACAGCAAGGCTGAAAAGCCTTTATAATTTTCCTCTCTTCCACCAATCCCCGCTGCGATAGAGTATTGTTGCCTTTACACACTCTCCAAGTGTCGATAGAGTATCGTCATCCATTCACACCCTGCAAGTGTCAGCAGAGTACCGAATCTTCTTCAAAGATCTTATATCGAGCAACTAGAAAAAAGAAAGGAAGAAAGTGATAAAAACACAAAAGAGATTCTTACCTTTGAGTAACCTTGTGAGCCCTTCACACTCCACTTGCAAGAACGCTCACTCAAATAGTCTCCCAAATCACACTTTCACTTGCTCTCAAAGAAATCATGAAGACTAGATTCATCCAAGTTAGTTTCTAAGGACCTTTTATATAAAAGACACAGAAAATCATCTACAAAATGAAAAATTACAATTTTGAGCATATACGATCATACAATATGATCATCATTTATACGTACGAACAGTTTTAAATCTGCTTCATACAAACCTGTACGAACCATTTTCTTACATGATAATTATCTAGTATGAACCATATTCATACTGAAGAAATACTTAAGTAAAGTTTCTAATTTTTCGGGATGAAAAGATACCCCACATTTTTGTACTCTGAACATCATTTATATGAATAAGGTATTATACAGTATGAATAGTTTAGGAAAAAATTGAGGTTCATAGGGACGAAAAGGAACATGTTATTTTCATACTCTAGATGTCATCTGTATGAATGTCACTTTATATAAAATGATCAGTTTAGAAAAATTTAGAGATCGTCATGACAAAAAGGAACCCATTCTTTTCATACTCTAGATATCATCTGTATGAAGGTCACTTTATATAGTATGATCAATTCAAAAAATCTTAATGATCATTAAGACAAACTTGTGTGTATCTATTTTGTACTCTGGACATTGTATGTATGAAGGATTCTTCTTACAGATACAATACGAACAATACTTAAATTTTTTTCTTTCCCATGGTTAGTTCAACTGCTCTTTGGAGGACATATCTAAATTGATCATCCCGTATGAATTGAAATCATACTGCATGATTGGATTTTAAAATAAAATTTACAAATATTTAACACTCCCAGAGTGTGTGTGGTTAATCAATTACAATCACAATCTCTTAGACTCAATAAAAATTAAAAATACATACTCCATTTATAATGAACCCTATTCTAATCTGATTTAAAGTATTCAATAGTTTGGAGCATAATTTTCCTGAATTGTTAGTACACACAAATAACAAAAGCAATATATCCATTATATGTTAGGAGAAATAATAATCAAAACAATGATATTTGGAATCATCAAAAACACAAATGATATGAAAAATATAGTTATGAAAAACTAAGTTGCAACAAAGTAAAGTGGTCGGGTACCACAAATAACAAACCCAAATTCTAATCCTAAGACTGACGTAAGTGATTTTAAAATGGGATATTTCTTCTTTTCTTCACTTCATTGTATTCTCTCATTAGCCTTCTTTCATTTTATGAGCTCGTTGAATTTTCTGGGTCTGGATATCCAAATGAAAGGAAACTTGTCCCTAAAGGGGTATTTTCTTTTCCCTTTAGATATTAAAGTCATCCTAACTTGGCTTTCTAAATAGAAGAAAACTTTCTCTTAAGAGATATTCTATTCTCTTTGGATTCTAAGTTGGATATGATATCCTAATTTCAATTCACTTTCACATTTTAACTATTTTCAAAAAACATTTATATTACATTTTAATATAAAAGAAAATTTAGAGCACCTGTAAGATTATCCTAAGAAGTTATAATAAAATCATTCCAAGTAGTTATATATTTATATTTAAATTAAATTTTCCAGCCACACTTAGCCATGCTCTTTAAATTTTAAAGGGGGCTTATCATTTTGCACCTACAAAAATCTTATGTCAATTTATATCTTTAATTTGCCCCCTTTGATGTAGCCATGCACGAGCATGGCCACCTACCTAAAATTCTATGAGCATCCAGATCATTCCTAACCTAGGGGTAATCTATCGCCCATCACATAATTTCTCAGATTGTAGGAGTAAATAAATAAACCAACACAACAACCAATATAACTAGCATGTAGTGAAAACCATGAGAAAGCCCGTCATACAGCAGCAAGAAAGAAAACACTTACCTAACCTAAAGCTAATGTTAGTTGTCCTAGTAAACAAATCTAAGTGTGTGTAGAAGGCTGTATGGTATCAATATATTCTAAATTTATTTTTTTAGTTGAAATTTTCTATTCAATTAGATTTAGTTTATTATGAAGGCAAGAAAATTTTATATTCAAATTTAAATTTTAGTGTATTTTAATATTTTGAAATTTGTTTCAAATTGAATTTTAATTATTAAGATTAATTAATAAGATTAGTTTTTTAGGGCATTTTAATTAATCACATTTTTTAATAATTAAATTATTTAATTTAATGATTTATTGAGTTTTTAATAATTTAGTTGATTTTTTATTATTTATTTATTTTAAATGATTTACTAAAATTTTAATTGATTTATAAAATTGTTAATGACTTATTAAATTTTTTGAAGATTTTATTAAATTTTAAATAATTTATAATATTTTTAAATTTTATTTTTATTTTATTATTTTTATTATAATATTATTATTATACATTTTTTCTTTTTAATTATTCAAAATTTATTATTTAACCTTTCTTTAAAATTTATCTTGGATTATTTTGATTATACGTTTATGATTTGAATGATTCTAGTGATTCTTATTTTAATTTAATAATTAATCTACCCCTACTATTTTCAAAAATTTTATTCATATTTTTATTTTATAGCTTATTTGAATTATATTTATAATTATAGATTTCAATTTTTTAAAGGGAATTTTAATGATTGTTTGATTATTATTTAGGGTTGGTTGATTTTAGGTTATAAGATATGCACTAAACCCTAAGGTGAGGTGTCACTAATTTTTTTATATTTACTGTTTTCTTTTCTAAGGGATGCATGAATAGTAAATCTAAGTTCTCTAAGACCCATCATTAATTTTTGACCTTAAATGTTACTAATGTTATATGGCAAGAAAAATATTGTTACTAACCCTTTGAACATACACGTACATATAAATGACTTTTGGGTTCTAAATAATTAAAAAGAATTTAAATAATATAAGATAATCTAAATAACAAAATAAAACTAATTTGTAATTAAATTTGAATTTGAAAATATATAATAAGTTTAGAAAAAAACTTGGGCTTCTATAGGGTCCTATAGTTAGGAGATCGTAAAGCACAATATGGGTTATGAGCCTTAAAGCTATCTAAGTTTTTAGAATACTCACATACACTGGAGCCAACGTCTGGTGATATCCAGCTGTAGCACCCTGTTGGATAGAAGAGACTAAGACTTTTAGTTCGCTTTTTTTTGTTCACTTGATCGGTACATTTCCTCATAGTTCATGCAAACAAAGAAAATAAAATTGGTATTAGAAGCACATTTGATAATTGTAATTGAAATAATTAAAAAAACTTTATTTAAATCCAAACAAACCTTTTTTTGGGCTTGCATACCAGTTTATTGATTTTGCTTTTGGAACCTTTCAATTTTGGAAGCATATCGTATATTTTTCCAAACTTTACCCCAAGGCACAAGAAAGAGGAAGGTGATGGAGGAGAGAGAGAGAGAGAGAGAGCAAAAGGGAGCCAAGTTCTTCATTAAAATTTGACTTTCCAATGGTCACTCAAAGCACTCACTCTCCAACATCCACACACCTCATCTCTTAACACATATACACACAATTCATCTTTAACACTCATATTCACATTTCTCTTTATAAAAGATACACCTTTCACATTCCAAAGATCACACAATCTCCTTTTAAAGAACACACATGTCACTTCTTAGTTTGCACACAAAGAATATTTTCAAAACACACACACACACACACACACACACACAAACACACACTTTTTAAAATACACATGCTTTACTTTCCAAAATATATACATCTCACTATTCAAAGTTCACACTCTTTATCTTTCAAAGCATTTCACCTTTCCAACATACACACACCCCACTTTCCACTTTTCACACACCTCAATCTTTCAAAATGCATGTGCCTTCCAACACACAAAAGTTCCACTTTTCAAAACAAACACTTTTCCACTTTTCAAAACATATGCTTTTCCACTTTTTCAAATCATATATATATATATATATATATATAATATGTGTGTGTGTGTGTATAAAATGAGAATGAACAACATATGATTATTGAGGTTAGTCTTTTTTTTTTTTTTTGAAAGCTTGCAAAACTTGCATTAAGAGAGAAAAGTAAAACTAATTACACTTGGAAAGAATGAAAAGCATCACATTCCTATTTCATAGCAAATAAAAGCAAGGAAGGAATGCTACTAAAAGAAAAGCTATCGAAGAAAAAACTCCTACTACTAGCCATGGTAGCACAAAGGTTGGCCACCTTATTACAGTTTCTATGAACATGATTAAAAATCCACTTTATGAAAGTCATTGACAAAAATAATCTCCTCCAAAGGCCGTCTATCCACAATCTGATTATTCTTCTTGAATGAAGCTTGAATGGATCTAATAACATTGAGATTATCACTCTCAATAATCACCCCTTTGTACTCAAGCATCCAACTTCTAATATAGTCTTTGACCGAGAGAACAGCCTCCATCTCAAGTTTGTTAATGTCCCAATGAATCCTCTTCTCCCCAAAAGCAAGAATAAACCTTCCCTTATGGTCTCTAAAAATTCCCCCCACTCCAGCACAATGGGATCTAAGCAGCGAAGCATCAACGTTAATTTTCATCCAATCTTTCGGAGGAGGGCACCAAGACTCATGAGACTCCCTAAGGAGATTGGTTCCCCAGTTTGAAAGATAAGGACTACTTTTAATACTAGCCAATGCCAGAGCATTTAAAGCCATCACAGATGAGGGTAACGCAGATTTCCCATGCTTCACAAAGTTTCTATTTCTCCAGCTTAAGTACACAACAATGCAGTAAATCTTCACAATGCCAGGCTTACGGTTTGACAATCTCCTCAGCTCCTCTAGACAGCTGTTAATATTTTGAAAAACAGGAATACCAATGCCCCAACCTTGTATCTTTTTTATAACATCAATCAGGTACTTGTAATGTACCATAATGTGCTCATAGCTTTCAATACTATTACAGCCCTTCACACAGTTTTTATCCAGCCCAAGTCTCCGGTAATGCAGAAAAACCTGTGTGGGAATAGCAGACTTTCCAAGTCTCCACTAGAAAATTTCAACTTTCTTGTTGAGTTTAAGCTTAAACAACCATGTAAAGTAGTCCTCATACTCAAAATTGTAGTTGCACTTCAGGGTATATTCAAAAGACATAGCAGAAATGGACTTACCCGACATCATCCATAGCAATTCTCTGCGGTCCTCCATCCTAGTTACGATCTGAACATTGCTGATCAACATAATGAAATCTGAATGGAAAAATTCTTTAAGCAACGAATAGTTCCATTGTCCCTCATCAGATAACAGTTGGCTTACATACATCCCTTCCAAAGCAACACAGTCTACCAAAGTTGGCCAATTGTTAATGCTCAAATCCAACACCCAAACAACATTAAGGACATTTATATTATTACCATTACCTACAGCCCATCTGGTAATATTTTGCAGCTGTCTTTCCCCATCCGAAAGGATTTTCCAAGCATTTGACATGCACTTCTTCTGAGATCCATTCCTCAAATCCTCTCCATATTTGTGCTTGATAACTCTGAAACAAAGAGATTCATTTTTCTGATAGAAATCCCATGCTAACTTAGATCTCAAAGAATCAACATGTAACAAAGGAGATTTAAGACCCAATCCTCCCAAACTTCTCGGTTTACATAATTCTTCCCAAGCCACATAGTGTAGACTATGTTCTCCACCCAATTTTTGCCAAAGAAACTTTCTACAAAGTTTTCCCACCTCATACAACAACTTCTTAGGAATTAACGAGTGGGTTATGAGAAAATTTGGCATAGTCAACAAGGAGCTAGAGATAAGAGTAATCTTACCTCCTAAAGATAAAGTCTTCTTACCCCAAGCATTGAGCTTTTCCATCACATTACTAAGTAGATCTTGGAAATCAGCCAACTTTAATCTTCTTAAGGACAATTTGATCCCAAGATAGCTCATCTCCTTCACAGTCTTGTAGCCAAGAAATCTGGTCACCTTCTTCTTAATAGTGTATCCAGCTGTCTTACCAAATAAGATTTGAGATTTATTGACATTAATCCTTTGGCCCGTCCAATTGCAAAAATCTTCAACTATCTTCTTCAATGATTTGGCTAATATTGAGGTTAGTCTAAGAGGCCCTTCAGATGATTTTTATAATTTCCTTGAAAGGTGAGGAGTGTGGTTGAGTAAATACTAAGACTAAGATTAACTTTAATAATTTTGCACTGGCATTTTAAAAATGAGGCCCTTAAGAGATCATAAAACCTCTCTCTCTCTCTCTCTCTCTCTCTCTCTCTCTCTCTCTCTCTCTCTCTCTCTCTCTCTCTCTCTCTCTCCCCCTCTCTCTCTCTCTCTTAATTTGCAGGGTAACTTGGTTAATATGGTGATCTTCTTAAGCAAAGATTATCCATCTTTCTAAGGGCCTTAGCTTTCATATGGGTAGTACTCTCATAGTTTTTTACTCAATCTTGAACCAAGATTACCCTAATTCAAGAACAAAAGTTGGTATACCTCATTTATTTTTAACTAAGTATTCCCATAATTTAAAATTCCTTGAATGCCTTCAAACTCTGATGAGTCTAGGTAAGGTAAATGTTTAATGAAACCCTTCCCATTCTAATTTAATTTTTTATGCAACTCATGATGAGGTTATTCATGATAATGAGTGACTTCCCCAAGATCTATCAAGAAGGGCTCAAGTTCCCATAGTCTGTAGCAAGGAAATTTTTAAGATAACTAACACGTTTCAACTCAATATTTTTTATTATACATTTATTTATTTTTAACTCTGTTATTTCATATGGTGCATTTTAAAAATAAATAATGATCAAAATTAGAGAAAAAACAATTTTTTGTTAATGCATAAAAATTATAGTGTGAAGAGGTAAGGGGATGAGGCCTTTTTTAATGGGTATAAGATCTTCAGTTAATCTATAGTTTAAGTTTTGTTCACTTATTCTTTTGATGAATCTACAACTAATAGGATCATGGAGTAACTTGCTTCTTGATAATGTAAGGCCCTTCCTAGATTGAGTCAAGATTTATGAGTATTTAATGTTGACCTACTGAGTCAACCTTCTTTAGAACCAAATTTTTAGGTATTATATCTTTTATTTGACATTCATTTTATTGTACTTTTACATATTCTTAACTTTTTACTGCTTCATTGAAGTTTAGGATTAAAGTTTCTTCACTAGGTCTATTATAAATTTTATGCTTTCTTTAGTTTCTCCCCTCCCAATTTTCCAACTCCTCAAAATTTGAGGTTGCTATGAATTTCTAGTTATTCAACTCATATTACATTGAAATTAAAGCCACCACTCTATTAGAGAGTGTGAAGGAAGTTCAGCCTATTGTCAAGGATATTGTGGTTCTCAAGGAAGTTTGCTCCTTTAACTTTCTTCATTAGTATATTTAAGATCTACTTATATACAAATTTACTAGTCCAATTATTTGTAGGTGGTGAATTGAGGAAAATTTGAGGTGGGTTCCTTGGGCTTGATAAAACGCATTTATCTTTTTATCAATGATTTGCAGTTTATCATTAATGTTGATAACCATAAGGAACACATACCTACAAATGATATAAGACTAACAAATTTACAAATGACCTCAACAATCATATTTCTCAAGAACTTGAATCCACTTGGAGAAGTATTCAACCTTTATAAATATAAACTTTCTTTGCTAGGTAGAAGGTATGAATGGCCATACCACATTCATTACCCATATGGAAAATGGCTATAGATTGGACATAGGCTATATATTGTGTGATAGATGTAGTTTTATTGGAATAAATTTTTGGATTTGTAAACATTTGCCAGGTCATCCTTCCTGAAGGTCTGAAAAATATCCTTACCTGAGATTTTTGTATGCCAAAGACTTCCCATTTTATTGGCTACTATACTCACTTAATTGTACTTCCTTTAGGAGCTTTTCTACTTCTTTCTCTCTAAGACAATCTTCTAAATAGGTTGCCTCCTATCAGGAGATATTGAGTGACCTTGATTTTGAAACTCTATAAGTCGATCATGTAGGGAATGATTTTTGTATCTTTAAATACTAGGTATGGTTTGAATTAACTCCTGAAGTATCTTCCCTAGCATGTATTACTTCTTCGTCCCAAATTCTAGGATGAGATAACTCTCAGGTAGGTTTCCATCATAGTTTCCTACTTTCAAGTGCACATTGATGAGTTAGTCCTATTCATTTATGAATTGTACTATTTTGAAATACGTGAAGTGGCTATGTTTTACCTTTACTTTGAATAGATATATTTATAGGACTTCATCCCATACATCATTTTTCTTATTAACTTAGTTTGTTAGGTGTTTAGTTCAAACCCCAAATGTGAACCTTAATATACTTATTAGGCTTCTCAAATCAATACAACTTTAACTCCTTATACCCCTACTTTCCATCAATGTATCATGTCTACAACATCTTGTCTCCACTTGCCATTACATTTTTGACATAAGGCATGTTGAATTCAATTTGGAAGTTGATTGGTGTTTAGACCTTGATGTTTATCCTTATTGAGTAGATAACCTAGAACTCACTTATCTTGATGACCCATTTTAGTAACCTTTCATAGTGGTCAAGCTATGTAAGAACAATATTTAGGGGGTGGTCCATGATGAATTGAACTTTATTAGCTTGGAAGTATGGTCAAAGTAATCAAACCATGAATATTAGTGCATATACTAGCTTTTCCAAGATTGAATATCTTAGCTAGACACCTTGAAGAGACTTGCCCACAAAATAGATTAGCCATTACCTTATTCCCTCTTATTAGACTAAAATTTAGCTTATGTCATCCTTTTTTACTCCAAGGTATAGGAGTTAATCGTCTCTAGATTGTGTTCTTTAGAAATAGAGGTAAGGATATGAGTGACTTAAACTTCTTAAAGGTGATTTTACTTTCCCTATTTCATGTGAAATACTTAATGCTCCAAAAGACTATGAAGAAGTGTGAGCATCTTTTGTTTAACTTGAGATGAACCAATTGAGCAGAACAACTCACGTGATTAGTTGCTATATTTTCTTTTCCATCCTTGGTGATGGAATTTTTAAGATTGATCTCATATTGTCAAGGTTTAATAATGCCTATGATCTTGCATATTCTAACATTAAAGTATAATTTAATGGGTTAAGTAATATATTATACATTTTTAGCATGGTGAATATCTCCTTCAAGTCTTGTATAACCATCTTTCTAGTATGTTGATCTCTTATAGGTGAAGTTAACATATTCTTTATTTTTCACTTTCCTTCTAAACCATTCGTATTGTTGAAGTCTAGTTAGAATAGAGTACTTCCCATGCAAATTCTTTTAGACCTCTTATATTATGAGTTTGGGTAGAATGAAAGTTGTCCTAATAAACTTTTTTCTTAATGGGTTAGGCCTTATTTTTTTAGTTAATCTAGTGGCATGTCATCAATATCCACTTCCAGTATTTTAATTATCATCTAACTAAACCATTTAGAGGGCTTAGATGGTTTTCTCTAGGACTCGCTTCACTACTAGAACTTCTCTAATGTTGCTCCTTTGTTCACTTCAAGCTATGAAAATCTCTCTTACACACTACGAATATTCCTAATGGATTTCCAATAAAAATCTTTAAACTTCATAAGATCTCCCTTTACTATAACATATTATAACCTTGAAGTTATTCAAGAGGAATTGCTTAAAGAAGGCATTAAGTTAGGGGAATCCACTACAAAAATGTTAAGCATTAATCGCTTAAAAAATTAGGAAATGATGAACTCCCAAATTTTAAGGGCTACTCTATATAAATATCTTCTTTTATAATCCCATTCAGAAAAGCACTATTAACATTCATCTCATGCAATTTACATCTTTTAAAGCAAGAAAATGCTAAAAGTACCTAGATGGCCTCTAACTTAGCTACCAGTGCAAAGGTTTCCTCAAAATGTATCCCCTATATTTCATTATAGTCATTTCAATCAACTTTGTCTTATTCCTTACAACTAATCCAGAGTCATTCAACTTCTTCTTAAATACCCATTTTATTCCTTCAACACTCTGATCAGTGGGCACAACTAGTAACTCCCACACATCATTTCTTTTAAATTGATTTAGCTTTTCATCCATCAAAGCTTGATCGACACTCATGGGATCTACCATGGAAATAAAGTCAATGTTGTTAACTTCTTTCCTAAGTCCATGTCTAGTCCTAAATCCTATGGATGGGTCTCCCATGATCAACTGCCTATAATGGCTAAATGTATGTCTCAACTCTCTAGATAAGGGATCATGTGTCTCTTCTCTATTTTGAAGGCCTATATTCTTAATTTTAGTAATGATGTCACCTTCTTCTTCTTCTTCTTTAGGTGGGGTATCTTAAATGGTCTCATCAAATACTTTATGGGTTGGTTCTTCTATTACTAGTGTTCTTTTATTAAAGATCCTATTGGCTTTCCATCTGCTAAGTAACCCAAAATCATAACCTAATCAAAATTTGCATCAAATTTTCCCAAATAATATTTTTTTATTAAATACATAACATTTGTATCTAGAGAGACATGTAAATGGGAAAGGCTTGGCATTATACCCTTCGGAAGATCATAAGGGTCTTATTCAAATTGGATATTATACTCACCCTATTCAAGACATAACAAGATGTGCTGAGTTCCTCAAGACAATATTATTTGGGTAATTTATATTCATTTAATGTTATATCAACCTCAACTAAGGTCTTATTTTTTCACTCTATTATGCCATTCTGGTGGGGCATTCTAGGTTCAATAAAATTGTGTTCTATTTTTTCTTTTTGACAAAAAAAAAATAAATAAATAAATCAAACTTATCATTCTCAAACTCTCCTCCATGGTTACTATGGATGATGGAAATGGAGCATCCTTATTATCTTTGAATCCAAGTTGAGAATGTCCTAAATTTCTCAAATGAACCACTTTTATTAGATAAGAACTTGACCAAAGTAAACCTAGGGTAGTCATCTATAATAGTAAACTCATATGAATTTCCTCCAAAACCTCTAATGTTGGCGGGTCCAAATAGATCTATATGTAAAATCTCAAGTGGTTTTCTAGTGTTAATCTCCTTGAGTGAGTAAAAAAAGGACTTAACTATTTACGAAGCTAACATGCATCCCAATGGTGCTCCTTATAACAACAAAAAGCATTTTCTTCTAATTAAGGGTCGAATTCTTATCTAAATCTAATAAAGAAAGGTCATTTCAATCATTTCCCATAGGTGGTCATTAGTGAATTTTAATTTGTACTCCTCTAGCTAAGTCAAAGTGAGTAATCTTTTTAACTAACCTCATACTTTGGTGATATAGTATCCTATGCCACAACCAAGCTTCATCTATAGTTATTTTTATATAATGCACTTTTCTAAACACACTTATGAAAGTATGGGAAGGTTGTAAGACCTTGTTCAATTATCCCTATGCACACCAAGAGGGGGGTGAATTGGTACTTTTAAAAATACTACAACAATTTTTTTTTTAATTTTACACAATATAAAATTTTTGAAAACAAATCTAAATGTGTAACTAACATAATATGAAAGAAAATTTAAACTTGATAATATTATTTTTTTAATTTTAAAGCGCAATGAAATAAAGATGAATATGAATTTACTCTCTGCAGCTTGTAATGAGAAAGAAAATTTGTGTAGGAAAGATAAAGTACAAGAATTAAAAATGAATTAAAGAAATAACTAGAAAGACCATGCAAGAATTTTAAAGTGGTTTGATCAAATAATGACCCACACCCACTATCTGGAGTCCTCTAAATGTATTGCACTAAATCTTTAGTAACTCTCCTTTAGACCCTTAGCTAGGCGTAAAAGCCCTTACAAAACCTCTTCCACCAACTTAGTGCAGTAGGGGACCATAATATTTTCACCCTCATGGTAAGGCAGAAAACCTGGACTCCTTTTTTTTAACCCTCTAGAGAAGGCAAAGAACCTCGAATCCTTTTCACCCTCTTAGTGAAGGAAAATAACCTTGAATCACATTCACCTTTCTCGATGCGATGGAGCAGTTGGGTCCTTTGTCACCAAAGAGGTTTTGTTCCCAAAGTTTCCCTTAAGAAAAATCTTGACACATGAAGGAACTTATGTGCAAGTTTGCAAGAGTAACCATGTGGAACACCCACTCATACACCCTTGAAACCCACAAGGATGTTCTCCCTGAAAGTTTGTTAGGGATGTTAAGCCCTTATGAACTAGCCCGAGGCTTACCGAGAGGGGGGGGGGGGGGGGGGTGAGTGAATTGGTGTTTTAAAAATTCTCAAACAAAAATCATAATCTTTTGAAATATTTTATAGTGATTCGGTCAACTTGACCTACGTGCATTCCCCAAAGCCTCCTCTAGGTATTGCATTAAACTTAGTGACTATTCTTTTGCTCCCACAGTAAGGCAGAGAAGCCTGTACAAAACTCCTTTCCACCGACTCCTGTGAGACAGAGAACTCATCTCCTTTCACTTCCTCCTATAGCAAGTGGAGAACCTGACTCCTTTCGCTTCCTCCTGAAGTAGGTAGAGAATCTCGATCAATCGCTGAATTAGACCTCTCTAGAACCTCCAAGGTACTAGCGATGACAAATGGAGAAGAGGACTCAGATCCTTGTTTGGAGTAACCTTTGTGAAACCCTCACAATCTCCCCCTCACAATATCCTCTGTCTCTCCTAAGCTCTCCCTCTTCTCTTAACTCTCTCAAGTCAGGATAATAACAAAAAAATTAATCTTGAATAAACAAGAGGTCTTAATTAGAAGGGATTCAAATTTGCCCAAAATTATAATAAATTGACAAAGATCATCCAGAATGATTGACGAATCATCCTATATGATCAAAAAAATTTAGCTCATTCAGTTAAGACGATCTATGGGAGGTTGGATGATTAGAAGGTTTGTTTATTTTGATCATCCAGGATGATATGAATATCATCCTATATGATTAGTTCAAAACATCAAGTATCATCCAGACCATCGTTCTATTTGGCCAGACATTTCATATTTGATGATGCAAAAATAACTAATCATCCTAGCTGATTTTTTAATCATCCAATACGATGAGTTCAAATGAATACACATCATCCAGAACATCATTCTATTTATCTAGGAAGAAACTAAGGTTTGTTTAACTAATCATCCAGAATGATCATGCGATCATCCAAGATGATATACGAACAATCAAATCTTATTTGCTTTCCTTAATCATCTGACTAATTTAGTCATAATTGTAATGCATCATTCAAGATGATGTCCTCGATGATGTCTAAAAATAATAACATGCCTAACAAAGTAGGCGGTTGATTCTTTCTTATTTGAGCATATCGTCTAGGCTGATGATAATATTGTTTAGGATGATGTGCTTAATTTCGGCTGCCTTAACCAGGATGCCCTAATTAGGATTTCTAATTTTAACTGATCATCCAGGATAATTTTGGATCGTCCCGAATGATATGAAAAAAAAAATATAAAACTCTAAAATAGATAGAAATTTTCCTCTAAGTGTGTGTGTGGAACGTTACTTAGCATCAGGACCCACTTTGTTACATTTGACTCAAGAAAAGATAAAAAAACTTGACATATACTTACTGACTAACTCAGTCCTAATCTACCCAATCTTGAGCTGGCTTGATTTGTAATTGATCTTCTGAACCTAAAATGTTAGTAGGCAGGGCACTAGTAGAAAACAAGAAATGTTACAAATATTTGTTATCATCAAAATTATAATCCTTAAATCCAGATTTGGAACAATCTCTCACTTTTTGCTGATAATAAATATTAATAGAAAATTTAACTTAAGTAGTTAATTGAAATATAATATGAAGGAAAATATTGTGAACCAAGCAATTCAAAATTTACTAAAATCAAATAGATGGTATAAACACTAAATAAAAGTAGAAAAAAAATAGTACAACAAAATAACATAAATACTATCACTACTCCTTTTGACATCACAAAAAGGAGGAAACAAAAAAAAACAAAACAAAAAGAAATAGACAACATCATAGAAAACATTACAAGGAAAATAATCTATAAGTATGAAGTGCCCTGATCATTAGAAGGAGGTGGTGGTGGCGGCTGAAAGAAACTTGAAATAACAGGGAACTGCTCCTCAAACCATGTTATATCCTATTAATACTGATGCTGCTAATGAGTCACATACATAAAAAATTTAATAACTTCCTCTACATGTTATTTCTCTTATACATTAACGTAAAAGTCTAATCTGACCTCCCACTGATCGAATCAGTCCACCAGCCGATCTAGCTGTGAGTGTTGATGAATTGGAGCAGGTATAGGAACAGATATAGGAGCAACTTTCTCCTCAACTCCTTCAGCTTTCTCGTACTCCGGGTTGAGAGGAGTACTGTGAAGAATGTGGAAGGAGCTGTTGGTGTAGAACGTATGCTGAAAATTAGGTAGGGCAGGATATTGAAGATTATACTTAGTTTCCAAGATATAGGCTATGATGTGTCCTAAGAAAAGATTAGACTTCCTTCTATGCTCTGGATCCCTAATGCTAGTGAGATGCTCAATGTAATGGAAAAGAAGATCAGCAGCATTGAATTCCCTATGGGTCATGATGTAGAAGGTGGTGATTGAAAGGAAAAGAGTGATGTAGACACTATCACCAGCTTTAGGAATAACTAAGGTACAAAGTACATATTGGATTGTCCTAACATCCTTGGCTAAGATGCTAGACGTCCATCATGATAGGAGGCAAGAATATTTCTCAAAAGGTGATTGGAAGGATCCCAATTATAATCAGGATCTTGAGACAAGAGGTGAAGATTGTGTCTGGTAGTGGATAATTGGAGGAGTTCATGGTAGTCATGATAGGGAATTTTAACACGGTGTTTGTTTACATAGGATTGAAGGGAAGTGTAAGTGGAGTTTATCCTAAGGCTCACAAAAAAATTCAAAAAGAATTTTATGATTGAAGGGGAAGGTGAGTATAAGGATGAAGGTGAGGGAGGTATGAGCAAAAGATTAAGTATAGGGTAAGTGAGCGTACGAGGATTAATAACCCTAAATAGAGTGATCCCGACTGTCTTGTAGCAAAGATAGGTAGCTTGGTCAGTAACCTCAGTGAATTGAGGGTCAATAGTAGCCCTAGAAGAACTTCCAGCCAATATTCTAGAGCGCTTGCCACCCGCCATTAAATAAATAAGAGAGATGAATGAAGATTATCAAGGAACGAAGAAGGAAAGTGTGAAGAAAATAGTTCAAAATGGTTATTTATAAAAAAAAAAAATCAGCCATATCGTCTAGGATGATCGAAGGATCATCCAGGACGATCAGGAAAAATTAAGACCTCTAGGATGATTAGTGAAAAAGGTGGTCCTATCATCCAGGACAATTAGATATCATCCAAGATGATTAGACTCAGGCGATAATCCTGAGGAGTCATGACGGATGACCGTTAAAAAAGTAAATCATCAAGGATGATTAGGTATATCATCCATCTTTTGAGTTTTAATACACTTTGTATATCTTTTATTTTTTTGGCGATCATTATACATCTTTTTAATTTTATTTCTTTTTAGGCTCATTATGTCTCTTGTCATTTTTACAAGCTAGATCCCTGTTGAAATTTTTAAATACTCTCAGTTGTGAGACTATCTTCTAGATATTAGAGAAAAAAACTTACTCTCTAATAAAAGGAAAAGTAAATCATAAAGCAGAATCAAATTTATATGATAAATGCAATGACAAGATTATGAAAGCTTGAAAGTTATTTAATGACTTTAAATATTTTTTATATAAGATAGATTATTGTAGCAAGATAGAAAAGATCTCAATCATAATGTCATGTTGTTAATTTGAGATAGACTTTTATTTAGCAAAGAAAACTACACTGTAAAAATAAGTTAGATGAAGGGAAACAATTAATAGTGTTTCTCCCTTTAACTAATTTAGGGATGTTAAACATTGACTACAAATTTTTAAAAATAAAATAAGGCATAAACTATTATTTCAACAATGACCAAAAGAAAAAAGAAAAAAAAAAGAAGAAACCTAAAACAATATAAATGAAAATATAAAAAAATAATTAAAATTAATAATTAAAATTAAATATAAAAGAAAAGTCAGAAACAAAAGAAAGAAAAGAAAATAACAAACAACAAATCTGAAAATATAAAATTTAGAGTTCAGTAAGCATCAAGTTCATGTATTTTGGGTCTCTATGCCCAATATGTACTACAATGAAAAGTACAAGTGTGTGAAATGTGTCCTAGCATGCCACAAGCATGCCACATGAAAAACATCTAACACCAGGAAAGGGGTTTACTAATCTATTCGAGTTATATGCCTCTTTCTAGGTTTCAAAACTTTTGGCTTTGGATCAGGATTGAAAAACTGTTCAGATGTAGGTTGAGTCCTATTTTCCTCAAGTTTTTTTAATTCAGCTTCAAAAAATGAGTTAGCACTTTCTAAAATAGCATTATCAACCTTTAAATAGTACTCCCTACTTTCTGATTCATCAATATATATTTTAAAATCATTTTCAAGTGCAGTGTGGGATGCTTTCAATGAATCATGCTCAATGACCAACTCAGAATGCTTTTTATTTAACTCATTAAACATATCAAGTAACAACATGTGATTCCTATCAAGTGTAGAGTGATCTTTAAGTAAAATTTCATGCTCTTTTTATAAATCTAAAAATTCCAATTTCATGCTATCATGCAATTTCTTCAGTTTCCTATATGATCCATGAATTTTCTCAGAAACTTTAAGTAGTTGGTTGTAGGTTAGTTCACATACATCTTCTTGGTCAAACTAACCAAGATGATCGTCCACCATCAAACATAAGTTTGTAGTCTCCTCCTCATCTTCCATCTCAGAGGAGTCAAATGAAGAATCAGCCTATAATGCCTTTTGAAACTACTTCTTGTCCTTCTTGAACTTGAGTTTCTCCTCACCCTTCTCCTTACTTGGGTGAGCCTTAAGTGTAAGATAATTAGCTTTTACATGTCCCAGCTTCCTTCATTCAAAATAAATCATATCAGCATAACTTTTAAAATTCTTGCCACTCTTATATTTATTCCATTTCTGATGGTTTTTTTGCTTCTTCCTTAGAAAGCTTTTGAATTGCCTAATGATTAAGACAACATCATCGCTTTCAAACCCAAAAGATTCAGTATCCGTATCATTGGCCTTCAACACCACAATTTTTTCCTCTTTTTCTCACTTGCATCATGAAGTCTTTGGCTCACTATTTACGTGTAAGTAATGAGTGATCCAAGTAAGTTATTAATAAAATATTTAAACCCTTAGATTTAGTTATTGCAGTAATCTTAGCATCAAAGGAAGAAGGCAAGCATCTAAAAATTTTATTAACTTTTTTATAGTTAGTTAGCTCTCTTCCTAAAGCACGCAGTGAGATGACAATTTGAGTAAATCTAGTATACATGTCAGATATTGATTCCTAGGTTTCATGCAAAAAAGCTCATAGTTATGAAGTATATTATTCAACCTAGATTGCTTAACTTTAATTTTCCATTAATAAGTAATACAAAATCTATCCCATATTTTTTACCAGTAACACAAGTTGATGCACGCATGTAATTTTTCAATTTTAAAGTAATAAAAAAATAATTTAAATATTTTGCATTAAGTTGTGCTAAATACCTATCATCAAATATCCATTCAGTAAAAGGAAGTTTAGTTTTGATGCCATTGATTTCACAAGTTGGTGGTGAATATCCATTCTTAACAAGCATCTACATGCAATAGTCAATATATTATAAAAACCTGGACAGGCAAGTTTTCTAAAAATCAAAAGGTATGTTATCAAACAAAGGTGGTCGAGTAAAAGAAAATCCTTCCGCAGTATTATGATTACCGAAGTTAGCCATGGATTAAAATTCAAAAATTTTCAAAAACTCGATTTTATCAATCTCGCTCTGATACCACTTAAACGTTTGTTAAAGATGTTAAGCCCTTATGAACTACCCTAAGGCTAACAAAGAAGGGGGTGAATTGGTGTTTTAAAAATTCTCAAACAAAAATCATAATCTTTTGAAATATTTTAAAATGATAAACCAATCAATCATTCACCAGAAAATAAAATGCATAAATTAAATGTGGAAATGCAATAAGAAAGAACACACCAAATTTTATAGTGGTTTGGTCAACTTGACCTACTTCTACTCCCCGGAGCCTTTCCTCTGGGTATTGCACTAAACTCAGTGACTCTCCTTTTTGCTCCAACAGTAAGGCGGAGAAGCCTGTACAAAATTCCTTTCCACCGACTCTGATTAGGCAGAAAACCCAACTCCTTTCACTTCCTCCTAAAGTAGGAAGAGAATCTGACTCCTTTCACTTCCTCCTAAAGTAGGAAGAGAAGCTCGATCAATAGCTAAACTAGACCTCTCTAGAACTTCCAAGGAACCAGGGACGATGACTGGAGAAGATGACTCGAGTCATTGCTTGGAGAAACCTTTATAAAACCCTTACAAATGCCCCCTTAAAAGATCCTTTCTCTCTCTTAAGCTCTCCCTCTCCTCTTGGCTCTCGCAGGTCAGGACAATAACAAAATATTTAATATTGAGTAAATAAGAGGTCTTAAATAGAAGGGCTTCAAATTTTCCCTAAATTGCAACAAATTGATAAAGATCATCTTGTACGATCAATACAAATTTAACTCAATTAGCCAAGACGATTTAGGGGAGGATAAATGATTAGAAGATTTGTTTGTTTTGATCATTCAGGATGATATGAATATCATTCTATATGATTAGTTTAAACAACAAGCATCATCCAAACTATTGCTCTATTCGGCAAGACTTTTCATATTAGACGATGCAAAAATAACTAATCGTCTTAACTGCTTTTGGATCGCCTAATATGATTAGTTCAAATGAATACACATCATCCAGAACATCATTCTGGTCGTCCAGGAAGAAACCAAGGTTTATTTAACTAATCATCCTAGATGATCCGGCAATTATCCAGGATGATATAATTCAATCAATCAAACCTTAATTACTTTTCTTAATCATATGACTAATTTAGGCATAATTATAATACATCATCCATGATGATGTCCTGGATGATGTCAAAAAAAATAACATACCTAAAAGAGTTGGCAGTTGATTTTTTCTGATTTAAGTATATTGCCCAGAATGATGTGCTTAATTTCAGCTACCTTAACAAGGGTTTTTATTTTTAACTGATCATCCAGGATGATTTTGGATCATCCCAGATGATAAGATTAAAAAAGATTAAACTCTAAAATAGACAGAATTTTTCTCCTGAGTGTGTGTACGCGAAGTTACTTAGCATCAAGACCCACTTTGTTATATTTAACTCAAGAAAAGGTAAAAATACTTGACATACACTTATAGACCGACTCAGTCCTAACCTACCCAATCTTGAACTGGCTTAATTTTTAATTGATCTTGTGAGCCTAAAATATTAGTAGAGAGGGTAATAGGTAGAAAATAGAAATGTTCGAAATGTTTACTATCATCAAAATTATAATATCTAAATCCAGATTTGCAACACTCCCTCTCTCACAAACTCTACCCTTTCTTTCCCAAGTTCTAGTCTCTCTCTTTAAGCTTTCTTCCAAAGGAATCAACTTAATGAATGCCAAAAAGGCTCTTAAAAAGTCTTATGAGAAAGCTTAAATAGAGGGCTTAAAAATCCTAAAGATTCAATTCAGCCATCAAAGTTTATACAATATGATCGCATGATCATATAGTATGATACCTAGAATTTAACCTGTTAGTACTTTATGATCGCAAGTTAGTATACTGCAATCAGTTAAAAATTTTACTTTTCATATTATATGATGTTCAGTTAGTAGAGTACGATCAATTCATTTTTGCTTATTAGTATTATACATTTAGCATTTAATATAGTATGACATATTCACATTGTACTATATGAATGAATAATAGTGCATTGCAATTTATTCAACTAAATTGCTTTTTCTCTAGGATGAATCATGGGATAACCAAATATATATCATCTATATCGATTATACAATATGATCACGTTCATGAATTATGATCAAAATATTAAAATTAAGCTAATTTGATTGATTAATCACACGATTAAATTATGTAATAATTTAAATATCGTATAGTATGAATAGAATAACATTTAAAATTTAAATTTTTATCTAATTTAATGAATGATAGGCTTTCTGATTGTAACATATCGTGCAGTACGATGTTGTGTTTGTGTGATACGATTAGTTACATTTCAAAATTACTTTCTCAGATAAATAAAATATTTTAGTCAATTTATGTAATGATAGATCGTACAGTACAATCTATATTGTATAATATGATATATAGAAAAATTAAAATATTTAAATTTATTTTTTTCGCCCCTTTTTGTGTGTCTAGTCACTAAGCTAGTATATAGCCTTACAAGACTTGACTCAAGAAATAAAAAATTCATAAATGAATATTACATACTCTTTCAACACAACCTATTCTAACCAATCTTGAGCACAAAATTTTCATTGGATGGTGCATGATGTACCTAAAATGTTAGTAGACACAAATAAATATGCACTTTAAATACTAGAAGAAATAATGATATAATCAATAATATTTATTATCATCATAATCATAAATTTGGGAGGACAAGTTGCAATAACTTAAACTCTATAAGTCAATCATATAGACATTATTCACTCTAAAACCTTTTAAAATAGGTTTATTTTCAAGAAAAATTAAGCATTTAAAAAAATTAAATCAAATATCTTATCACATAGCAATCTAGTGCTAAGTAAATTGTGCTTAAAACCTTCTTCTAATAATACCTTTTAAAAACTAAAAATATTAAATTTACATATGGTTCTTGTTCTTATCCCATTTCTCATAATATTGTCTCCTTGGGTCACTTTTTCTCCACTTCTAAACTCCAATGTGACAAACTTCTTTATATCTCTTGTCATATGGCATGACATCTACTATTCAAGTACCACATTCCATCATTGGACCCCTTTTGAAGACATATCTACAAATTAACTCATGTTGTAATCTTGGGAAACATGAGATGAATCTATGTAATGTTATGCAAATGAAGTCTTAGGTCTGTAAACATATTGTATGCTGAGGTAGACTCTTTGATAACATATTCATGCAATGTGTCCTATAATGCTACAAGAAAATAACCTAACACCTAGAATTAAACTAACAAAATTACACCATGATGATTTTTTCTTTTGTGATGAGTATTCTCTTGGGTGGTGTGTGTGCGAATCTCTATGCATTAGCCTTTATCTCCTAAATTTCATTAAATGCAAGTTCATCTCTAATTACCTAACTTGTATAAATACCTAACTTTATATATATAATCCTTCATATGCTTCATTTTCTCTTTTTATAGATGCCTAACATTCTATAAATTTATAATCCTTGATTTGCACTTTTATAAATACCTAACTTTACTTATGCTTCATACTCATTATTCAAATCTAGAGCCACTTCTTCTAAATCTTTAAATGCAAGTTTTGAATTAATATGCTCCTGTGTTTTGTCCCTAAAATTATTTTTCAACTCCTCTAAATCCCTTTTTAAACTAGAATGCTAATCTACTAATGCAGTATGTGCTCTACAACCAATGCATTATGATCATGCCTTAAACTAGCAATTTTCCATTTAAGCTTTTTATAACTTGGATGTATTTATTATGAAAAAAAAAGCAACCCATCATATGAAAATCCATATACATGTTCTTTATCGGAGTTATTACTTTCATCTTTTACCTTGAGAAATAGATTCATGATCTCTTCCTTTTCTATAGTTTCTAATGCTCTAGAGTTGGACTTGGAGCCAAATGTTCTTTGAGCTCTCCTCTTGCTCTTCTTCACATTGCCTTTATCATTAGCTTTTTCTTTCATTGGTTAGATCTTGAGATTTGGGCAATCATACTTGATATGACATTTTTTTTATATTAGAAGTACACAACATAAGCCAAAATCCTATTGAACTTGTTGGTTCTACCTAGGTCTTTTACAACTTTAAGAACCCATATATGTGTTAATTGGATGAGCTTCATTGAGTTGTCCCTAGCCAAAACATCATGTGTTGAACCAGTACAGTTCAACCTCTATTATTAATAGTAAGATTATACATTGAGGTCAAACAAAGTTTAAACATAAATTAATTTCAGCCATGGTTACCATAATCTAAGTATGTGATAACTCCAAACTTGAATTTTATGAGGTCAAGAACCTTTGAAGATTATTTGCAATCCAATGTGATCTGACCGTTGGATTGCAAATAGCTACTACCATGATCCTCCAAGATCAATTTGAAGAAGATATATCCATAGGTTATTTTGGATTAGGGATTTAAAAATGAGTGGTCTCTGATCATTAGCCAAAGGTAGAAGACAAAATCACCATCATCCATTCTTATTTACATAGAATGAATGGTAGTGATTTAGATATATATAGCTCTATTCGAACTTCAACAGTTTGAACTAGGTTGATCATAGTTGTTGGATCGTTGATCGGGCAGTTAGGATTCATACTACATGTCACTTGGTCTTGCCACTATAGATAGAAAACCAATAGGGTAGTCCATGTGTAAAGTGCCCGCTGTCTCAATAATAAGTTTAATTAATTTAGAAAATCATTTCAAACTTTTAAAATACATATCTAATTTAATCAAAATACAAAATATATATATATATATATATATAACTAGGCCCTCTACAGATTCAAATATATATGTAGACTAATATAAAAATAAATTGATGAGGGTTCGGTTAAACATATACAATATTTTGATTAAATATTGTATATGATTAATAAGGTGACCAACTCTCTTAGGTTTCGTTTGGAACGACTTATTTATTGCTTCTTAAAACAGCTTTTTAATACAAAAAATAATTTTTTTGTACTTAAAAGCTGCTTTAAGAAGCAGTAAGAAAGCTTTAACTTTATTTAATGGATGGTTTAGGGTTTCTTTCACATCCTTAAAATTTATTAAATCAATTTGAGTTGTCAATAACCCTTAATTTATTTTTCAATATTCTAGATTAGTAAATTACGTAAATGTTGGGAGAGAATTAATTTTATTGAGGATTAGTAGAAATAGAAAATAAAAATTAAAAGCATTAGAAATATGGATAAGATTCAGAATATCTATCAAGATCAAAATAATTTTCACAATTTGGAGGATCGATGAAAATAACTCTGGGGAAACTCTCTCTCTCTCTCCTCTCCTATCCTCCCCCACCCCCCTTTCTTTCTCTCTCTTCTCTTCCTCTCTCTTCTCTTCCTCTCCTTCTCAGCCAAGGAAAAAAAATGGAGAATTTGTTAACGTGTCTTATATTTTGATAGTGGAATAGGATATTAAGAAAAAAAACTTAGGCTTGCGTGTCTTATATTTTGATAATGGAATAGGATATTAAAAAAAAAAACATAGGCCTAGCATGGAAGCACTCTAGACCATAGTACTACAGTTCTCCCCTTTAACATTCCAAACCCACGAGTTCAGTGCAATAGCCCCCTTAATATAGCTAGAATTCAAATTATAGAGAGACCAGCGATTGCTACGGGGTTCTCGCATGGATTTTCATGAATGTGGGAAATTTTCTTATGAATCATTTGCAGGTTATTAATGGCTCTTTATTCAAGTAAGAATTTAGGTTTTAAAATAAATTTTGGAATTTCTTTCAAGAAGAGGAGGCTTGGTTGCTAGCCTCAACCTTATAGGCATTTTGTGATCTCTTTAGATCTTACTACTTTGATGAGTATTGAGTGCTCTACCTTCTTAAAAAAAATTAATTTCTTAATGTAGAACTCTTCAACATTTATCCCATCGCGCTCCCATAATAATTTCTAATCCAGTTTTTGAACTAGCGGAGGGGGGGGGAGCGGTGAATTGGGTTTTTTAAAATTTTTTAATTAAATTTAAATATGATACAAAAAGTAGTTCAACTTAATCTTGATCATACATAATACTAATAATAGTACCGAGAGATTATCAGTGTGATCACGCTACTAATCACAGTAATAAAAATAATAAATTGAAGTAAAAAAAAAGGGAGAGATAAGAGGTGCACATACATCTATATGGTTCGACCCTTATCTATGCCCATGCCTAGCAAAGCCCTAGCCCAGGTTTCATCTTTCCAAAAATAATAATAATAATAATAATATAACCTTCATACTCATTTACCTTGGTGACTACAATCCCCAACTAAAATATAATAACAAAAACCTCACTAAGACAATGACTTACAATTTAAAAATAAAAATACCAATATAAACAATTTAGAAATCACGAACTTTTGTTAGACTTTAACCAAATGGTGATCTTATAAACTAATCAATTAATCACCTTAGGATGCTACAACACAACATTTCATATAATGAGTTTTAATATTGTTTATTTCAAATAAATTACAAAGAATAACACTTTAGCAAAATGATTTAAACAATTTTCAAACATGCAAAATTGACAAATGTAAAGATAATTTTTAAAGAATATAAATTCAGCAAATGAGTTACAGATTCTCCCAAAACTCATTAATAAATTCAGCACCTTCAAAAATCATAAATAGTATAATATAATTTGATACTTTGCAATAAGTTATGCAAAATAATTTTGACAAAGTATGCAAATAAATTCCAACAAATATGTTTGATAATTTCAACAAACTTTCAACACATAAAACATATAATGTTACTAAACAAAAATCATTATTTAAACAGATAAGAAATAGATTTCAGCAATCATGAAATTGAATTTTAGCACAGAACAAATAATTAAAAACTTAAATAATATGATAAGCAAGTATGTGAAATAATTCAAAAAAACTTAAAATCTGCTTGCTTATAAATGATGGATGGATTGACCTCGAAAATTTTAGCTAAAATATGATAATTAACTCTCTTTGGTTCGATACCAGATTTTTGCAAGAGAAAACAAAGTTTTGCTTGGAGCGAAAGAGGAGAGCATAAGACATTTTGGAAGGAATAAAACTTCAGAGTTTCAACATAGATATGAGAGAATAATTTTAGATTTTTTTTTTTTTTTTTTTTTTTTTTTTTTTTTTTGCATAACTCAATAAGCTAAACTCATTTCCCATCATAGAATTCAATTCATAATATTAAAAAAAAAATCTTTCAAATAAAAATATATACATACTATTTAATTTATATAACTCAATAAGCTAGACTTATTTCCCATCATAGAATTCAATTCATAATATTAAGAAAAAAATCTTTCAAATAAAATTATATTAATACTATTTAATTTAAAACTGTAGGGTATGAATGCACTGATGAATGCATAATACACATGCATTAATGTCCCTTATAACTCTCAATCTTCCACCTCCCACCTATTCAAGATAGGTGAATAGCAAAGCCACCTCCCACCTGTTCAAAACAAGTGAAAAGAGAGTAAAACAAAGATAGAGTAAGCTTTCAATATAGAGAAATTTCTAGTACAAAATGCTTCCAATACATAATTTTTCCACCATGGGCCCAAAAAGAGAACTTTCATATTATTTTTCCATTTCAATTCAGAGCTCCATGTCTTAAAATGTCTGATAATGAAAGTATTATATACAATTATGATATACAATGCCATTTATGAAGAAAATCATGTCATGTATCCACTGGTATGGAAAAATCCTTACTTTTTAGTTGCCAACACAAAGTGCTCAGAACTTTATCACATTCATAAGGATTATGGAGGATCTTAAAATAACGTACTTTAACAACAATACTACCAATACAAAATATCAATATTTCCTAGAATCATAAAAAAAAAAAATACAGAACAAACCGACCGGTGAAAACTTACATTCTAATAGTCAAATTTTCCAAAATGCAAAATAACACAACATACGAAAGGTTTACTATAAAATCTTTCTAAAACTTAAGAAAAATAAATTTAAAAAACATAAATTTCATTCTACCCATTAGAATTGAAAATAGAAATGGGGTATGGGTTGTCTACCTTGAGCCTAACCATTCTCCCAATAGGACTGATGAACAAAAATTAGATTTGGACCTCAAATCTCCTCCTTTCCCTTCTCTTTCATTCCTCCTCTTCATTCTTTTTTGGCTAGATATGGGGTGTGAGGGTTGGTCACTAGTGACTTTAGATATTAATTATTTTAAAGAACACTACACCAGCCTAACATTTGGTTGCCAAAGCCTCTAACATTGCATTGCTCTTAGAAAAATTCTCAAACTCTTCCAAAATCTCACATTCTACCCTAGGATCTATTTTAAACACTTAAATCATGTTAACAAGCCAAAAAAAAAACTCCTCCAAAACCTCAAAATTTCCATTCTCCTAAGAGTAGAGTGTCAGAGCATAAATTCTTATGATGCAACACTTGCATAGAAGATTAAAAAATTAAAATTATAATCTCCTTAACCCAAACTTTAAGCATTCTAAGTTCTAAACAACTTAACAACACTTATCATTACTAAATAAATTGAAAATTTACACTTATAAACACATAAGTACATGACTTTTGAAGAAGGTCTTTTACATTCTCCCCACCTTAAAGAAAATGACATTCTCAAAATGTCAAAAATATTTTTGATATGAGCTCATTGCTTTAAATTCTTTCTACGAGGTTGTCTCCCTTTCTGCCTGATGTTTCCATTTAACTTTGACCATTGGTATTTGCTTATTTCTTAAATGCTTAACATTAAATGTCAGAATACATTCAAATATTTCATTATAGGTCAAACTGGGTTACACTTCTAATTCTTCTTCAAGGACTCTTTGTTATACATCTACCACCCATCTTCTCAATATAGATACATAATGGAAATTATGGATATCGTGCATATGATTCATCAGAAATAATATGTAAGTAAATTTACTAATTCTGTCAATTATTTCAAACGGTCCAATATAGCAAGGGGTTAACTTGTTATCCTTTATAAATCTACTTACTCCTTTCATTGGTTAACCTTTAGATAAACAAAATCTCCAATTTGAAATTCAATAGAGTTATGTTTTGGTTAGAAATAATTCCTCTGCCTTTCTTCAACTGCCTCTAAACTCTTCTTGATCAATTGAATCTTTTTAGAAATACTTCCCACTAATTCATAACTTTTCATATGCCTTTCTCCAAGATATTTCCAAGCTAAAGATGTTTTGCACCTTCTCCCATATAGAGCTTCATATAGGGTTATGTCAATACTTACTTGGAAGTCATTTTTATAAGAAAATTCAAGCAAAGATATATAATATTCCCAGCTTCTACCAAAGTCTAAAACATATAGCCTTAGAAGATTTTCTAAATCTGATTCACTCTTTTATATTAACCATATATCTTGGGATGAAAGGCTATACTAAAGGTCAAATGAGTCCCCAAACCTTTCTGAATGTTTTACCATATTCTTGAAGTGAACCTACCATCTCGATCAAAAAACATAACCTTAGGAATTTCATGCAATCTCATCATTTCTTTAACATACAACTAAGTTAATTTCTCTACAAAATCAATCTACCTCATTGGAAAGAAATTGGTAGACTTCATCAACATATCCATAACTACCCAAAATACATCATAACATTGCTTCAATCTTGGGAAACCTATAGGAAAATCCATAATAATTTCTTCATATTTCCATTCTAGAATAAGAAATAGTTACAATAGACCAATGGGTCTTTGATGCTTAATTTTCACTCTTTGAAAAGTTCACACTTTGAGACAAATTCTGCCACTTCTCACTTTAGGTTCGATCACAAAAATATGAACTTTAAATCATAAAGCATCTTACTGCTGCTTGGGTAATGGTGTAACTAGAATAATGGGCTTCATGTAAAATCTCTCTCTTTAGATTACCACTAGGAGGACCCATAACCTATGCCCATAAGAAATAACACCTTCCTCATCAACTCGCAGCTCAAGAATCTTTCCAGTCTAAATTTTATTGGTCAATTTCACATATTCAACATATGTGTTTTAAGTTTCCTTAGTCTTCTTTAGTAATGACGATAGGACAACCAACTGGGAAAGAATTCTAGAAGACACATCTACAGGAAACACTACCACTAGCTTCATTCTCTCAATTTCTTTAATCAATGCTTGCTCATAAGTTAACATATTAATTGATGCTCCAATCAACTTCGTGCTAAGTGCATCAACAATGACATCTATTTTCATGGGTTGATAAATAATGTCCATATCATATTCATTGATCAGCTCTAATCACCTTCTTCATCTCAACACTCCAACCACCTTCTTCATCTCAAATTCAATTAATTTTGAGTAAAGATGCAATTTAAACTCTAATAATCTACATAAATTTCATACCAAATACCATATAGGTAGTGCCCATAGATATTCAATGCAAAAATAATAGCTACTAACTTTAAATCATGAGTCGGATAACTCTTCTCATGTGGCTTTAGCTACCTAAAGGCATAAATCATAAATCTTCCACTCTGTTGAAGCACACAACCCAATCCTCTTAAAGATACACAACTCCAATCCTGAAATCCTTCTTTTCTAAAAGAATAATCAATGTAAGGGCTTACACTCCTTCAATCTCATGAAACTCCCCTCACACTCTAGTGTCCACTCAAAAGGTACAGCCTTCTGAATTAAGTCCTTAAAGGACTAGCAATCTATGATAATTCCTTTGACAAACTTCTAATAATTTTCGGCCAAACCCAAAAAACTACGAACCTCTATCACATACATCGATCTCAGCCAATTTACTACAGCCTTCCCTTTTAGAGATCTATAATAATTCCTTCTTTACTTAACACCCCAGAAATGTTATAGAAACTAGCCAAAACTTATATTTCAAAATTTTTGCATATGATTTTTTTTATGTCTCCAAAGTTATCCTCAAATGGACCGCTTGCTCTTCTTCAGACTTTCAATATGCTAGAATAACATCAATAAATATAATAATAAAATAAAATAGATACTCCTTGAATACCCTATGCATCAAATCCATAAGCATAAATGGTATATTTGTCACACCAAATGACATCACAAGAAACTCATACTACCCATACCTGGTATTGAATGTTTTTTTCATAATGTCTTCATTCTTCACCCTTAGCTGATGATATCATGACCTCTAATAACTTTTATAAAATATAATTTCACCTTCTAATTGATCAAATAAATCATCTATCATGGGCAGTGAATATTTATTCTTCATATTCACCTTATTCAACTCTCTATAACCAATGCACATCTAAAGGGATCCATCCTTCTTTTTCACAAATAATACCAAAGCTCCCCATGGAGACCCTCTCAACTTAATAAAGCCTTTCTCAAATAACTCATGCAACTGAAATAATTATTTTGGAGCCATTATATAATGCGTTTTTCTCTTCCATTGAATCTTCTTCTACTATGCACTGTCACCAATTCACTAACACCTCTAAAAGGGGTTACTACTAGCGGCTGCCTTTAACTTCATCCAACTTAAGGTTTATCTATAAAAACCTTATAGGGGCATCAAGATATCTTATGACCCGACCAGTCATAATAAAAATACTAAAAAATATATTTGAATCATCTACTAGAATGCCTCTTTCCATAAAACCCACATAAAGGAATAATGCCAAAAGACACAGATCCACCTGCACTCATAGAAATAGTAGGACCTTCCTTCTTAGACACCCCACTACTACAAAACGTATACCACTTCCCACTAGCTCCACTATTAGAGGGATCTCCACCAAATATTCTTCTTCTATTTAACATCCTATCTCTATTGCATTATTTTCATATCATTCTCTACAAACATTGCTTGCTCAAAAAACTCAAAAAATTCTTGGATATGGAATGGTACTAATGGGTACCTTAGATGGTCTCTCATTCCTCTTAAAAAATGATAACAATTCTCTTCTAGAGTGCTAACCAACTGAGAACTATACCAAGCTAATGCTATAAACACTGCTTTATATTATATTATTAATTTATTCCTCTATACTAGCTTGATGAACTGCTCCTGTATCTATTGTCTCACAAAGGGTGGAATAAACCATTCTCTAAATCTCTCCATAAATTCATCCTAGGAAAAATCTCCATTCACTCTATCCTTAAATTTATCTCTTCGTTGGCCAACGCACCAGTGCCCAGCTTCTACATCTAGAAGGAAAACCACCAAGGGTTTTTTTCTACCTTCAAGTCACTGCATCCAATCTAATGATTTTTTCAACTTCAATAACCAATCCTTTGCACCCTGAAGATCTATTGCTCCTTGAAATAAGGAGGTTTCAATCTCAAAAATATTTGTAAATGATAATCTATCTCATCTTCTCTTACATTTGACATCATACTCTAAGCTTCTCCCATCAATTCTACTATCAACCCAATAAATTGCATCATTGAATCAAATGTTATAGCTTTCGTTATAATATGGATTGTAGCATCTCTAGAACTCTGCCCATCCACTACCTTAACGTCTTGTGGGTCCTTCATAGCAACACTTCAAACTATAAAAAATAAGGAGGGATTCAATATTAAACTCATTAACTTTCACTTAAAAAAGTGGGATTCACTAACTATAATGCAAGATCACCTATTTTATACTTAACAAATCAGTTCTTAAGGCTCTAATACTAATTCAATTCTTAGGAATTTAACCCTAATTTATTAATCATTATAAGCAAATCATTTCAAAAGTTGTAATATACCAGAGCCACTAATCTTCAATAACATATGGAGTGCGTAAAACATAGATTTTATTTCCCAAAATAATCATATGCAAATATGTTCAATAAAATATAAACATAACCTAAGCTTCCAAAATCATTGGCACTTGCTGACTTATATTCCTTACTTCATATCATACTGAATCTACTCAACAATATCTTTAATTTTGCCTAAAATGGTGTAAGCAATAGAGTGAACACATAAATCCGTAGGATAACCTCATTACCCATCATAGAATTCAAATCATAATATTGCTTTCAAACAAAATTATATAAATATTGTTTAATTTAAAAGTATAATGTATGAGTACACTGATGAATGCATAATGCACATGCATAAATGCCCCTTATTACTCCAAACCTACCACCTCCCACCTATTTACTATAGGTGTAGAACAGTGCCACCTCCCATCTATTAAAAAAAGGTGAAGTGCAAAGTAAAACCAAGACAAAGTAAGCTTCCAATAAATAAAAGTTTTTAATATATAATACTTCCACCTTGGGCCCAAGCAGAGGACTATCAAAACATTTTTCTTGTTCAATTTAGAGCTCCACGTTATGAAAAGCATGATAATGCAAATATGATAAATAATGTCATTTCTAAAGAAAATCATATCATTTATCCACTACTATAGAAAAACCCCACCTTTCAGTTGCCAACATAAAGTGCTCAAAAGTTTATCACATTCATAGGGATTGCAAGGAATGCTAAAATAACTTACTTTATCAACTATACTACAAAAAAAAATATCTTTCTTTCCCAAAATCATAAAAAATTAATTTAGAATAAACTAACTAGTAAAAAATTGCATTCTTATAGTCAAATCTTCCAGAATGTTGAATAATACAATATATGAAAAGTTACACGCGCAGTAAAACCTTTGCAAAACTTAAGAAAAATACTTTTAAAAGCATAACATTCACTCTGCGTGATAGAGTTCAAAATAAAAATGGGGTATGGGCTTCCTACCTCTAGCATAAAAAATATCCTAATAGGACTGATGGGCAAAAACTGGATTTTGGACCTCAAATCTCATCCTTTCCTTATTTCCTTTTCACCTCCTCTCCTTTCTTCTTCGGCAATTGGGAACTAGTGACTTTAAATATTCATTATTTAAAAAAATACTATTCTAGCCTAGCGTAATGGTACTAAAGACTCAAACATCTCAGTGCTCTACGAAAAATTCTCAAACTCATACAAAATCTCATAATCTACCGTAGGATATATTTTCAACACAAAAATAATGTTTCCAAGCTAAAAACACTCCATTAAAACCACACAATTTCCATTTTCTCAGGATCAGATCATAGGAACCACAATTCTAGTGTTGCAGTGCTCATAGAGAAAGTTTAAAAATTAAAATTCCCATTTCCTCAGCCCAGAATGTAAGCAATCTATGTTGTAAACACCTCATTAAAACTTGTCATTACTAAATCAATTGAAAATTCGCACTTGTAAAGTAAAAACACATAATTACTGGACTTCCACACAACTACTATTACATAGTCGTTGTAGCATTATACTTTTTTTTTCTTACTTGTTAGGAAGTATCATTTCCTATAACTATTAGAATCTTATAAATAAGGGGTGATGAGGAGAGTTTTATTTCTTTTATATGTGTTGAATTTTTAGGACTAATAAAGGTTTTGAACATTTTTATTATAACTTTTCTCTAGTATTTTGTCCTCCTCTCCATTTTTACACAAGTTCTAGATCACTCTTTGGGTTTGCTTGCTAGTAGACAAATTTGGATCCAATTATATATATATATATATATATATATATATATATATATATATAACCTATGCAACATAAAGTTCAAATTAGAAAAGTTTTAAAAATATGAAAATTGATATTTTGAAAAAAAAACATATAATGTTATATGTAAATTCTCATGAAAACATATATTGACATATGAATTCATCTCAAAATAATATTTACTAATTTAAATGAAATTGAAACCAAACCATCAATGAATTTTAAAATTATGCATTTTAATTTTTCTTTCAAGAAAGGCTATTTGTTTGTAAGTTTATTATTAAAGTATGTAAGAAATATTCTACATATTTCTAAGCCACAATAGCCCTTAATAAATTTTTGGGATATATATCCATATTTATGATTCATTTAATGTGATGTGTGGTGTACACTTTGTGATTGTGATGTAAACACCATTATTAGTTCCTTAACATTTCAAAATTTTAATTTGTATTCCATACTCGTTTCTCCAATGAAAATATGCCCTTTGCAGCCTAGAAGTTTTAGTAACAAATATATTAAAGTCTTGAATAGCCATTTCACCACCATTCAAACAAGCCTTCTACAACCATAATAAAAAGACATCAATAAAGTTGTTGCTTTCACTATAAATATCTTATAGACCTTACATCACTGGATCTTTATAGAGATACCTTTCAATTTATACGAAGGTACTTTTCTTTGAAATGGTACAAATGCTATCCAACAATATTATGACAGTGATCATAGAAATTGGGTTGGTGAAGATATTGAGGGAACTATAAGCAAAGAAAATAAATTGTGAGTTTGTTATTAAATACTTCTCTATTTGATAAATTGATTATTGAATGTGGCTATTAGGATAAATTACTTTTACATTTCTTGAATAAGAGTTATTTCTTGAGCAATTTGGTGTTGCATTAAGAATACTTTTTACATATATTATTTTTTAATTATTTTGAATCATTAATGAATGAGAAGATTATAGTCTATTTTGGCATCATTGTACCTAGAATTTATTTGTAGCACATGGCTCCACAAGTTCCATTTTCTTAGGATCAGATCATAGGAACCACAATTCCAGTGCTGCAGTGCTCATAGAGAAAGTTTAAAAATTAAAATTCCCATTTCCTCAGCACAGAATGTAAGCAATCTATGTTGTAAACACCTTATTAAAACTTGTCATTACTAAATCAATTGAAAATTCACACTTGTAAACACATAATTACTTGACTTCCAGACGACTACTATTACATAGCCGTTGTACCATTATACTTTTTTTTCTTACTTGTTTGGATGTATCCTTTCCTATAACTATTAGAATCTTATAAATAAGGGGTGATGAGGAGAATTTTATTTCGTTTATATCTGTTGAATTTTTAGGACTAATAAAGCTTTTGAACATTTTTATTATAACTTTTCTCTAGTATTTTGTCTTCCTCTCCATTTTTACACAAGTTCTAGATCACTCTTTGGGTTTGCTTGCTAGTAGACAAATTTGGTTCCAATTTTATATATATATATATATATATATATCTGTGTGTGTGTGTGCGTGTGTGTAATGATTCAATTATTGGATGATAACCTATGCAACATAAAGTTCAAATTAGAAAAGTTTTAAAAATATGAAAATTGATATTTTGGAAAAAAAATCATATATTGTTATATGTAAATTCTCATGAAAACATATATTGACATATGAATTCAACTCAAAATAATATTTACTAATTTAAATGAAATTGAAACCAAACCATCAATGAATTTTAAAATTATGCATTTTAATTTTCCTTTTAAGAAAGGCTATTTGTTTGTAAGCTTATTATTAATGTATGTAAGAAATATTCTACAGATTTCTAAGCCACAATAGCCCTTAATTAATTTTTGGGATATATATCCATATTTACTTGATTCATTTAATGTATGTGTGGTGTACAACTTGTGGTTGTGATGTAAACACCACTATTAGTTCCATAACATTTCAAAATTTTAATTTTGCATTCCATACTCATTTCTCCAATGAAAATATGCCCTTTGCAGCCTAGAAGTTTTAGTAACAAATATATTAAAGTCTTGAATAGCCATTTCACCACCATTCAAACAAGCCTTCTACAACCATAATAAAAAGACATCAATAAAGTTGTTGCTTTCACTATAAATATCTTATAGACCTTACATCACTGGATCTTTATGGAGATGCCTTTCAATTTATACGAAGGTACTTTTCTTTGAAATGGTGCAAATGCTATCCAACAATATTATGACAGTGATCACAAAAATTAGGTTTGTGAAGATATTGATGGAACTATAAGGAAAAAAAATAAATTGTGAGTTTGTTATTAAATATTTTTACATTTGATAAATCGATTCTTGAATGTGGCTATTAGGATAAAATATTTTTACATTTCATGAATAAGAGTTATTGCTTGAGCAATTTGGTGTTGCATTAAGAATACTTTTTGCATATATTATTTTTTAATTATTTTGAATCATTAATGAACGAGAAGATTATAGTCTATTTTGGAATCATTGTACCTAGAATTTATTTGTAGCCATGGCTCCACAAACTCAAATTTAAGGCAAAGGTTTAAGAATAGTGGAAATTATGGGATGTAATCGTGTTAATTAACCCACCAATTTAATAGTAATTGGTTGGATTCAAATAATTTAATAGGCTAGAGATAAAAATTTCTATCACACTATTTTGATGTATAATTATCTAAGAACAACACTTTAATTGGCCTTCCATCCACAAAAAAAAAAATAGTTTCACAACATTTTTATAGGGCTTTTTCGGCGGTTTTAGCCACTACAAAAAACCTTGCAACTAATTCAAAATCGCTGCAAAACCGCTGTAATTTTTATCCGTTGTGAGATGTTCTCGCAACGGTTTTGCCACCGGTGGGGAAGGGGTTTTTGCTGCAGTTTATGTGGGAGTTAAAATCATTGTGAAAAGTTATAATTAACAACTATTTTAAAGGCCCTACTATCAAGTGCTACTGAAATAACTCATTTTTCATAGTGATCTCTTCTTCCTCCTTATGCACCCATAGCTGACCTGTCCCTTTGGAATGGTTTGGAAAATAAATTTGAATGCCCAACTTTTCTTTTCCTTCTTTTAACTACCAAAATATTCTTGAAAATTTTAAACTTAATTTTAAATTGAAAAGGACATGGCATTATGCTATAAAGAAGAGATTACATATTTAGGCATCTTGCATTTATTGCATGTGGAAAGGGAAGAGGGTGGTTAGGCCATTAGGCAAAAAAAGGAAAAAATATATATTTCCTTTAGGCTTAATGATAAAAATATTTATGACAAAGATATTTATGGACTTTAAAATTAAAATTATAAAAAATATTTATATACATGATGTTTGCTATCCATTTAAATAGTGTAAGGGCATTCTTGTAATTTGACACCTATAAAACTAAAGAAATTAACTAATCTCTTTATCTTATATAAGAAAAACTTGCTTAAGATACCTTTATTCTCATAAAAATATGACAAATCATATAATTTATTATTGGATTTCATAAGTCGTTTAAGTAATTTTTTGGCAAACAAAATAAAATCTAGTAAATGTTAGCATAAAATTATAATTCAAAATGAATACACCATAGCTTTACATGCTATATGTTATGTAAGATTTATTGAATTTTACAATCTTCCTTTCTTTTACTAATACCATCCTCAAAGTTACTCAGCATTTCTCAAATAATTAGACTGTATTTTCTCATCAACATTACTCAATCCTTAGGAAAAATTTTTCCATGGCTGGTAAAGCACTTGCTATTTAAATTAATTTGTAACGGTGGCCATTAAAAATGTCAGTAAATCACTAAAAATAAACTCACTTCTTATTTCAATACATCTTTTATACCAGTAAATAAAACAAAAAGTTAATTAATATCCTAATTAATAAAGGAACTGCATCTATTTATTTTTCTCCATCATAAAAGTCTCATTAAGAAGTATTAAGTTTTATTATTGATTAATTCTTTTTATGTAGCTCATCTTAATCTATTGGTTGGACGCTTTTACTGCGAACAAAGAGATCTTGGGTTCAAATCTTACGTATGTGACGTTGTATGTATTATTTTGCCCTTAAATGTCCCAAAGGAGTTTATTTCTTGTTGGCAATTTTTTTTGTAAAAATCAACTTATTTTTGGCCTTCTTTTGGTATTAGATTTTTTAATATTTTGTTTTTTTGCCATAATTACAATTTTTATTAGATTATTATTTTTTAGCTACTTTTAAAATATATGTATAAAAAAGCTGTTTTTTATAATAACTTTTCAAAAGTTTTTTTTTCCTTTAGCAATTTTATAATATTTTTTTCTAAAAAGCTATAGTGCTACTAAACGGATTCTTAATTTTAATTTAATTTTCTTAATCCAATTTTAAGATGCAATTTACAGCAACATTTATCAGCATTAAAACAGCATTAAAGTATTTGTTAAAGGAAAACTGAATAATGACTGCAACTTCTCATGGAATTAACACTAGCAAATGAAAGATTAGTGAGGAAAGATAAGTATGCGACAACGAAGTTTGACAAATTGTTCCAACAGAAAATTTAAAATGAAAAAATTCCACCGTTTTTTGCATTCTTTTATAATCTATCTATATAATACAAGCACGGGCAAATTACATACGTATAGTACAAAAGAGGGAGGAAACAGCCCTGTTATGGTCTCTCTGTTCTCCCCTGGTTTGGCAATTTGTTCTTGCTGAAAGTGCAAAGAGAGAGCAGTATAAATCTTACTGGCTTCTTCGTTTTCCCTCCTTCGGCGCTTCCTTACTGAAAGCACAGAGAAGAGAGAGAGAGAGAGACAGAGGAGCGAGAGCAAAAGAGTCATATTTTTTTACTTCTATCTTCTTCCCTAGTTTTACGGCTTGCTCTTCGCAGAGAACCGATGAAAAGGAGAAATTTTTTGAATCGTGGGAGGACTGATGTTGTCTAGATGAGATCATAACTCAGTTACGGTGTAGTATTTCTGTATTTTTGTGCAGCTTTTTGGAAGGAAATCGTTAGCGAGGTGCGGTGGGAAGAGAAAGAGACAGCATTGATGAGAGAGATTAAGAGTTTCTAAAAATAGACTAAGTACGCGTGTGGGTAAACTATGTCCTCTAATGAATATACAGTACGTTATCTAAGAATTTGCATTTTAATTATCCTTCTTTTTTCTTCCCCGGCATCTTTCATCTTCTTCTTTTTGCTGTCTTCTTGCTCTTCTTCCTCTTCTGCTCTGCTGAAGAGAAAGAAGTTAGTTTCTTACAAAAGGGAAGAGCGAGAAATACATTTTTCTTCTTGTTCCTTCCTGTTCTATTTCTTTTTGTTCCTTGATGTTCTATTTTTAAACGTCCCTTTTTGGCCTTATGTTTTCTTTTTTCTTTTTGGCAAGGAAGAGATTAGTATAGATACAAGAGGAGAGAACAGAGGAAAAAAGCGAAAGACAGGTGAAGAGTGAGAAAGCCCTTTTGATAAGAAATAGGAAGAGAAGTATGGCTTCAAAACTTACAAGTCATTCTAATCTGCAATGCTTTCTTGACCGAACCTTGGTTTCAGTCGGCTCTCATTCTCTCCCTAAGGTGATCTCTCTCTCTCTCTCTCTCTCTCTCTCTCTCTCTCTCTCTCTCTCTCTCTCTCTCTCTCTCTCTCTGTTCCTTGAAAAAGAAAGAGTCATTTCCTTTTCCATGATTTCTGTTATGTTTTGTTTCTTTTCCTATATGTTTTTCTACAAAATTAATGACTTTTTGTTATTTATTGATCATTGCTTCCTCTGTTTAATGTTTGTTGTCTTCAAGGAACCATTTTATCAGGGGAAATTTCTCTTGCTCTTTCCTATTGTCTTTTTATTGGGGATTCTACTTTAACTAATATTAATTGATACCTTAATTTTTCACTTTTTAACTGTGGATTATGCATCATTATGTGTGATTTAGTTCAGTATTCTGTAGTATGGTGAAGAAAACATTCAGGTTTTATTGGAGATGATGTTACTGCAATTCAATTGTTGGCAGATTTGCTTCCATTTGCTCTTTAGTCAATTGTTATAAATAGGCAGCACAGAATTCTGTGGCATGTTTTCAATCTCAGCTTCTTTTTTTTTTGTTTTGATCTAAATGACTCTTTTTTTTCTATACAACACCAGAAAGGTGATGCATAAATTTCAATTTCAAGCATGAAAGTCAGCTTCAATTGTGCTCTTAACATATACTCACCATAAAATATCATACTGTTCTCTGGAATGAGTTACAAATAAGATAAAATCAAAGTTGCAATAACCCGAACAAGCAAAAGAGCTGAGTCTGCAATAATTGATTTCATACAGAACAAACATGAAATTTAGAGATGTTTGATTGAAATATGATATAAGTCTTAACTATTTGATTGCAGACAAGCCTCAAGGATTTGAACAGTCTATGGCAGCCAATTGGCAAGGAAGAAGTTGAATACTTTAATCTTCGAGACCTCTGGGATCAGTACAATGAATGGAGTATCTTCGGAACAGGCATTCCGATCATCTGCCCCAACGGCGAAACTGTACTTCAGTACTATGTTCCCTACTTATCTGCTATCCAGATTTACACCAGTGAATCTCTGGCTTCTACGAGGTTTCATGATTCCTGATTAAAATTTGATACATGCTGGTCTATTTGCCTCAAAATCTGGGCAAATTATTAGGTCCGGACATCTAACAGAGAGAATCATCCAGATTTCTCTCTGTCTATAGTAAAAGCGAAGTCAAAGTGAAGCTGCTACAGTAACTGTGCTTTTACTGTAGACAAAGAAAAATTCGGATGATTCTCTCTCAGGTGTCTGGACCGGATAATTTTCCCAAAATCTGAAACACATTTTGATGTTAATTTTCAGAAATATGGTTGAGGAAAGCGAGAGTGATTCATGGAGTGATGACAGTGAGAGCGAGAAGCCATCAAGGTCATGGGATGTTACATCTGAAGATTCTTATTTTGATCAGGAAGGTTCATGGCCAACTGATCGGTTGGGTTACTTGTACTTTAAGTATATGGAATCTAGCCCTCCCTGTAGAAGATTTCCACTAATGAATAAAGTAAGATGAATTTATGGATTTTTTTTTTTTTTTTTTTTTTGTGATTTCCTTGAAACGTATTGCTTTTAGTTTATATAGTTTGATATGAATTTACAGGTAAATGCGCTTTCGAGAAGGTTTCCAGGCTTAATGTCATTTAAGAGTGCAGATCTTTCACCTGCTAGTTGGATGTCTGTTGCCTGGTATGACGATTTTCCATTTTTATTTTCCCTGAATTGTTTGATCGTTTTTACTGAAAGTTTATAGTTTTTTTCTTTCATTTCTTATGAATTTTGAGATGAAATCTTAATAGGTACCCTATCTGTTATATTCCTGCTCGAAGTTATGAGAAAGATCTGTATGCTTCATTTTTGACCTTTCATACTATCTCATCTGCTTTCCAAGGTATGTCATAATGGCCTTCTGTAGAAAATGTGACATTTACGTTTAAATCAGCATTTTTTTCAGGTTGATATGGTTGGGAATTTGTAACCTGCTTGTTTATTCATGAATATTTTCATTGCCAAATAGTAAGGAAAGCCTTTAATTCAGATTCAGCCCATTGAGTTGGATGGCGCCAACATAAAAAACAGGGCATAGTGTTTAAGGTTCAATTAGCAACCTTTTTTTGTTTGTTTGTCAGATTGAGGGAGATAGGCTGAACTTAGAGGGGGCTTGGTTTGAAATCTTTTCCATATTTGATGCCAATAATAGCTGATAAATTTCACATTTTTATGTAAAGTCAAACTACACGAAATTCAGAGCACACAATTTCATAAGAAACATGGCTTGCATCAAATATGTATTTGTACGCAATTAAATGGCTCATTTTTTAGAATTGATCTACGATAACGGTCACGGAATCAACTGTGAAGGTTCTTGGGCGGAGCTGAACCGGAGGGAAGAGCGACGGAACAGAGAGGAAAGAAGGAGAAAGTGAATATTATTATTATCCAGCAGATACATCAGATAACCCCAATATATATAGAGGTCTAATACATAGCTAAAACCAAGAAAGTACTGTAGGGCTAGCTGACTAAGCCGGTTCCCTAACAGCCCGTCTTAAATTAATCATTGTGGGATAAAATGATTAATTTGGATCTTAGGTTGTGGAACTAGTTATAAGGAAGAGATTTAGTAAGGATGTCAGCTATTTGGTTGAGCAAATATGAGCGATATTGATGTCGCCTTGTTGGATGTGTCCACGGATGAACTGATATTCAATTTCAATGTGCTTGGTCCTAGCATGGAAGACGGGATTGTTGGCTAGCGCGATAGTGGATGTGTTGTTGTAGTAGATCGTAGTGGGAGGACGTTGCTGAATTCTGAACTCAACTGTTAGACGGCGAATCCATAGTATGTCCGAAGTAGCGGAGGATAGAGACTTATATTCTGCTTTTGTTGATGACCTGGCTACGATTGTTTGTTTCTTGACCGACCAAGAGATTAGGTTGGGGCCCAAAAAGGTGCGGAAGCCGGATATAGATTTCCGATTGGTTGGATCGGAAGCCCAATCGGCGTCTGTATTACCGTGGAGATAGAGAGATCCGGTTGTGATTGGAAGACCGAAGTCGATCATCCCTTTAAGGTACCGCAATAAGGTATTGCAACGATCCGGCAAGTTAGCGGAATAGTTGTGGATCGGAGAATGGGCTTTCGTCCTGCTGTTTTGGTTGCTTAGTGAGTGTCGGAGTTGTGGACAGCTTGCAATTTGAGAATCCTGCATGAAGAAGCAGCTCATGTGCATAGTGTGCCTGATTTAAAAAGTAGTCAGAAGTGGTTTTGATCACCTGGATGCCAAGAAAGAGAGAGGCATCCCCAAGATGCTTTATACTAAATTCGGATTGGAGGTGTTGTAGCATGAGTTGTATTTTCCTAGGGTTATTTCTGGTGATAAGGATGTCGTCGACGTAAATAAGAAGGAACATGTGGATGCCATCTTGATTAAATAGAAGTAGAGATGGGTTGGATTTGTTGAATTTGAAGCCGAGGCGTTGAAGGGATGCCGTAAGTTTTTGGAACCATTGATACGGAGATTGCTTGAGTCCATAAATGGATTTGTGAAGTTTGCAGACATACTGCGGGTATTGAGTATCTTCGAAGCCGCGAGGTTGTTTCATATAGACTTCAGGATGCAGATCGCCGTGGAGGAAGGTGTTGGAGACATTGAGTTGGGTGACCGGCCAGTTGTGGTGTAGGGCGACCATGAACAACATACGAATTGTGACCATTTTGGCCACCAGACTGAAGGTTTTGGTGAAATTGACGTCGAACTCTTGTGAGCAGCCCTGTGCGACTAAACGAGCCTTATAGCGAGATACTTGTCCATTTGGGTGAAGCTTTGTCTTGAACGTCCATCTGCTTCCCAATATGGGTTTGTTTGGAGGAGCAGGTACCAGTGACCATGTTCCTTAGTTTTATAAGGCTAGATATTCAATCGACATGGTTGAATGCCTATGATCGTATTTGGATGCTTCAACGTAGGAGGTAGGTGACTGAGTTTCAGATTTGATCACATATAAATTGAATATTTGTTTGGTTTTAGATATTCTAGAATGTAGACAGGTTTGCATCGGGTGACGAGGAGGAGATTGGTTGGTCATGTTGTGATGATAGTGGGAGCCGTGGAAGAGGTGGAGTCAGAGTTGTCAGGTGAGACAGACAGAGTGGGAGTGTGCGGGAGAGGTTGTGAGTAGGATGTTTGATGAATTGTTGGGCTAGGAACAAGTAAGAGGGGTGAATAGGTGGTGTTTTGAGTGCAGGTGGACTGATTTGAGAGATTGTTTTGGTAGGGAAATAGGTGTTTGTAGAAGACTACGTGTTGAGATATGTAGAGGCGATTTTGTTGTAAGTGCAAACACCGATATCCTTTGTGCTGAGTGGAGTATCCTAGGAAAACACAGACTTGCGAGCGAGGGGATAGCTTTTTTGGGGCGTAAGGTTTTGTCCATGAAAAGCATTAGCATCCTAACGTGCGAAGGTGTTTGTAAGACGCTTGCAAACCGTGAAGACGAAAGTACGGTGTTTGATTGGCAGTAGCAGAGGAGGGGAGATTATTGATAAGGTAATTAGCTGTGGAGATAGCTTCTGCCCAGAAGGGATTGGGGAGGTGTGCAGCGTGAAGTAATGTGTCGGTGTTTTCATTCGGCGGTGCGTTTTGCTTGGGTGTGTGCGGGCGACAGATATGGTGAGTTATGCCTTGTTGGGTTAGGTAATTTCGGAATGTGTTGCTATTAAACTCGTCACCGCCGTCTGAATAAAAGATATGGACATCAGCATTAAATTTATTTTTGGCAAGATTGCATAGCTGTTGAAATTTGGCAAAGACCTCATTTTTAGAATGCAGTAAATATAACAATGTGAAGTGAGTAAAATCGTCAATGAATATGACATAGTAACGAAAGTCGTTCATTGATGGTATGGGTGCCGGACCCCATACGTCCGAGTGTACAAGATGAAATGGTTTATTACATATAGATTTACTAGTAAGAAACGGCTGCTTATGGCTTTTTGAAACATTGCAAGAAATGCAAACATCAGTAAAGTAACGCGAGGGAATATCAGAAGTTAGTTTTGCCAATTGCTGCTGAGTGTGGAGGTTTGGGTGACCAAGTTTGGCATGCCAGTGGGAATTGGATGAGCAGACCGTTGTGAGAGCGGTGTGATCATGGTTGGTAGTAACCTTGATTTGGTACAGACCATTGCGTTTGGGACCGCGGAGCAGCAGCTAATTGTCCTGAAGATCCTTTATAGTGAAATCATTAGCATTAAAAGAAATTGAAACATTATTGACGGAGGTTAATCTAGAAACAGACAGAAGATTGTGAGAAAGAGATGGAACGTGAAGGATCTTGCGAAGGCGAAGCTTACGATGACACTCGGGTAGAGGCAAGAGGCCTTGACCTGAGTTCTGAATGGGAAGAGTGCTGCCGTTGGCGATAGAAACAGAGTCAAGACCATTGTAAGGTGTCAGGTGTTGAAGGTTCATCACGTCAAAGGTAAGGTGTGCTGATGCACCGGAATCCAAAATCCAATCGATGGTGGCCGCTGTTTGTTGTTGTACCGTGAGTGCTCTTGGGTTGGAGGGAGGAGCATAGTTTAGGTTGCAGCGGTGCCAACAGTTCACGGCCGAGTGACCCATTTTCCCGCAAATTTGGCATTGCGGACGGGTTTGCTGATTTGTTGAAGAGGTTGGATAGTCGATGGAGATTTGTTGATGTTGGTTTGATGCGCGTCCGTGGAACTTGTTATTTTTGGCCGCGGTGGGAAAGGAGAGTTGTGGCCTCCGATTGCTGAGTTTCTTGAAGGTGAGTTGAGTGGGAACCAGGTTCTTGACGTTTGAGATTAGGAATTTGAGATGAAGGGATGACCATTTCAGTTTCTTGATTGGAGACATTTGATGTTGTCCGACAAGAGCCGGCTGAGTCCTCTTCTGCCATGGGATCAGGAAGACAATGTGGAGCGTTTGAGCTCTGATACCAGGTGAAGGTTCTTGGATGGAACCGAACCAGAGGGAAGAGCGACAGAACAGAGAGGAAAGAAGGAGAAAGTGTATATTATTATTATCCAGCAGATACATCAGATAACCCCAATATATAGAGGTCTAATACATACCTAAAACCAAGAAAGTACAGTACGGCTAGCTGACTAAGCTGGTTCCCTAACATCAACGTCGTTGTTCATCTTTGGCGGGCCCAAAACAAAATCAAGGTTAAGATCTTCCTAAATCTTGTGAGGAATTGAAGCTTAGTATATAATCCCATGTTTTGAGTAACTCCCTTAGAGTCATAGCACTTGTGACGTTTTGCTATATATTAAAAAACAGTTACTGTTAGTGTCTTATCACACACAATATGCGCGGTTAAACCCCCAGTACATAGGTGTATGATAGAGGCATTGAACATACATAGTTGATTTTGTTTGAACAAGTAACCTCAATGAAAAGAGAACTCAATCATACGTAAATGAGCAAAATATTTACACCATTGGGCAACAAAGGTGGCAGCTATGGCATATTGATCGTGTAGAGATTTAGGGCCTATAATGCTACTTTTAACAATAAGAACAAGTCTAGGATGTCTACTGAAGAGGGTCTGCCACACGATTACCGTAGGAATAAAAAAAAGAAAAAGAATAATAAAAACATAACATCATAGAACACAGAATTTATATGATTCAGAGAACAATCCTCCTACATAATCAATTCAGGCTCCTTGTTTTCTACATATTCATTCATTTTTTGCATTTAAATTGCAGATGACACATTCATCGACTCCGAAGAAGACAAGTCGAAAATTTCTACGATGAAAGATGGGAGTTCCAAGGATACAAAAAACACTATTAGCCTTCCTCCATTTGGCCTTGCAACCTATAGGATGCGGGAAAATATCTGGCTAAACTCTGAAAATTCGGATCATGAAGAGCTTATGACCCTTTACAGTGCAGCAGACTCGTGGCTTAAGCAGCTAAGAGTTCATCATCACCATGATTTCAAATTCTTCACCGCCCATATGTAAGATAATCCACCTTAAATAATTTCACTTTCTGCACTTCTAACTGAAGTAGAGGAAAGCATTGGTCGCTTGAAGGATTGATTTTTTTGTTTTTTTTCTTTTATAGGGGAAAAAAACTTTGTTTTGGTGCATAAAAAACCAATTTCTTTGCACTTGAGAAGCCATGAAAGTTTTCTTCTGTATCAGTGCATGCTTATATCTTTCAGCAAAACTATGGAAATTTGTAGAAAACTTCCTTTCTAATTTTATTTTGTTTGAAAGAATAATACGTTAAATCTCCGATAATAATGCTTGAGTTTGTTATGATTTATGAAACTCTTGGCATAGAAATTACTATTAATAAAAGGATTTTTATAATCAACACTATTAGGGTATCACATGAAGAGTTTTATGCAAATATCCCCTTAGAGAATCTATCAAAAAGCGTGTTGTTTAAGCTTTTGCTAGTGGGTTTAATGATAGAATTCCTTACGAAGTGGAGAAAGAATGACAAGAATTTCTTATTGAGTATTTGTGGATGTAATGACAAAGATGCCAAGCATCTTGAAGCAGCTAGTTATTCATACTTGCATGCTATCAATTATAGCAGAAATTGAATATTCTTGAAATCAACTTGGTAAAAGAAGATGCCTCTCAAAATAATTTAACTTGATGGCAATGATGTGAGAGTTTCATACTATCATAAGCAAAAATTATAAGCGCTTATATTCAAATACATAAAAATTCATCGAGATGCATGTGAAATTTATATTTTAATTTGGCCACTGATAGAAAATTTTGTCGTTTTTCAAACTCAACAATATTCTGAGATAAATTTATAAAATATGAAATCAATTATACAAAATGTGGAAGCTAAATTATAAACATATTTTACATGCCTTCGGCCATTGATATTTGATCGTGTTCTTCACTAATTTTTAAATCTTCTAAGCTTTTTCTCTCTCAATATGATGGTGTAGGTTTCTTTTTTAGAAGTGATTTGAGAAAAAGACTTATGGTCCTAAAATATACAAAAAATCATGGACTAATTTCTACCAATCATAGTAATAAATAAAATTGTAGTTTAATATCAGAGATATTCATTGATTGCATGATTATATTAAGATAAATAATATATAAATTAAAACATTCTTTACTTAACATAAATATTGAAGTTAACAAACATATATCATGCTTTACCAGTGTAAATCATATATTTTAAAAATTAATGAATCTACAGGCATAAAACTTGCCTGTGTGCTGAAGTTTTAATTCTATCAGATTCACTTATGATTTTATAATAAAACTATCAAATTATATTCATTTTCTAATTCCTGTGGGTAACTTAGAAAATATAATTTGATATTTTAGTCTAATTAATTATATTAATATAGTAAAAGTCCTGTGGGATAATTTCACTATATTTATCTAATTAATTACAATTAATATCTTTAATTATTTATCTGATTTGTAAAACTTAATTATATAATTTTATAATTAATGATGTGCGTGGTTAATCCCTAATTATTTAAATTATATATAAATCACTTAGGCATTGAATTCTATGTTTAAATTCTTTAGCTTTATCATATGTATAATTACAAAATTTATACATATGTAATTCAATATAATCAAGCATAAATAAATACCTTTTATTGCCTTTGAAATGAAGATAAATCTAAAAATGACTTTTTTTAAACTATAATTTTGCAATTTTTTTTTAAATCAGTTTTAACAAAAAACTAATAAAATTCATATATGCAAAAAAAGATTAATAGAATAAAATTAAAATTTTATTCCAAATATTCTAATAATTTTAGATTTTGGAAAAGGATCCAAAATTAAATTAAAAAATTTAAATATTAAAGGCAGAGGTTTTGAAAAAGGCTCTGATGCCAAATGATAGAAAACTTTACATTGATTCTACAAAAATTTCTCAAATTCAACAACATTATGATTTGAGATAAATTTATAAAATTAAGAAATGTCCAATTTTAATTTCTGAATTTAAAATGGTGTAATAGTCATTTTAAATGTTGAATTAAGCTGACATTAGTCAAGTCTAAAGACCATTAATTATAGTTATTTTAACACACTCAACTTAAAAGTTCGTGATAATATATTTTTACTAAGGTTGTTTATGATGATGCAGCTCATCTTGGTGTGTTGGCTGTGAGCTTTGGCTATCAACCAAGAGGATTTGAGTTCGAGTCTTATGTATGTGAAGTATGTGTTCACCTTAATTAGCCAAAAAAAAAAAAAGATGTTTATGATGTGAAGTTTTTGCAGTGATAGATGAAAGAAAAGGAATACTATGTTTATCAATAAATTAGGCTCATTTATCACCAAGTGAAGTATTGCATTCAAATGTCAAAATTGGTGTGTAATTTTAAAGTTGGAAGTCTCCTTCATTTATGAGATTGATAGTTGGAGGTGGATAGCATGTGGGAGAAGCCTGATAATTCATTTGCATAGCTCTATATTTTTTTACCTTATCATTTTTATTTTAATTTAGAAGCAAAAAATTAAGCTAAGGGTTGGAGATATAAGGATGCTCATGTGGTCGACTGCCTTGTCCCTCATAGACTAAATGCAAAATGAATTTATACATGAAAAGGTTGGAGTAGTCAAAGTGGGAGATAAAATTAAAAAGAGCCGTCTTAAGTTGTTTGGTCATATAAAATATCGGCTTTCCGATGACTTTGTTAGGAGAGTAGATATATTAGATTCAATATATGTTAAGAAAGGAGCATGCAGACTAAAAAGGATTTGGTTATTAAATTTTAAAAATGATCCTTTCTTATTAGATTTTAATGAAATTTTTAGTATGATACAATAAAGATAAAACTTTCATGTAGTGGACCTTATATGTTTGTGGTTGTTGTTGTTGTTGTTGTGTCAAAAAAATTTATTTCTTTTTCAAAATTTAACTAAAATGCAGTGTATTAATAACAGAAGAAAAAATAAAGGATTGAAGTTTAATGTGTTCATCGATGATGCTACGAATAAAATATAAACCTTATATAAAAATAACAATTAATATTTACATAGCATAAAAATAAAAAATATAATAATAGTTCACATAATTATTTAAAATAAAATATATTTCATTAAAATATCTTTAAATATAAATGTTGTATTTTGAAACTAGTATTTTTATATTTTAATTTTTAATCAAATAAATTATTTTTCTATAATAAATATTTAAAAAAAAAGTTTCAGATTTAAATGTCCAGTCATAATTAATTTCAGGGTTGAATCCTTATTTTGTATTAAATATAAAATATAGTGATTATTTAAATAGTATTAAAATATATACATATTTCACATTTTCACCTAATTATTCTAAATAAAATCTTATGGATTCGGTGAATGGACCACTACAGAAAGCTACTCCAATTGTCAACTCTTTTAGTTCACATTTTATCTGGTTTAGTCTTATGGTTGTCTTCTAGATTTCAACTTTAGGTTGAGATTTTAGTCGAGCATTAATTTTATATCCATCTTGTCTCAAACATCACATCAGAATGATAAAACATTAAATTAAAGCTTGGTTTCAGATGGCTTTTTTATTGCTTCTTAAAACTATTTTTTAGTTAAAAATTTTTAATTTTTATATTGAAAAGTTGATTTAAGAAACTGTAAAAAAGCCGTCCCAAACGAACCTTAAAACTTCATTTGAAACAATATTTTTTAGCATTTTTTAAAATTATTTTTTGGCTTCTTTTTAACAACTTTCTTACTATTTTTAAAATAAATTTTTAGTACAAAAATTTTTAGAACTAAAAATTTTGATACTAAAAAACTGATTAAAAAAAAATAAAAATTTGTCTTAAATGAAATCATAGAACAAAAATTTTTTAAACTAAATTTTTAATAATAAAAAGTTGCTTTAAAAAACATAAAAAATCTATTCTAAATGAAACCTTAATGATAGAAGATCCTATCTTATCAAAGTGTACATTAAAGGTTGGAATTGAGAAGGTTTGGCCAAGTTCATATCGAGCTAAATAGGGTTGAAAGCATTTTGGGTTTGCAAAACCAATTCTACCCAAAAGAAAGAAGCATGGTTCAAAAGAATGTTAAAGCTCTGTAGAGTATTGATCGGGGTCAAGTCGGGCTGGGTTGGGAGGACTTGCTCTCCCATGCTCAATGGTGAGGTCAAGCATTAAACATAAATTAATTTTATTATTTAAGTCGTATTAAATTACTTTTTATTATTAAAAAAATTGAATAACATGTGCTTATTAATACAAATATTTATAATAGATTAACTGATTAAGACATTAAAATTTTAATTAGGCACATGCATAATTAATTTAATGCATTGTCATTATCATTAGTCAGACAGTATCGTTTATTGAGATAAGCAGTAATCTTTATTTTTTATGATACTATTATATTATGCAAAATACAATCTACTTGTAAGAAAGTTATTTATTTATTTTTGGATTCTTGTGCATCTTATTAATGCGTGTCTATATACATATAATTATTGTTTATTCAATTTATTTTCAAATCTGGGATTGAAAATACTTTTTCTGAAGAGGCTCTGCTAGGGTTAGCTCCCGCCGCCGCCAACTTTTGGGTTTGCCTCCTTCTCCCCTCTCCTCCGGCCCCTGCCGGAGGACTCCCTCACGATCTTCTTGCAAATGGAGGCTGCTTTTGACCTTCACTTTCCCCCGCTCTCTGGGCTTGCTGGAAGACCTCCTTCTTCATCGCCTTCCCGTGTTTGGAAGAATATTGTTATAGATTCGGTTCCTATCTCTAAGGACCTCCCTCTTTCTTTTCTACCGCTTGAACCAGACATCATTCCTTTTGCTGGGGAACGTTTGGTTAAAGGGGCCGAAAACTGGAATCTTTGCTTGGTGGGCTATTCCATAGGCCGACGACCTTACTATGAGTCTCTCCTTGGAGCTATTCGTAAGTCCTGGACTCTTAAGGGGTCGTTGCAGCTCCTCTCTCTTTCAGAAGGCTTCTTCCTTCTCCGTTTTTCCACTGCGGAAGACTATGAGATGGCTTGGTCTAAAGGGGTGTGGTTCTTCCTTGGGAGGCCTTTTCTACTTCAAAAATGATCCCCCAAATTCAGGCCAAAGCGTGAAAATTTCACTTCGATTCCTATTTGGGTAAAAATTCTGGATTTACCTCTCGTATGCTGGAACTTTGAGGGCATATCTCATATTGCTAGCAAAATCGGCATCCCCCTAGCCGTAGATGCGTTAACAGCACAAAAAACTCGTCTGACCTTTGCCCGGGTATGCATTCAAGTTGATGCATCGGCTACTTATCTTGAGGAGATCCCCATCTCGATTGAAGATGACGTTTTCAGTTTAAAAATACAATATGAGTGGAAGCCTACACTTTGCGAACATTGCAAATCATTGGTTCACGACTCCTCTCACTGTCCCTCCAAGCCAGTTGCTGATACTTCTACAGCCATTCAAATTGCAAAGCCTACCTTTCGTGGCAGAAGCAAGAGTAGAAGACCGCAAGGTAGGGTCCTACCTCCCACTGCTACCACCCCCCCCCCCCCCCCCCCCCCCCCCCCCCCACATCTATCATTCCTTCTTCCATTACCCTCTCTAGCCAGCCTCTTAAGTATCCAGAGAGACCTGTCTCTGTGATAAACGCTATGGCTAGTCCTTCTCAGCAGGTTGTGGCTTCTACCCACAATTTAAATCCGGATTCTAATACTACAAAATCTTCTCTTTTGCCACCCAACATTCCTGTTAATAATGCCTTTCCCACCTCCACAGCCACCACTTCACAAGCCCCCCCTGCTATCAACATTCCAAACCTCAATTCTCCTCATGAGAATTCCACCTCCTCTTCTTCGTCCACATTGCCTTCTTTTAAGCCGCCTCCACCTAAGACTCTTTCACCCAACAAATTTGATGCCCTTCAACTTCTCTCTGATGACCAAGTAGATAATGCGGATGACTCTTCTCTGGATACTGATATTGCTTCCAGGGTTAAAGAGAAAGACAAGGATAAGGAGAAGCCAATCTTGCAGTCGGGCAAACAAAACAAAATTGCTAAGGGGAAGCAAGCCAAAAAGACCCCTGCCTCCAATCGCCAATAATGTCCTTACCCAACATTGCTTGTTGGAACATCAGGGGCTTCAACAGCCCGGAAAAAGTCTTTTGCTGTAAGAATTTTATTTCTGCCCATAAGCTGGATATGCTCTGTGTTTTGGAAACTAAGATTAATCCTACTTCTCTTCTCAACCCCTTCTTTCATGATTGTCTTGTCCTCTTCCCTCTGGAACAAGATTGTCACAACTTCAATCTGGCCACTCCTGGTCGGATATGGATAAAGTGGAATTCTGCTAAAGCTTGCTTCAAACCTGAGATTATCACTTCTCAAATCATCACTGGAACTATGTCTGGTTCTTACTTCTCTCCATTTACTTTATCTGTCATTTATGCAGAGAATGACAGAATTGGCCGTGCTGCTCTCTGGGATCAGATTAGAAGCTGTGCTTCTAAGATATCTAATCCTTGGATCCTAATGGGAGACTTGAATTGTTGCCGTTTTTCCTCCGATAAATTGGGTGGTCAAGTGCTGTCTCACTGTAATTTAGGTGAGCTGAATTCTGCTCTTTTCGATGCAAACCTGGAGGACCTTCACTCTATTGGAAATCCTTTCACTTGGTTTAATCAGCAAACTACCAACCCCATACACATCAAATTAGACCGTTGCATGATCAATTCTTTTTGGTCTTCGATTTATCCTGATACCTTTTATTCTGTGCAAGCTCCTTCATCTTCTGACCATTGTCCCCTTATCCTTCACTCCCGAGCATCTACACCTTCCCCCCACAGATTCCTCTTTAAGAATTACTGGACCTCTCTTGATGCCTACTGGATTATTTTGCTTGATGTCTTCTCTCTTGATCAAGCTGGTAGCCCCTTGGCAGATCTGTGCTACAAGTTGCGTGTGTTGAAAGGTAGGATTAAATCTGAATCTTGGTCTAATGCTAAAGCCATCCAAGAATATTTGGACTCCCTTCATCGGCATCAATCCCACTGCTTGCAGCAGATTGCCCATAATCCAGCCAATGTGGTCCTTAACCACAGATTGAAAGATATTAGCTCTCATATTACTAATTTCACGTCCCTCAATGCGTCTTGGATTATTCAGAGAGCTAAATCATCTTGGCTCAGGCACGGGGAAGATGATTTAAAGTTCTTATACAACAAAATTAGGAGGCGTAAAGCTTCTAGCAACGCTGCAATCAATCTCAGCTCTTCTTCTTATGGAGTGAGGGAAGACTCTATCACTGCTATTCTTAATCATTACCAGGATCTCTTCAATCCCCCTTTGATTGAGAATTTAAACATTAACCTCTTTCCTTCTGGCTATGTCTTACAGCCTCACATTGCAAATGAACTTATCATTCCAATTTCTGATGATGAAATTAGGAAGGCTTTGTTTGATGGCAAGGCTAATTCTTCCCCGGGTCCTGATGGCTATAATTTTTACTTCTTCAAAAGATGCTGGCACATCATTGGCCCCAAGGTTTGCAAAGCTGTCCAATCGTTTTTTGTTACGAACAGTATGCCTAAGGGTATTAAAGCCACTGCTCTTGCTTTGATTCCCAAATCCAAACATGCCACCTCTTTTAATGACTTTAGACCTATATCCTTATGTAATGTTATTTACAAAATCATATCTAAAGTCATCACTAATAGGCTTAAACCTATCATGCCTCTCATTGTGAAGAACAATCAAACTGGTTTCATCCACTCTAGAATTTCCACTGATCATATTATTCTTGCTCAAGAGTTGCTTTCTTATACTGCCAAGGGGAAAAAGAATATTTTCTGTGCCAAATTTGACATTCTGAAAGCTTTTGATACTATATCTCGGGAATTCATTCTTGCTAGATTACACCAAAAAGGTTTTCATGAGCAATTTATTCTTTGGATTAAGCAATGTATTAGAAATGTCAATTTCTCTATAGTCATCAAAGGTGCCCTTGAAGGTTACATCCCATCCACGGCCGGGCTCAGGAAGGGCTTCCCTCTGAGTCCTTTCCTCTTATGTATTGCTATGGACGCTCTTTCGTCTATCTTGGATGATAATATATTTAAAGGTGTGCATTATAAGGAATTTAACATTAGCCATCTTCTCTACGCTGATGACTTGCTGATTCTAGGAGAAGCTACTCCCAAAAATTGTGCCAATTTAATGAGGATATTAAACACCTTCTCTGAAGCCTCGGGTCTTCACATAAACATGGATAAAAGCTCTTTGTTGCTTCCCAAGCACATCCCCAACGGTCCCAACATCTGCAGCTCACTCAATCTTACTCAAAAGGAATCCATCTCTTACCTGGGTATCCCCATTTCTTTCAAAAAACTGAAGCTTTCTGATATTGCTCCTCTTACTGATAAAATCATGGGGAAATTTTCTGGCTGGAATGCTAAATTGCTATCCATGGCGGGGAGATTGCAATACCTTAAGTTTACTATGCTGAATTCTATTGCATATTGGATCAGGGGAGCTATTATACCCAAAGCGGTTTTTAAAATTTTCAGGAAACTGGCCTCTAAATTCCTGCTTTTTGGTGATGCTTCGGTGGGGAAAAAGCTGCATATGATTAGCTGGGATAATATCTGCAAACCAAAATGTAAGGGTGGCATTGGCATTTCTAGTATTAATGCTCTTATTTACAGCTATAATTGTTCCTTTATACATAGATTGTGTAATAGGCCTTCCCCTTTGGCGACTTGGATTTTCAAATACTATTCCTCTCTTTGGAAACCTCCTCATTCCAAGGCTACTGCCTTTTGGAAATCTATCTGTTTTACTGCCTCTTCTACTAAAGCTCGCTGGACTTTTAAGATTTCCCCTTCCTCTCCCTGCTCTTTCATTTGGGATGCCTGGTGCAACACTCATTGTTTGGTGGAATTATGCCCGGAATTAGCTAATTTTGAGGACCATGCCGTTAGCAATTTCATCTCACCTGGTGGGGAATGGATCATTCCAATTCCTTTTTCTGCTGTGATTCAAAATGAAATCTACAGGGTCCTTATTTGGGAGGAGAACTCTGATTGCATTGCCTGGGCTAATTCGGGTAAATTTCTTTTCAAAAACTTGGTCTATGATTATTATATCTCTGTTCCTGATTGTAACTGGATGAATTTCATATGGCACAAAAGACATTCTCTGCGTTTCTCACTGTTTACCTGGTTAGCTTTGGTGGGAGGGCTTAAAACTGCTGAGGAACTCAAACGTAGGAACATTATCATGGATTCGTCTTGCCCTTTATGTTCTGCTGGTGCTGATAGTGTTAATCATTTTTTTTCGATTGCAATTATACTCACTCTATCATCATCACGCTCATTCCGGAGGTTGATTCTTTTTACCTTAGACCAAACCTGCTGCAGACATTCGATTGGGTTAATGACCACCCCACCCTATCTTCCCAGCACAAATACATCCTCTTCATCACCATATGTTGCACTGTTTACTATACTTGGCGAGAAAGGAATGAGAGGAGGTTTGCTTCCTCTGCCTCTAGTGTTTCGACTACTAAAATCAAGATTAAGAATGCCATTTTATGTAAAATTTCTAAATGGTGTGATGATGAAATTCTGCGGAGATTTACGAATTAGCTGCTCTGTTTTCTGGTGGTGGCATTGGCATTGGGACACTTGCTGCTGCAGTCGATGCTTGTTTTACAGATCGGATGTCACCTGCTATCATTTACTCTACAGATCGAATGTCACCTGTTATCATTTTCTGGTCTTCCTGGACAATGATGAACTCCCTTTTTTCCCTTGGATGGCCTATGGGGCAACCAGGGAATAGCTGCTTCGATCGTTTTTTTAATTATTCTGAGTCCAGGTTTTCTTTGACCTGGGAGTTTTTTTGGGAGTACAAAGCCTATTTTTTATCAGATTAAGCTGATGTATTTTGTGGGGCCTCTCCCCTTTTCACTTCTACCATTTTGCTTTTTGGTATAGTTCCTGTTTTGTTCTGTTCAGCAGCTGGAGCTGTTAGGTCTTTGTTGACATCTACTGGAAGGTTGTGGTGGATGTCAATATTTACAGTTTTCTTTTACAGTTAATGCAATATTTGGACTACGGTCCCTAATTTTCCCAAAAAAAAAAAAAAAGAGTACATTTTCTTCTTTTTGAAAAATAAATGTACTTTGTCTATTTTTGTTTAACTAATGTGTGTCATTTTAAGAGCTTATTTGATTTGATGAAGAATATAATAGTTCTTTACGTCAAATCATGTTATTGGATTCATATTTAGCATGGGTGATACATGACCCTACTACATAACTCAATGAGAAAGTTAGTCTGGAGAGTAAGGCTTTGTTTAGGACAGCTTTCATATTGTTTCTTAAAGAAAATTTGTAGTACAAAAATTGAAAATTAAATATTAAAAAGCTGCTTTAAGAAGTAGTGCTAAAGTCATCCCAAACAAAACCTAAGTGAAAAGCTCTAATATATTTATGAGATATTCTCACAACCAAAAGTCTGAAATAGGATTTTTCACCTCTTATTTATAAATGTAATAGAGACAGTAGAATAGATGAAAGAATAAAACATAATGTAACCAATATAGACCAACACAAATAGAAGAACTAGGCAGATGGTGTACACATAAACCTCTATATCTAATGTGTCCCACCTGCTTTCTTTGGCTAGTATCATGGGTGAGATATCGAGGTGGAATGCATTGTGTGAATCTTTGGGACTTTCCATATAAGTCAAGTTTGTGAAGGCGAGTCCTCTAGGTGGAAATTCTTGCTAGCCTAAGACATGATTGGTCCATATACCTATGATTATAGATTCTAGCTATATATGGGTGATATGTGTAGCTTAATCTGAGGCACCAATAGAAAGTAAGTGCTCTCAGTTATGAACAATTGTTGTGAGAAACCAAATTGTCTTAGGGTGATTACCCTTCATGGCAAAAGGTCTATCGGGCAAGTTCTTTGGAGGGGTTTGTTGAGGATGGTTTTATCCCTAATTTAATCTTTTAGAGTGATTTTTTATAACATTTTTACGAATAGGTGAATAGCCCATTGCCCACATGCCAGTGCTGGCTTGGAAACTAACTTACAAACCAATGCTAACATGTCCTAAGATCTAAATGAAAGAATTCTTGTTTTTTATTTTAATCATCTAATTAAATATCCAAATCCACTAAATATCTTGATTTATAAAATATAGTATAAACATCATATCTATGCATCTCATATTCAAAAATTAATGTACAATAATCATGGATACTATCATATTAGACTAACACATAATACAACTATTATTACAAGTGAATAAATGCATTTAATAATAGGAAAATGTAATTATATTAACATGAATCAATTCTCACTCCATTAGGGATATACCATTCCTAAACATGTAAACAAGATAATGATCTAATGGCCCAATAGGTCACACACATAACTACAACTACATTCAATACACAAAAAATATAAATAATATGCTTGTAATCATTCAAATCATATCAATATGAACAATAAAAATCAATATTAATCAATATGAATAGCAAACATTTAATGGATCAATATTTCTATCTTAATCATATTCTAGTGTATCATGGACATGCTATATGAAACGTTATCATATGAATCAATACAATCATATAGATTATATCAATAAATTATATAAACTACTCATATGGTTGTACCATATGAACTGAAGTAGTGACCAAATCTATTTGTATCAATTACAATATAAGTATAAATATTATCTCTATTGTTAATGTACCATGTCTATATTCTATCTATATCAATGCATTGCATATACATGTGAAATTAGTTATCAATCCATTTGTTATTTCTACTATATCAGTTATCATTATCTATGCAAGTCATTATTATAAATAATATCAGTTATATTATAAACTATATCAATTATGTCATATAATATTTATTACATATCACATCATATCAGTTCATGATCACATACTAGTATGACACATACCTGTATCTTATATTATGTACATGTATCAATATTATCATGTATAAATCATATCATATAACATGTGACATTATCACATCATATCATGCTCTATCCAACCATATAAATTCATATCAGGCACATTTTATATAATAATATGCAAGTTAGGACATCTATCTTAACTGGCATTTTATTCATATCAGTCATCTCATGTCCTATTGGTAAAATTAATCAAAATTAAGCATATATGCCATCAGTCTCATCAACCATGAGTTAGGTGGTTGTATATAAGAAGTCATCACTTTCTACACATCAGCATATCATATCATATTAGTCAAGATCTCCTTATACCCCTATCTCACCTTTTAGAATTACACCATTAATCATATTTAAAGGAAATCATTGTAGCTCACCTTTTTGTACATGATAACATGTCTCTGGCCAACCTTTGTTATAGATACACACACATGCCACATCATAACGTTAGTGTGCATGCTAAAAAACGTGATATAATTGTCACGCCATAATGTATGTCTAATTAGAAGCATATTGTCAACTATAAAAATAATCTCAGATGCATAATAGTAGTGAATGTAAAGTTAGAATAGATTAAAGTAGATGTGATAGTCCTAACTTATTTTACGTATGCCTTTATCCTTATCTTTAATCATATGTGCAAAAGCACTTAGTGAAATCACAAGATGACTATATCCAAACATATAGAAGAAATATTTCTACAATAAGAGAGCCTAACGCCACTATTACTAAGGAGATGTTGGGGTTAGGTTTAGGATTTTAAGCAAATGGATATATATATTTTTTATTTAAAAAATATTTTTATTGTTCTTGCATCATAGTGCTACACAACCCATTGCCACAACCCTCTCAAATAGAGAGCCTAATGCCATTATTTAGCCCTATAGCATCATTGTATTGCTCAATCCAAAAGCCACAATACTGTACATTCTAGATTCTACAGTCCTGTACTTATATGCCTATTTATCCCACTACATCCTAATTTCTGGTATGTATCCAAATTCTTTTCGTGGTTAATCCACCATCTTATGCCCGTACTTACCACATCTAAAGCACTATCCAGTTATTAGATAACATTGCTTTGTGTGTCTTCTTCCATAACGTGCACACTTTGGTACACTATCATCTTTCACTCTAAATCCTTTCATATAAACATTAAATCATAAAACCACTTAGTAATTTCTTCTCTAACTCTTTTTTTTTTTACTCAGAATCAATCTAAACTATAGATTGGAAAATCATTTTATACCAACTCTAAAAATTCCCTGATCCTAAACAGTCTTAAGAGATGTCTTAGTTTATTTCTCTTTCCTCACAAAAAGTGATAAGATTTATCTTCAACAATATTGATCAATTGTAGAGCATAACTATCTAATGAAGTGAATTCAACTTCATATTTTTTTACTTTTTTTATCTCCTTACTCCAATCTCATGAATATTTCTTCTATATGCTATCATATTGCAAAAGGAACAAATCATTCTTTGAATGTACTGACAAACTCATCCCATGAAATCTATGAATTTAATATATTCTAAAATTTCTCTCTATTGTACAACCTACCATCTCTCAGCTTCTTTTTTCAAACATGAACACTGTTAGTGGAACTTTTCTATTATCTTTGCATTAGATACTATCAAATATATTTTTAGCCTTAGTAACTAATCCTCTATTATCCATGGCTCTACAACTCACTTGAATAGTAGTTTCATCTTATGAAACATTTGCATATTCTTATCACCTTCATCTTATTTATTCTATTATTATTTTCTTTGAACATCATACATCAATTATGTAATTATGCTGGTGAATTACAACATTAATATTATGTCACAAGAGCTACTTCACTCTGCTAATTTAGTGCATCTTGGTCAAAAATCATTTTAGATTAGATATATCTTATCAATTATGCATGTCATGTCAAATGCATAATAATCGATGCATGTCATGTCGAACAAGATGAACCAAATGCAATAGTTCATTTTATGTATGCCTTTATCTTTATCATTTATGTAAAATATTATGGTTAATCCCAAGATAATTATATCAAAACATACATACAGAAGATTTCTACAACATATCCAAAGTTATAAGATGAAACTTTGAAAAATCAATAGATATTACATTTTTATGATATTTGCGAGAAAAATTATTAAAATTTTTGAAATAAATGGGATCAAAGGTATGGTAAAGGTCGCCTACCATAAGATGAACATTTTTCACAACTGGCATGATGGAGAAAATTGACTTGAGGCAAACTTTTTCTCTCCTATTCCTCTCTCCTTCTTCTCTCATTTCTTTTCCTCCAGCCAAAGAAGTGAAATAAGGGGACTTTATGGATGGGCGTAAGATTTTAAGGAAAATTATTTAGATATTTTATTAAATTGTTTTTACTATGCTAGTGTATATAAAGCTCAACTCCACCATGAAACCCTCTAGTGTTGTTGTGTTGCTCAGTGTTTTGAAATTTGAATCAGACTAGCAAATTTAATCAAGAATCGGTCGGGTTACTAGTCCATTTAAAATTAAGAATCCCTTAGCATTGAACGGTTCAAAACTAGAGTGAACAATCAATTCAACCAAATAATTAGTGAATAAATTCTTATTTTCATAAATTGGCCACTTCATTGAAATTTTTTAAAGAATTAAAATTAATTTAATAAATGTATATAAAAGATTAAATAAATTATTAAACATAATACATTAATTTAAATTATATATTTAATTTAATAATAAACATTAAATTTATATAATAAGATTAATTAAAAATACAAACTAAGTTTCTCACATGACCCCACAAATACATGTGAGTTCTCAGTGCATAAACTTAAAAAGCTATATAATGGGGGCTACTTTGGAGTGTATTATTGAATTATTAAAATGTTTAAGGATCTATCTCCCTTTAATAATGCTTCAGTTTTCTTAGATATATAAATAATAACAAACCTCACTTAATATATGTAAGTATACATGTTGAATCAAGTAATAAAATGATAGAGTATAATGTAAAACCCATAAGAAAGTTTGCTTTTTAGCAATCAACTAGTACTGTTTACTCTAATTGTAAAATAATCCTATTGAAATGAAAATGTTGGTTATGGAGATTCAATCCCTGATAAAAAAATTATAAATAAAAGATAGAATATTTAAATAAAATATTTTAGATTGATGATTATAAATTACATATCTTTCCTGATGAAATTCTTAATTGTAATGTGATTTAGAGCATATGCATCATAGATCTCTATTAATCTTGTAGGGGTAAAAAGAATATTTGTTGACCTCTTACAATTACATCATCTCCATAAGAAACTAACATATTTTACATTCTATGTCTAGATATACAAACATACTATTTTAATATTCAGAAATGTTTTTATATTCCTCCATCAAGGCTATACATCAAAATAAATTTTAACTATACATATGAATACTATGTGCATTCAATAAATAATTAAAAATATTGAAAACATCATTTAAATTTATAGCACAATATACTTCATTAATACTTCATATGTTCTCTACATCATCAATCCAAAACTAAAGAATTAGCTATGAATGAAAAAAAAAGAAAAAGAAAACTCATTTTCATTAAAATCATAGAAGAACAAAAATACAAGAGAATGATATCACCAAGAAAGATCAATGTATCTCATATACACTCTTTTTTCCTTAATGTATAGAGTTCCTCAAACGAATACTGACTAAAACAATCTAATGATTATATCTAACACTTCTATATTCTCCCTTAGAATTGACTATAAAAGGGATATAAAGACGTACTATGAAAAATATTGAAATTAGAAAAATGACTGAACTCCCTTTTAAACATAACATCACTACTATTTATAGGAAAACAAAAAAATAGGCGGAGTTATGATGCTTGAATGTGTTGTGATGCGATGCCCGTAAAATGAATTAGCGCTTTAGCACTAGAACTTCTGCACTATCATAGTGCTTGCTTATTTGAACCGATTACTTAACGAACAGTCATGTTGCTTCACTACTAGATCCTATCCTTGAAAGTTACAATGGCTACACCAGGATGTTGCTAACTTTCAAATGTTATAGAGCCCGAGTGGAATATTTAAAACCAAGCTCTGATATATTATGACATTGTCGTGCTTAAAGACAATAAAAATGACACTGCCAAGTTAACAATTTGGCATCGTGGCACTTGAAGATAGTAAACATGGTACTCCCTTTTCTAAATGTGATGCCTTAGTGAAATGGAAGAGGGTACTGCGGCGTGTAATTATTGGGCACCACAGTGCTGAATTCTACTTTAGTTTTTTTACATTTTTTATTTTTGTAGACAAGTAACTAAAACAACACATTTAAATTGATAAGTAAACATATAAATATATAACATAATTTATACTTATTGAATTCTTCCCAGTTTAAACCCTTGCTTATCCTGAAGAAAATAAAAATTCTGCTATTTTGTTTATTAAATAAATAAAATAAAAATTTTTAATTTAAAATTACTAAAAGGATAATACATCATAGTCCAGAAGTAGTGGAAATAAACAAAGTTGTAGTTCTAGTTTGGAAAATACTAATAATTACTGTGACTAGTCATTCTTATCATTGCTTAATTTAAATTTACATGTTATGAAGATATTCATTGACCATTGAATTTTTAGTTGAATAATGTAGATTCAAGATTAGATATGTTTGGAGTTAAGATTAAATTTTCATTAGTTCATCATTATTTGTATAAGTACTCTCATCTTGTCCTTTGTGAATTTCAATATAAGTTTGCAGTCAGATTCTAAGCTTTTAACTGATACTAATTTTTGAATGTACTCATTTTTTTCTTTCTTCTTAGGAACTCTATTTCAAGTTCATTTTCTATTTTATTTTTATGAGTACATAATTTATGATTTTGAATATCAATTTTTCTTATCCTCTTTTTATAATCTTAATGATATTATTGTAAGGAATTAATAGGTTTACAATTCCAAATTTGGTTTGCTTTATAATTTTCAATTTAAATCTACCCATATCTATTCTTTAAACTTAATTATTCAACTTTAATTCAAAGATCTATGTATAAATAAATAACTTATAAATTCTTATTAAGTCAATAACTTAAATGATTTAAGTTAGTTAATTTTTAGTCTTCCCAATCTATGAAGTATAAAGCAATGTTCATTTAAACTATGATTTAGGCTTTTATTATCTCCTAATTTTTTTTTATAATTTTTAATTATTATTTTTATCAAAGTTAGTTAAATAATCAAAATATAGATATATTAATAGAGAACAATATACAAATTTATGTATAAGGGGAATTTAATACAATGTAAATAGCAACATAAATAAAACTTAACAAACATATGTTTTCATACGAATGATAGAAATATATAAAATGTGTGATATAAAATAATAACACAGGTTCATGCTAACTAGATGTTTAAGGCACCATACAAATCATCACAAGTGGGTTGCCTCCCATAAGAGCTAAGTTTTAAGTCTTCAGCCAAATTATGCTTCATAACACAGTACCCCTTCATAAACAAAATAACAACATGCTATTCAACTGAAGTAGCCTACAAACTCTCTCTCTCTCTCTCTCTCTCTCTCTCTCTCTCTCTCTCTCCCCTCAAGAAAAAGTAATTCAACACCTAAAGTTTTGAATCATAACCTTCATCTTCCTCCTCCTCATCATCATTATTATGTACTTTTTATGAAAAATGGCAAACAAAGGGGTTGTAGATAGGTGCAGAGGGAAAGTCAAGTTATTCAGGATGCTCCATAAAAGGGAACTCTTAAACATACCAACAAGTTCATCATTAAAGTATGATGTGTATCTATAATGGCTATCTTATTGGTCCATTCTATTATTTAATCAAAAGAATTGTTTGAAGAAGTTACATATCTTTGGGAGAATTGAATTTCTAGATTTTAATTTCAAAATAGTACACAACATTATGAACAATATATCATCTCGAGAGGTAAACATATCATTCCCTAATTGGTTCAAATTCCAAAACATTAAATTTATCCTGGTTATCATAGTCAACTCAGCAAAAGACAACATATGGGTCCTAGAGGGTCCAAATGATGTTTAATAGAGTGTTCAACTATAATAATCTAGATAAGGGATCATTAATTTCATAATCAAATTAATGCGAATAGAACAATATATCCTCCTAAAGAAAGAGAATATCATTTATGATCAATCTTTTAAAAATGACGATAATGATTGTCGAGTTTGATTTTTCCAAAGATAATTAATTGATGTTTTGAAAAGATTTAATTTTTGAAATTTTGTTTGATTGGGGTTTCTAAATCTCCTACGAGCGTAAGCCCTCATAGTTAATTATATCGTAGGAAACCAAAGTTTCCTACGAATACTCTTGATTAAATTAGTGGTAAAAATTTTATTTTGAGAATTTCAAAGCTTAATATTAAAAGTTTGTGAGGGATATTAAACCTTAAATAACTAGTCTTAAGACTAACCGAGAGGGGGGGGGGGGGGGGGGGGGGGGGGGGGGGGGGGGGGGGGGGTGAATTAGATATTAAAAAAAAACTTCTTTAAAAAAAAAATCCCCTTCTTAAAGTTTTTTCAACATCCGAAAATAGATAATCAATAAAATGTAATATCAATTATAGATTTTCAACCAAGTAGTTATATCAAAAAATAAATGCAGAAAATAAAGTGCAGAAATAATTAAAGGAATGAACACACCAAATTTATAGTGGTTCAGTCCAACCTGAACTACGTCCATTCCCTGGAACCTTCTATTCTAGGTATTGTACAAAACCATTAGTGACTCTCCTTTAACCCCCATAGCTAGGTAGAGAAGCCCTTATAAAATCACTTTCTCCTTCCCCGGTGTAGTGAAGTAGCCGGGTCCTTTGACACCAAAGAGATATTCTTCTTCCCAAAACTTCTCTCAAGACAAACCTTGAATCTGATGGTACTAAGGTGCAAGCTTCTTGGAGCAATCATGTGAAATCCCCTCCACACTCTCCTGAAACCCTCTCTAAGGATCTTCCCTCTCAAACTCCACCCTTTTCTCTCTCCCTTTCAAGTTTTATCTTTAAGTTTTCTCCAGAAGAATGAAGACATAATAGCCACCAAAGATACTTACCAAGTTCCTTGAGAAAACTTAAATAAAGGGCTTTAAAAACTCTAAAAACTTAGTTTTGGCAGCAAAGATCATCCACTATGATTGCATGTTCATCTTGTATGATGTACTTAAATAGAGAGCTTCGGAAATTCTTAAAAACTCAATTTTGGCTTTAAACTTCATCCTGTACAACCGCAAGATTATCCAGTATTATATGCAGAATTTGACCTAATAGTCTTAGACGATCTCCAGATTGTCCAGTACAATTAGTTCAAATTTATACATATTGTTCGTTACGATATTGGGGATCATCCTGGTTGATTAGAAGAAAATTTAAGATATTTTGTCTAGGAAGATTAAGTATCGTCCCATGTACCTCTCGGGTCTTCTAGCACGATCTTCACTGATCATCCTAGACTATCGGGTTGAACAAATTAGCCATAATTAGTCCCCTACACAAAATCAATTTATGCATGATTGTCAAAGATTGTTCAGTACAATATACATCATCTTGAATAATTAGAATAAAAAATAAAATTCAAAATCTTGCCTAAATTATGATTAGCATTAAGTTTTCATGATAATAACTGATCATCCTGATTGTTCTAAATCTTTCTGTATGATTAGTTAGATGAGCTGATCGTATAATATGATATAAATCGTACAGTATGATTAGTTCAAAATTTGAACTTCTAGTTTTGACTCAATCTCACTCTCCCTAAGTGTGTGTGTGCATGGTCACCAAGCAAGCATACATCCTTACAGGACTTGACTCAAGAAATAAAAAATATATCAATGAATAATATAAAAATCATTACAGAATAACATATTCTATCCAATCTTGAGCCTTGAATCTTCGTTGAATGGTTCATGGTGTTCCTGAAAAGTTATTACACACATAAATAAAAATATATTACATATATAAGTAGATAATATGATGTGAGCTACAATGTTTATTATCATAACAAACATAAACTCCTGAGTTTGAGTTACAAATATTACTCGTTGAAATTACAAAATTAAAAATATTTTCTCCTAATATCCTCCTCATAAATATAATTATATTAAAAAAAGGGAAATAAAAAACTTTATTTTTTTTCATTTTTTAACATAGAAATAAAGAAAATACAAAATTACTTTTACCTAAACAACCGATAAACTAATATAAATATAAGATGAACATATGCAGCTTAAACACAAATACAACCTATCAAACACATTCTCCCCCATTGACATTATCAAAAGAAGAGAAACTATTAACCTTGCTTTCACTAAACTAGGGTCAAGGGGGGTTGACTTAGTCAAATTGATCAAGCCAGATCCTAAGACCCATTCCATTGGGTTCAGTGGGTCAAACCAAGTTTGTTAAGGCTAGACCCAGGTTTTGGGTCAACCTAGGTTGCAAAACTAGCCCAAATCTCCTTCATTTGAATTTAAATCAATTTGAAATCCCCTTGAGCTCAACTCCTCATCAAATTGGGTTTGATTGACCATGTTGACCTAGTCAATACTTGGCTTGGTCACCCAACCTTGCTTTGGTCAAATTTGAGCTATTTGGTTATCCAAGCCTCCCCTTGACCCAAAACACAGCCAATGAAGCTTAGATCCCACCTAATCAACCCTAGAAGCCATCCTAGCCATCCATCATAGGGTTAGGACTATATACTAGGGTCTAAGGCTTCATTTGAAAGGAAAATTACATTGACTCTTAATTCCTTTTCCCCTAAGCATCCTTAAGATGGATTCTTGGTTCCACTGAGCTCCCCTTCTCTCCCTCCACCTTTCCCAAGTCACATGCACTTGTCGACGGTGAGATCTTCATTTAACTAAGCATTAATTCCTTCAAGGTTGATTTTCGTCAATCTGGTGCATTTTAAGCCATGATTTCTTTTACAAATAGGAGCATGGACAGTCAACAAGTGCAACAAGCCCAAGATCTCATGAATCCAACATTTAGATTAGGTATAATCTCAAACCCTTATTTAGAATATTTAGATTAAAATAAATTTTGTAAAGGGCATTTTAGAGTGTAATATCGGTTCCCCATTATTGCTCTTCATGAATGCTACCTATGTTTAAAATTTGATTAAGTTTAGTTGGCTAGATTGAGAGAATGAGATGTTTACTTTATGGTTTAGTTTAAATAACCTTTGTGCTACATAAAATCTAGCCATTCAGTGGCATTCGTTTGACTATGGATTCGATCTCATAGCTCCGCTCTCCGTCCGGATCAATCTGGGCCACTCGTTTCAAACGACGGAATATCAGACAGCTTTGAAACCACACCAACGTGGTTATATGGTGGATTTCAATTTTTGCACCACCATAACCATTGCCAATGATTGCGTGGTGGTGAAATCATTAGTGCAAGAGATATTTATATTTTAAATTTTTTGTATTTAATTAATATTTAATTAAATTAAACTTAAATATTTTTTAAATCTTTTAAATTTTTAAAAATTATTTTAAATTTATAAGAACTTTTAAAATTTAATTTATTTTAAAAAATTATTTTAAATATTAATTATTTTAAAATTTATTTTTAAATGCTTTTAAATACTTTAAACTTTAAAAATTCACATTCAAATCCTAAAAATTAATATAATACCTTTAAACTTTCAAAAAATTAAGAATTTTTATTTAAAATTAATTTCAAAAATTAAAAAACTTATTTTACCTTAATTAATCTTTATTATTTAATTACTTTAATATTTAACTAATATTTAATTAAATATTATGTTAAATATTTTAAAAATTAAAAATTTATTTTGAATTATTTTAAATAATTTTTAAAATGATTAAAGGATCTTTCAAAAACATCCTAAATTATTTTGATGATATTTTAAGTATTTCATTTTAAAACTTATATATATTTTAAAATTTATTTTGGAATTATATGCATATTTAAATCTTTAAAAATTGAGAGATACTTTTAAAAATTTAAACATAGGTTGAGCATGTGAATATAATTCATAGGGAAGGATTAGTGAATAGTTGTACTTCAATTATTCACTAATCAAATTGTTAATTATGTTAATTATTATTTAATTTTTATATATTTTGGATGCATGAGCGCTTAGCTTAAGCTCTCATACTTCTAAGGACATGTTTTATGATTGTGTGTTGCATTTACCTATGTTACCTTAGGGTTAGGCCACACACTTGATTTGAATCTATTCAACCTAGTGACACCTTAAGGACAATAATTAAACATCCATCTGAAAATGTTAGAGAAATTTTAGGGATTAGGATACACCTCCAAAAGACATGAAACTTAAACCATTTAAACTTAGTGACATCTCTAACTTCCAATAATTTTCTAGAAAATTTTAGGACCCTTTAAGTCACTTAATTAATTAACCATAATCTACCCCTTTAGTTAAACCCCAAAAACTTCAAAAAATTCCAACAAATCCAATTTAAAAAAAAATATAAATAATGTATCAAACTCTTTAGAATTTAATCCTTAATCCAAAAAAATTAAAATCCCCTTAATTGGACCTTAATTTAGACACTAATTTAATTTTAACTTAAATTTTCCTTTTAATTAAATCAATTAATTAAAAATTCCAAAAATTTCCCAAACACTTGTAAACATTTCCTTTGGTCATTCCTAACCTTTAGAAGTGGTCTCAAGAGGTATGGACTTTATTTAAATGAAAATCCCTGAAATACCCTCAATTAAGAAATTCTAATAACTCATTAAATACTCAAACTTTGAAAACTCTTAACTAATTCCAAAAAATTCTAAATATAGTAAACTTAAAATCCTTCAACTCTAATTAAAATATAGTATTTATTAAACATATAAAACATTTAGAAATCAGCTTAAATAAAAAAGCCAACTTTAGACCCCTTTGACTTAGTGGATAGGACGATCTTGGGAGTTCTAAAATTTGCAAATTCAACTTAAATTTCAGGGAATATTATTCTAATTATTAAAATTGACCAATAAACTAGATTAATTAAAATTAAACTCAATACACTAATATTTAAACATTTAATAAAATTTCCTTTTGACCTTTAACAAATCAAATCACAAATAACTTGAACTAATTACCCAGTATAGGACATTCCCAAGACCACACAGCCTACTGCACATATAGAATTATTTATTAGGACACTACTTCTAGCCTTAGGTTAGGTGGTGTTTTCCTTTATGTTTCTATGATGTGATAATTTGCATATGGCATGTGTGTTGGTTGTTTTAGTTTTCTGTAATAATTGTTGTGAGGTTGATCTTAATTCTTTTATTATCTCTGTGATATAATATATTATAGATTACCCATAGGTTATGAATGATTTTGATTCTAATAATGTTTTTTGCTAGTGGTCATACTCATGTAGTGTTAAAAAGAGGCTAAAAATAAATAAATCATATATAACTACTACAGGTGCTTCTGTCGCTTCGCCCCCAAATAATTCAGAGCCTGGTCAAGTGTGGTTGGTATGAGTACTTTTATTTCCATATATATAATTGCTTGGGATACTTTATTTTAAATGCTTAGGATAACCTATTTGGAGAGTCTAGATGTTTATTTTTATAATTTTGATGTAATGTATTTGAAGTAATGAGTTGTGAAAGTCCTTAAAAATGAGACATTTTAATAAAGTGTCAGGGATCCAAAGAGAAAAGAAAGTCTTTATACAGGAAATTTCTTTTTATTTGGATACCCTATAGAGGACAAACCTTAAAAATACTGAAGGAAGATGATCCACAAGAAGAACTAGAAGATGAAGATCAAGATTAAAAATGCCTCATTTTAAGATTTGCGTCATTCCATAGGATTAGAATCCAAGATGTTGTCGGTGGAGCCTGGCCACCATTACTTTTTTGTAGACCCTAGGTTGTATATTATATTGAACTTTCTATGGAATTTTAGATATTATTTTTTCTCTAGTTATTATTTTATTGATATATTTTCTTTACTTGCACAATAAAAATGATATACTTTTTATAGATTTATTTCTTGTATATGCATGTACTTAATTTTTCTAGGCTCTTTAGGGATAAAACTTTTCTACTCGTAATTAAAAATTAAAATTTTAAGAATTAAATAACATAGAAAGATAACAATCTAGGGAATAAGCCATTGGTCATCTGGGCTCACATGCATATTATTGCATACCTCTCTTTTCTTGTTTAGCTGCTTCCCCACCTATGGGTAGAGTTCAAATAATCCCACCTATGAGGATAAGGTGCTGAATATGGGGAAGCCTAGTCTTCTAAAAAATTATTTTTGTAAGCCTTTTTTAAAATTCTATGTATTCTGATTTAAAGATTTTAACTAGCATGTATTACATTAGAAACTAACTAAAATTAAAATTTAGTTACATTAGTCTTAGAAGCAAAATACTCTTCATAAGTACAAGATCTCTCTGTATTCCCACCTATCCGTGTAACATGATTTATTCGACCTCTATTTTTCTCTCTTGTATGCTTAGAGTACAGTGTTTTCTTTCTGTAGTTTCTTTTTCCTGCAATAACCCTTCTAGATGATGATACGAGTCGTGCATGTTGACAAAGCCAAAGTGAACCTTTCCTTCCCTTGAATAAAAAGTTCCTAGACTCCTCCCTATATGTCAATCCCATTCAAGAAAGTAATATATATTACTTAATCGAGAGTCTTCTTAGGCCACAACTTAAGATGTACTTAACTATGGGGCCTTACACCTGTGGGAAACTGAATCCCAAATGAAATAAATCCCATTCGAGCTGATGTATCGGATGGGAGAAATCTCGTGTCTTTGATCATGTTATACATATTATTACCTATTGAGGAGCATAGGCGAAAGCTGTTATCCTCAATGGTTAATCATATGTATGATCTCATCTACCCTCCTATTGGCCTGCATACCAAGAGTACAAAGGCCTATGACCATTTTGTCCAATATGATAGTGTGATAGTACCCTTTGTATTTTGCCCCAGCTGAGCGGTGTCTTTTCGAAGGCCCACAAAAACATATAAAAAACAAAATGTAACATACATAATAAAATAAAGATTATACAGACTTTGATTAGGGGGAGGTGGTGCTGATGTTTAAGGAGAATCAATTTATTTCAACAAATTTTCTTGGAATGAGAAAGTTGCCTCTTAATTTTATTCAAAACATAGTAAGAAATGAATTGATCGCACTAAGATCCAAAAAAGTTTGAAATTTGAATTTTATCAACACTAACTCAGGTTCTTTACAGGTTAAAGTTCTTTTTAAATAAAAATCTAATTCAGAAAAAGAATTAGAGAAAAAATATATATTTTTCAATCTTTTTACATAAAATATATCTAATAGAATATTAATGCAAAAATGGTGAGTCAGGAATCATAATTTTTAAACTCAAGTATAAAAAGTATCATTTAGACATAAGGGTTTTCTAAGATTTAAAAATACAAGAAAAGTAAGTTAACTTATTATCAGCTCATTTTGTGTCGCTTTATTAGTTTATATTACACTTTGTGCATCTTTTAATTTTTGATACACATTTTTGCATCTTTTAATTTTGGCGTGCATTATAAATCTTTTTTATTTTGGGCACTTTTTGTGCCTCTTTTCATTTTTGTAATTTTACTTCCTTTCTTATTCTTTAAAGACTCAAAGTAAACTGGATCCAATGATAAAAATGAATAACTTGATAAAACAAATTATGAAGTGGATTCATCGGCTTGCAAATGATTCTTATGAAATAGAAGAAATGTAGGATGATAGAAAAGATTTAATTTCAAAAGTCCACTTCTTAAATTGATATAATTTTTGATTCAAAAGTAAAATAGCTTGATTAATAAAATGAGAAGGAGAAACATAATCCTGAATTTTCTTCCTTTAATAATTTAGAAAAGTCAATCATCTCCTACTTAAAAGAGGTAAAAAGGAGGTAAAAGTTTCATTTAAACAAATTTGAGAGAAGTGAATTGATTCTCTTATACAATTATAATATGAAATGTGATTTGTGTGTCTGGTTAGAGATAAATCACAAAAAAACATACATAAAAAATAAAATAAAATGATTACAAATAAAAAACACCAAAAATAGCATAGAAAATATTTATAATGAACAAAACAAAAAAAATAACATAAATTTATGCATTAACTATAACACACAAAAAACTTTATATCTCATTATCTTGCTCTAAGTCTGATGATTTAGAAACTAGATATGCCTAGGATATTTTTTTACTTTTTATCATTTGCCTTTATTACAATTTGCTTATTTTTATCATTTTTTTTGCTCGATGATTTTTTAAATTTGGTAATTTATTTTTCATATGTCCGGGTTTCCTACTCCCAAAGCAAATAATGTCAAAAGAAATCTTAGCATTCTTATCATTTTTACCTTTATTCTACTTTTATTGATGTTGATGTTTATGCTTTAGTTGTTTTTAAAATTTGCTTATTATTGAGGCTATCTTCTTGCTCTCATTATCTATTAAGCCATTCTTAGCCACCTCTTTTGCTTTTAACACTATTATTTACATCCAAACATCTTTCCAAACTTTACTCGTAGGTAATAAGTGAGCCATTCAAATTATCATTAGAATATTCATCTAAATTTTTCAAAGTTTGAAAGTTCTTTACCTATGATGTGTAATGATGTCACTATTTGAGTAAATCTAATATACATGTCTATAATAGTCTCATAAGGTTCATGCAAAATAGTACAAAATTATGCATTAAAGTATTCAACATGAATTGCTTGACTTTAATAATACCCTTGTATGTAGTGTGTAATTTATCTCAAATTTCCTTGCCACTAGTGCATGTGGATATCTACACACAATCTTTAAAATTCAAAGCAAAGAAAAAATAGTTTAAAGATTTAGCATTCAATTTAGCATTGATTTTTTCCACTCTACTCCGTTCCAAAAAAGGAATATTAATTTTTACTCCATCTATAATATATGATGGTACAGAATAACCAGTTTGAATCATATGCCATATTCGATAATCAATTGATTGCAAGAAAGTAGACATTCAAATTTTCTAAAAATAAAAAAAATATTTTCAAATAAAGGTGGTCGTGTAATAGAATATCCTTCCGCAATGTTATGATTAAAAAAATTAGCCATTGATATTTTTCAAAAGTTTTTTAAAACTTAATTTATGAATCTTGCTCTGATACCACTTAAAAGTTTGTGAGAGGTATTAAACCCTAAGGAAATAATCCCGAGGCTACACAAGAGGGGGGTTAATTGGATGAAAAAAAAAACTTCTTTCAACAAAATGAAAAATAACTTTCTTAAAGATTTTTCAACATCTGAAAATAGATAATAAATACAATATAATATCAATCAGAGATTTTTAACAAAGAAGTTATATCCAAAAATAAATGTGGAAAATTAAATACAAAAAAAATAAAATCAGAATGAATATAATAGATTTATAATGATTCAGTCTAACCTAACTTATGTCCACTCCTTGAAGGCACCCTCAATGTATTGTACTAAAACCTTTTAGTGTCTATCCTTTTCTCCCACAACAATGTGGAGAAACCCTTTCAAAGTCTTTCCACCAACCCGATGCAACAGAGGACCAAAAATTCTTTAACAGGTAGAGAACCTTGACTACTTTTTCTCCCTTTAGGAGATGCCAAAGAATCACAAATCCCTTTTAACTTCTATGGTGCACTGGAGTATTCAGGTCCTTTGACACCAAAGAGATATTCTTCTATCCAAAATATCCCTCATGATAAACATTAAATCGATGGTACTAAGGTGCATGCTTACTAGAGCAACCATGTGAAATCCCCTTCACACTCCCTTGAAACCCCCTCCAAAGATCTTCTCCCTCTCAAACTCCACCCTTTCCTCTCTCCCTTTCAAGTTCTCTCTTCAAATTTTCTCCGGAAGAACCAAGACATAATGGCAGCCAAAAATACTTACCAAGCACATTGATAAAGATTAAATAGAGGGTTTTAAAAAACCTTAAAAATTTAAATATGTCGATAAAGCTCATACAATAAGATCTTAGGATCGTCTAGTATGATTAGCTCAAATGAACCCTTTCAGCCAGTACAATCAACATTGCCATGTACGATCAATTCACTCATTTTAATAGATTATCTAGTATGATATTAAGATAGTACGTAATATTAGTTTCACCAAAATACAACTCATTCAGGATGAAACCTGGGATGACCAAAAGCTTCTCTATTGATCATCCAGTATAATCTAGTTCATACAATATGATCAAAATATCAAAATTAAGTAGATTTTATTGACTAATCATAAGATTAATTTAGGCATAATTTTTATAGATCATCTAGTATGATGTACATCATCCTGGATGATTAGAACAAAATATAAAATTCAAAACCTTGCCTAAATTATGATTGACAACTATTTTTCATGATCATAACTAATCATCTTGGATGATTTAGATCATCCAGCATGATTAGTTATATGAGTTGATCATATAATATGATATAAATCATGTAGTATAATTAGTTCAAAAATTAAACTATTGATTTTGACTCAATCTCACTCCCCATAAGTGTGTGTATGCATGGTATCCAAGCTAGCATACACTCTTACAGGACTTGACTCAAGAAATAAAAAATCCATAATGAATATTACAAAAATCTTTACAGATTCTACCCAATTTTGAGCCTTGAATCTTTGTTGGATGGTGCGTGATATTCTTGAAATGTTAGTACACAAATAAACAAATATATGTTGTAAATACAACTAGACTTAAGGATGTTTGCCACAATATTTGTTATCATCAAAAACAAAAACTCATGAGCTCGAGTTCTAATAGATGGTACTATGGTGTAAGCTTACCAAAGCAATCATGTGAAAGCCCCTCCACAATCCATTGAAACACTCTCCAAGGATCTTCCCCCTCTCAAAATCCTCTATTTCCTCTCTCTCTCCCTTTCAAGTTCTCTCTTCAAGTTTTCTCCAAAAGAAAGAAGATATAATGATTGCCAAAGATACTTACCATGCGCCTTGAGAAAGCTTTAATAGAGGGCTTCAAAAACCCTAGAAATTCAATTTTGGTGGCAAAGATCATCCAATATGATCGCAAGATTATCCTGTATGATATGCTTAAATAGAGAGCTTTAAAAACCTTAAAAAGTCAATTTTGGTTCCAAATATCATCCTATATGATCACAGGATCATCTAGTATGATGTGTAGAATTTGACCTGATAGTCTTGGATGATCTATGGGTAGTCTAGTATGATAAGTTCAAATTTATATAGATCGCCTAGTATGATATTTGGGATCATCCTGGATGATTAGAAGAACAATTATGGTATTTCATCTAGAACGATCAAGTATAGTCTTATGTACCTCTCTAGTCATTTAGTGTGATCTTCACTGATCATCATAGATGACCAGAATGAATAAATTAACTATAATTAGTCCAAAAGTCATAAGATCAAATTAGGAATGATTGTTAAAGATTATCCAGTACGTTGTGCATTGTCCTGGATGATTAGAATAAAAATTGAAATTCAAAATGTTGCCTAAATTATGATTGGTGGCAATTTTTTGTTACTATAATTGATCATTCAGGATGATCTAAATCATCCAGTACGATTAGTTAAATGAGCTGATCATAGAGTATGATATAAATTATATAGTAAAATTAGTTCAAAAATTAAACTTCTAGATTTAACTCAATCTCATTTCCCCTGAATGTGTAATTGCATGATCACCAATTAAGCATACACCCTTATAAGACTTGACTCAAGAAATCAAAAATATATTAATACATATTACAAAAATTATTACAACATAACCTATTCTATCCAATCTTGAGCCTTAAATCTTTATTGAATAGTGTATGGTATTTATGAAAAGTTAGTACGCACACAAACCAAAATATATTACAAATATAAGTAGATAATAGGATGTGAGCCATAATGTTTATTATCATTAAAAATATAAACTCGTGAGCTTGAGTTGCAACAGATATCAAAGGAGGCGACAATATGGAATTTTTAATTGGATTGGATCAAAGTGAAACAATTATTTCTAGAATCAAAGGAGGAAAAGTAGGAGGCACCTGGGATTCTGAAACATATCAAAAATACTGTAGTCTATCCTATGTGTTGGGCATCAATTTGAATTGAAGGAGTTTTAAGTTTGAATGGTCGATTTTATTAGAAAATTGGGATTTATTTTCCAAAAATTGAGGTCTTATAGCCTAAGCATGTCTAAGAACCTAAGTCTAAATTGGGCACTAAAAATTAGTGACCTAAACCTATTTAATGCAATATAGGATCTGAACTTACCCCAACCTGGATTGGGGAGCAAGCTAAACACCTAATCATTTTAAAACCATATGTTTATCTTTTATGAAAGAGTGCTTGGAACATTTTATTAAGTTAAGTTTGAGGAAAGCATGGTCGACATCTAGAGAGGCCTTCACTTATGTAGGGAAATATAAATCTTAAAACAAATGTAATTAGATTTTTATTGGACTCTTTAATTGATTTCTAATGCAATGCATATTAGTTGACTTGCTAAATGCTTAAAATCAAAATGAAGCAGTTTTAAAAAGGATTAAAAATACATTTTATTTTAGAGATTGCACTTAATTCCCTTGACAGAACTACACCCTCATAGGCCACTTTGTCTGCCAAAATCTATATGTAGGGAGATTCCTAACAAAAGAAAAAAAATGCAACAAAAATGCTTATACAAACTCCTAGCAGTCTCAAACTTACTTCCTAACACTTTTAGAGTTTTTATGTTGGCTAAATATTTTAATTTATTTAAGTAGAAAATTTTTTCGCATTCCCTCATGAGCCTCTGATCGGGTTCCAAGCTAAATCAAAATTGACATGCAAGATCACCAAAAAATATTAAAAGCCTACAATCATATATCACAATAAACATCAAATAATCAATTGAATAATTAAATCAATTAAATAAATAAAATGCCCATAAAAAAGTACCTTTTAATATTACAACCAAGGGTCTGTAAAAAAGTAAAGTGGTTAGGTACCACTAACGACAAGCCCGTATTTCTAATCCTAAGACTAAAGTGACTTTGAGAATGGCTCTTATCATGATCCACTTCTTCATCTTTCTGCATGCTCCTTGGATTATTGGGTTTGGATATCCAAATAAAAATAAGCTCTCCCTCGAAAGGGGTGTTATATTTTATCTTAATATATTTTAAAATCATCCTAATTTAGATCTCTAAATAGAGAGGGACTCTCCCCTAAGGGATTCCCCTTCCTCATTGGATTCCATATTGGATGTTATCCCATTTTAATGTCACTTTTATATTTACAACTCAATAGACTTGAATTATATTTGATAAAAATTAAAATCTAAACTCAACACATATAGGGTTATTCTATGCAATTAATATTTAAATAATCTCAAGCAATTAATATTTATTAAAATTAAAGTTCTCAAATTCACATCCATAATTGGTCATGCTCTTTTTATTTTAAATGGGAGCTTAAGGATTGCAAAGCACCTATAGAAAGAATTGTTAATTTCAAAGCTTAATTTTATTTTACCTCCTTTATTTTAGTTGCCTTGTAAGAGCATGGAATCATGCAAAAGATTTAATTAGTATAAATCATCCATAACTTAAGAGTAATCTATCACACAATCAAATCAAAACACATATTGCATGAAATTAAATAAACAATCAATCTATCTATTCTAGAAACCAATATGTAGTGAGAACCATGGAAAACCAAGTACACAATAGAAAAGTAAACACCAACTTAGCCTAAGACTAGAGTTAGTTGTCCTAGCAAATCATCTAAATGGTGTGAGGTAGGCTGTGTGGATTGGATATATCATTTATAGGGCAATTGGTTAGAGTTCTTTGATGTTCTGGTTAGTTGAAAGGATTAAGGGAATATTTATTTAAAGTTTAAATCTTATTGAATTATGATTAATTTAAGATGTGTTTTAAAAGTTGGGTGATTACTACCTTCGTTAAATAGGGCCATGAAGTTTATTTTATCTTCTTTGTGGCTAAGTTAATGGTCTCATAGGCCCTGGTTACTTAGAAGTAACCGATATAGTTAAGTGAATTAAATTAATTAAAGCTTGAAAGTTGATGAGTTTTAGTTCGTATTGAATAGTTACTAATTTTAAGTTCGGATTGAGGTTTTATGGATTTTTAAATCGATTATTGAATTTTCTTGAATTATTTAGATGTAATTATTAAAGGGGTTAAAATTTGACTTTTTTCTTTATATTAAACTCTGGAGAGTTAGAATTTTTATAAAATATTAAACCTCAAGATGCGTAATTAGGCTTTGAGTTTGTTAGATATAGAGTTTTTTTATAATTAGTTATGAAATTTCAAAATTTTGACTTAAGGTTGACTAGATTATTAACTTTTAAATTTGAATTAATTCTATAGGTTTGATATTTTTAATAAATATTAGACCCAAAATGAAGTCAATTTCTATTTAAATTATTCAATTTGGATTTCATTAGAATTACTTATGATTTTTATAAGTTTGGTTATTTATTGAATTTTAAAAAATTATTTAATTATGGGTGTTTTAATGATTTAAATCCAAATGAATTTCCATCTCCTTGAAATCAATTCAACAAACCAGGAATGACCAAAGGAAAGATTCCCAAGTGTTTGAGAATTTTTTGAAAATTTTAATTATTTTAAATTAATTAAATTAATTAAATATTAAATTTTAATTAAAATTAAATTAAACTTAAATCTAAAAAACCAAAGTGGTTTTATTTTTCTTAAGTTAGAAATTATATTTTGGTCAATTTTGGGTATTATATGTATTTTTTGGATTTAATTTAGATTTTTTTAAATTTTTGGAAAATTTTAATGTTTAATTAAAGAATTAATTAATTAAATATCTTAATAATTTTTAAAAATAGTAAAAATTTTTCGAAAGGCTGTAGATGTCACAAAGTTCAAAGGATTTTAATTTCATGTAAATAGGAGGGGTATCCTAATTTCTTTAACTATACTAAGTTTTCTATATGAGTCCTTAATTATTATTTTTAAGGTATCGCTAGGTTATGTGGATTTAAATCAAAGTTCTACTAACCCTTCATGGACATACACATGTAGATACACACAAACACAATAAAGTTCTAAATCTAGAAGATCCAAAACTAAGTGCGAATGTGTGCATCCTATACATGCAAGGAATTGGAAGTAATTAAAATATTTATAATTTTGATTAGTGAATAGTTTGTGTACAACCATTCACTAATCCACCCCCATCACCTCCATTTATCCAAACTCAATCTTTGTTTAAAGTTTCAAGGTATTTATATATATACATAGATACTTAAATATGAAAACATGGGCCTTGAAATTTAAAATTTAAAATAACAAAAAATAATTTAAAAATATTTTTGAGTGATCCTATGGTTTTAAAATAATTTAAAAATAAATTTTTTAATTTATATTTCATTAACTATAAGAAATATTTAAGTAATTCAAAATTTTGAAAATAAATTAATTTTAAATTAAATTAAAATATTTAAAATTCTAAAAATTTTGATATATATTTTTTATTTTTTTGAATTAATTTGAATTTCATTTAAATTTTTAAAATAATTTAAAATAAATTTTTATTTAATATTTATAATATTACAAAATTTATTTAAATTTTTAATTTAATATTTATTTTTTATTTACATGATTAATTATTTGAAAATATAAGATATTTTATTATATTTTAGGGTTTAAAAATAAATTTTAATGATTTTTTTGAAGAAAATATTTATAAAATTATTTTTTAAAAAAATTTAAATCTATTTAATAACTTTGGTGACACGGTGGAGGTGAATGGCAATGTGGCAGGATCTTACTAGCGGGTTTAAAATGCATGACAGTGCCAATGATTGGCGACGACAGTGAGACACACGTCAACCTCGGCTACCTCATGTGGTTTGGAATCAATAGTTTTGATCAAGGCAAACACAATTAAAGCTACTCAACTATTAATACAGAGTCAGATACCCCATGGAAAAGCAAAATCTAGAGATTACCGATCCATATATTGTGCTAGCGTAAAGGGCTATCGGAATAGCCCTAGAACAAGATAATAAACTCGTTCTCTTAATATATCCGATGAAACTTAATGCAAATTAAATAAAGATTAAAATGACAAAGACTATCCATGAGGATTTGATTTTGTGGTCTAAGAAGTACTTAAGAAAAGTTATTTAGTTCTAAGTGTCTTAGATTAGGGTTGATGATATACCTCAAATAATGGATGGTTTTAACTATTTAATGGCTCTCTAAATTTGTTGTTTATCCAATTTAATATGCTAGAAGGCTCCTCAAACTAAAAACACCTGGTTCATGAAGTTACTAGATGAGCCAAGAGGGGGGGGGGGGGGGGGGGGGGGGGGGGGGTGGTTTGGGGATGTTTGAATTGTGAAAATCTTGTTGCAAAAAAAAAAAAAAAAAATCCTAAGCAGGAGTTCTAAAAAGTTTTTTATACTTTTTAAATTTTTGAAAAAATTTAACTAATGCGGAAGCAAATATTTTAGCACAAACGGTAACAATGGATTCCACACATAATTTCACCAAGCAGTTATAATGAAAATTAAATGCAAGCAAAAGAAAAAAGCACACCAGAGTTTTATAGTGGTTCAGTCACTCGACCTACGTCAACTCTCTAGAGTCCTACACTCTGGGAATTTCACTAAAAAAATATAGTTCTCCTTTTGCCCCCTTGGCAAGGCGGAGAAGCCCTTATAAGACTCACTTTCACCAACCCGGCATGGCGTAGTGCCAAGCGCTTTTCTCTTCCTCCTAGCGACGGCAGCATACCTTCTCATTTTTCTCCCTCCTGGAGAAGGCAGAGTACCTTAGAGGACATGAATGTAAACGAGTCTCCCCCTAAGAAAGCCTCCCACAAGATCTTCTCGGGCCACAGGAGGAGCAAAGTGCAGTAAGAATGGAGCAACCGTGTGATCTATTTCACACCCTTTCTTCCTCACCATACTCACTTTCTCCTTCCTCTCTCAAACCCTAAAATCTTCTCAAGAGCTCTCTCCCATGGATTCCCTCACTAACCACGTTCCCCTCTCTCAGTCACACACTCAAAACATCACTATTTTGATACTTAAAAAATGGGCTCCAAAGTTCCTGAAATTTTTAAAGTAGTCGTTACTATCATACAATATGATTTACCATCATACAGTATGATTTATATAACAGGCTTCATCCTGGTAGGAAGGTTTACAAATAGCTCAAAAACTTCTAAATATAGTCGTACAGTATAATTTATACTCATACGGTATAATCATCAACTCTTTTATTCGTACAGGACGATAACCGGGACGATCAAAACTCGTCCCTGTACATCGTAGGGTATGACCTACTTCATATAGTATGAATAGTCAAAATCAAGGCATCATCTAGGATGAAGTTTGGGATGATCAAAACTCATCTCTATTCATTGTATAGTACGAACATGTTCATATAGTACGAGTACCAATCAGTGATTACAACCTTTATTTATTTTACTAATCACAGGTTAATTTAAGTAAGTATTCAAAATAAATCATACAGTACGAATTACTTTGTACAGTACGAATGACTACTAAACTTACTTAAACTAATATGGTGGCTAGGGTTTTGGATTAGTAACATATAGTACAGTACGATACAAATTATACAGTATGACCTGTTCACAAAAATACGATTTAACCAGATCAGATCGTACAATATGATATAAATTCATACATCACGATCAACATAAAAAAAAATCTACATTTTTTTAAGACCCTCTCCCCCTGTGTGTGTGCATGGTTGCTCAGACTTACATGCAGTTTGTGGCCAGACTCAAAAAAAGAGAAAATAAAATAAATAAAAAATTATAATGTTATAGACTCACACTCCTACTCTACCCAATCTTGAGTCTTCCTGTTATCCTAAGTAACTTATGATCTTCCTGAAATATTAGTACTCATAGAGAATAGTAGAAATCAAATATATTCAATGAATAGTAGTTCAGGTGACATTATTTGTTATCATCAAAATCTTAAACTCAGGGTCATGGATTGCAATAATCTCCCCTTTTGATGATGTCAAATAATGTTTGTTATAAACAAATTTGCAAGGAAATTTTTTTATTTATTAATTAAAAAAACAACACATCATAGAAAAGAAAAGAAAGAAGGAAAAGAGAAAAAAGAAATTTGCATTTCATAGAAATATAGGGAAACATGAGCAAACTACATTAGCATAAGCAAACTACAAACAGACTTCTCCCCCTTTTGACATCACCAAAAAGGGAAGACACAAATAACACTAAGAAAGAAAATACAAAATAGATACACTTCAAAAAGGATGATCCTGATCACTTGGAGGTGGAGGTGGGTGTGGTTGGAAATATTGAAGGATTGTGTCAAAACGGTGATCAATCGAAGTGAAATGTTCCCCAAACCATCATATGTTGTCCTCATGTATTGATTATGTTCGTCAAGATGACTCTAAAGTTGGTCGAAGCATTCTACCAAATCATCATGTGGGTAGGCTGGTGCAGGTGCTCGTGGAGGTGCATGCCATCGTGGTCGATCAAGAGCTACTGCTGGGGTAGCTTCTCCTTCTTCATCATCAAAGTCAAGTTCTTCAGGTTCTTGTCCCCGGTGAAAGAGAATAACAAAAGAGGCATCCGTATAAAAGATTGGTAAATTATTGGGTTCACCAGGATAGGTTAATTAGTATTTATTTTGAAGGATGTATCCTATAAGTTGGCCAAGGGATAGATTTTGTTTCCTGCGGGTAGTAGGGAGGTGAACTATAGTCATATTCAGATATAGTGAATCACTAAATCAGCCTCATCAAATTTTGTGTTTGACATTATTAGGTAGGTAGCGACTGATAGGTTCAGGGTCATGCGGACTCTGTCGCTAGCTTTGGGTATGATCGAGGTGCGAAAGACATGCTAAATAGTTCGAGCATTTCAGTTTAAGGATTGAATAAGGGGCTGGTGTTGATAGAATTCTACATTCCTAAGGACATAATTGACATCACTCCAGTCGAATTAATTTGTGAGAAAGGAATGAACCCTAGGCCCTTCAGTGGACAGCCCAATGTATTGAGCGATGTCAGCTTTAGTGATTTCTATGTTTTGGCAGCAGACAAAAGAGTGGAAGGTCATATTATTGACGGTGTAGGTAAGGTTGGCTAGAAATTCAAATAAGAGTTTTGAATTGTAGGGAAAATCCAGGGTAAGAAGAAACTGAAAAGTGGTGGAAGCAAAGAGGTTAAGTACCTCAAAACTTAAAGCTGCCTGATTGAGCATTTTCGATGGTGTAATCTTACAGGCTTTGAACTTGTGATAATAATCTTCATTTTCAGCATTTAGGAAACGAGCGTTATGATGGTGAGAGGAAGACGAGCTTCCAACTACTAAACGACCTTGCTTGCGAGAGCTTGATATTATTGAGAAGGCAAGTAGACTAAGTGAGAGTGAAGAGGAGTGTGAGTGAAATGTTATGCCAAAGAACATAATTTATAAAAATTTTCAACATCTTACAGTACGATCTAGTATCGTACAATACAATGGGCAATAATTATCATCCGATCAATCATTTTTAAAAAGGTGGTCAAATCATTCAGTACGATGCTATCGTATAGTATTATCAGAAGTATTTTGATTGTCTCGAGGGTCATCGGTATGACCCTTGATGAAAAGTTTCATACAGTATGAATAGGAGTATCGAACAGTATGAACGTTAATTATATCATACAAGTGACCTTTAAGTCGTTCTCATCCATTTTTGCTGAGGTGGATCGTACAGTACTAAGAGGAGGTATCGTACAGTACGATCACTAATAATATCATACCAAATTGACTAAATTCATCCCAATTCATTCACTAACATTGATCGTACAGTATGAAGAGGTGATATCGTACCGTACGATGACCATTAAATGTCGTACCAAACGAATTCAATGAACTGCATCTGTATCATACAATACGATGTGGATCACACAGTACGATAAATAGAGGCAAATTTTGTATCTGGGTTGTGTTTTGTGTAGATTTAGATATATCGTACTGTACGATAGTGGATCGTACAGTACGATAATAGAGTGTTAATTGTCGTGATTTTGTGTAGCGAGTGTGTGATGGTCAGGAATGGCCTTAGAAGAAAAAGAAATTTTATTTTTGGTTTTTTTTTTTTGCTTTTGTTTTTTTTTTTATTTTTTTTAATTTTATGCATTAATGTTAATGACACCTAGTCTAGTCTTTAAAGTGCTAAAGGTGTCAAATGCTAATGGTTTTGTGAATATGTCTGCCAGTTGATCTCCTGTAGCGATGTGATGCAGTTCTATATCTCCTTTAGCCATATGATCTCTTATGAAGTGGTGTCTAATGTCTATATGTTTTGTTCGAGAGTGTTGAATTGGATTTTTAGAGATGCATATTACACTTGTGTTGTCGCACATGATTGAGATGGTTCCTACAGGTAATCCAAGATCAAGAATTTATTACTTTAACCATAGTACTTGTGCAACACAGTATCCTACTGCAATATACTCGACCTTGGCTGTGGAGAGGGCTGCTAAATTTTGCTTTCTACTGGACCAAGAAACTAATGATTATCCTATGAATTGGTAGGTACCAGAGGTGCCTTTTCTATCTACCATAGATCCTGCAAAATCAGAATATGAGTATCCTAAGATTTCAAAGGAAGTGCTGTGCCTATGATACAAAATTCCTAAGTTCGGGGTGCCTAGTAGATATCTAAGGATTCTCTTGATCGTAGTTAAGTGAGACTCTTTAGGATCAAGTTGAAAACATGCACAGAGGCACACACTAAGCATAATATCCGGTCTACTGGCAGTCTGGTAGAGAAGAGATCTAATCATTCCTTTATATTTTTTCTGATCTACTAATTTTCCATTAGGATCTTTATCTAATTGAATTGTTGAGCTCATTGGAGTGTTTATGGGCTTAGCACAATCTATTTCATATTTTTTTGGAACATCCTTAAAATATTTCGTTTACCTAAGAAATGTTCCATTATACATTTGTTTCATACTAAAGCTAAGAAAATAATTAAGCTCTCCCATCATGCTCATCTCAAACTCATTACTTATTATTTTTGAAAATTCATCACATAAAATTTTATCTGAAGATACAAATAGAATGTCATCCACATAAATCTGGACAATGAGAATTTCATCTTTAATCTTTTGTAAGAAGTGTATAGTGTCCACACTACCCTTTACAAAACCTCTTTCCAGTAAGAATGAGCTAAGTCTTTCATACCAGGCTCTAGGTGCTTGCCTCAATCCATAAAGTTCCTTTTTAAATTTGAATACATGGTTTGGAAATTGTGAACTTTCAAATCTGGGGGGGGGGGGGGGGTTTGCTCAACATAGACATCCTCCTTGATTACCCCATTCAAAAAAGCACTCTTTACGTCCATTTGATATAGTTTGAAGTTCTTGAAGCAAGCAAAAGATAAGAGCACTCTTATGGCCTCTAGTCTTGCAACTGGGGAAAAGATTTCTTCAAAGTCTATTCTCGTACCCCTTAGCTACTAGTATGGCTTTATTTCTTATTTTTTTTTCCTGAATCATTCACCTTACTTTTAAAGACCCATTTTGTTCCAACTACACTGTTCTTTAGGTCTCTTAATTAACTCCCAAAAATCATTCATGGTGAATTAGTTTAGTTCTTCTTGCATTGCTAGGATCCAGAATTCATCTCTTAAGGCTTGATCTATACTGGTGGGTTCTATCATAGAGATGAATGCTGAGTGACTAACCTCTTTCCTAAGTCCATGCCTAGTTCTTAAACCTTCTGAAGGGTCTCCTAAAATTAACTCTTTTGGATGACTAGAAGAATATCTCCATTCTCTAGGCAACTCTTCCTTAGGTTCTACCCTTTCTCCTAAGGTCATAGTCTCTACTTCTTGTATTGCCTCTATTTCATCTTCTTCAATTTTAGATTCAGAGGACTTATCTGATTCATCAAATACTATATGGGTGGACTCTTCTACTACTAGGGTTATCTTATTAAAGATTATGTAGGCTTTACCTACAGATGAATAACCTAAGAAGACACCCTCATCAGACTTGGGATCGAATTTTCTTATAGGTAGTTTGCCATTAATCAAGATGAAGCTCTTGCACCCAAAGACATGTAAGTGTGAAAGATTTGGTGTCTGACCCTTAAGGAGTTCATAAGGAGTTTTATTCAGCTTAGATCCAATGTTTACCCTATTTAAGACATAACACGCCGTGTTAATCGCATCTGCCCAAAAATATCTAGGAAGGCTATACTCAGCTAACATTGCCCTAGCAGCTTCTACCAAGGTTCTATTCTTCCTTTATGCTATACCATTTTGCTGCATTTTGCTGAGGAGTTCTAGGGGCTGAGAAATTATGCTATATTCCTATCTCTTGGAAAAATGATTCTAATCTTTCATTTTGAAACTCTCCACCATGATCGCTATGGATTGTTTAGATTTCACATCCTAATTTTTGTTGGATCCATGTGGAGAATACCTTAAATTACTCAAACAACTCATTTTTATGTGTTAGGAATCTTACCCAAGTGAATCTAGTGAAGTCGTCTACAATCACAAATTCATAAATTACTCAAATGACTCATTTTTATGTGCTAACGGGTCCAAATAAGTTCATGTGTAGGATTTCTAATGGCCTAGTGATGATCACATCTTTAATTGAATGAAAGAATGATTTGACTTATTTTCCTAGTTGGCAAGCATCACATAAATGGTCCTTAGTGAAGTCTAGCTTAGGTATGCCTCTAACTAGGTTTTTTTTAGTGATGTTTCTAAGTGTTTTCATACTAGCATGGCATAGTCTCCTATGCCATATTCATGAGTCATCTACTATTATTTTCAAACAAAAAGAATTTGAACCATCAATGCAATCAAGGTCTAACATGTAAACATTGTTCTTTCATTTTCCTTCTAAAACAAGTTTATAATTTAAACTAATCAAGCATTTGTCAGAGAGAAATTTTATGTCAAAACCCTTATCACATAATTGACTAATGCTAAGTAAGTTATGCTTCAAACCATCAACTAATAAAATATTTTCAATTAAAAAAATCTTAGCATTATCAATGATACCTGAGCCTATCACTTTCCTGGTAGTGTTGTTTCCCAATGTCACTTTGCCTCCGGCCCTGGTCTCTAGTAAAATAAACTTCTTCATATATCCAATCATATGTCGCAAGCTGCCACTGTCTAGGTACCACATACTCTCACTAGGTCTTCTATGAGAGCTTCCCTACAGTTTCATTCAAGGATTAGATTTGGAAACCCAAGTGAGTTTGGGTTCCTCCTTATGCTTGCATGAATGAGATGTATACATGCTATGCTGTGATGGATATAATTTAAGTCTCCATTCCAGGTGTGTCTTATAGTGAATCGTGCATGTGCGTGCTATGTGACCTAGCATGCCACAAGAGAAGCACCTAACTTCAGGAAATGGGTTTACTAACCTATGTGAGTGGTGTTGCCTCTTCCTAAAGTTTTGTGATGCATGCAGTGCTGGGGGTTTGCTAGATTGGGCTAATGTGAGTGATGCATTTTCTTTTTCTAGTTCTTTGATTTTTTCTTTAAAAGTGTTGTTTTGATATGTCAATCCTTGAACTTCTATTTTTAACAAATGCTCACTATGATCTACTTCAAATGTAAGTTTGTCAATTCTGTGAAAAGTCTCTTCTAGTTCAACATGAGTGGTTTTCAAGGATTCATACGCTTCTGTTAGTTCAATATGCTTATTATTTAATGCATCATACTCATTAAGCAGGGACATGTGATCTCTATCTAAATGAGAATGTTCTCTAACTAAGTTAGCATGCTCAGTTTGTAAAGTACTAAAATAAATATTAAGACTAGCATGCATCTTTTTCAATTTCCTATACGTGTCATGAATTTTTTCAAAAATAAGTAATAAATCCTCGTATGAAAGCTAACATATCTCATCTTGATCTGATTGATCAAGATTATCGTTAGCCATAAGACACAAATTTGTTACCTCTTCCTCTACTTTTCTTCTAACGATTCTGAGGTAGAGTCAACCCAAAAAGCTTTTTGCGTCTTCATATTTCCTTTCTTGTACTTAGCTTTTTCCTCGCCTTTTTCCTTAGTTGGTTGGCTCTTTAGGTTGGGGCAATCAACTCGAAGGTGACCTGGCTTCCTACACTCAAAACAGATTGTATTAGATGAAACTTTAGTAAACCTTGAGCTTTTACCTTTATTCTTGCTGTTCTGATGACGCCTTTATTTTCTTTTCAAAAAGTTCTTGAACTGTTGGGTCATCAAGGCTATGTCATCTTATTCCTCCCCTATAAAGCTTTCACTTTTTGAATTATTTGCTTTTAATGCCACCTTCTGATCCTTCTTCTTTTCACCTGCATCACTTTGCCTTTGACTCACCCCTTGCTCATATGTAATAAGTGAACCAAGAAAGTTGTCAATAGAATAAATCTTTAGATCCTTAGATTCAGTGATGGCAGTAATTTTGCATCATAGGAACTAGGTAAGCATCTAAGAATTTTGTTAACTTTTTTAGAATTTGAAATTTCTATACCTAATTCATACAAGGATTTCACAATTTGGGTGAACCTAGTGTACATGTCAGATATTTTGTCACTAGATTTCATACGAAAGAGTTCATAATCATGCAACAAAATATTTAGCCTAGACTATTTAACTTCACAAGTTCCTTCATACATGATGCACAGTCTATCCCAAATCTCCTTACCAGTAGCATAGATAGGAACTCTCATATAATCCTTAGACTTTAAAGCACAAAAGAAATAGTTTAAGCACTTCACATTCAATTGAGCTAATTCTCTATTCTCATTACTCCATTCATTAAAAGGTACTTGAGTTTTCACTCCATTCAAAGTTTTAAAAGGTGCAACAAAACCATCATTGACTAACATCCACATGCGATAATCAATAGACTATAAAAAAGTAGACATTCTAATTTTCTAGAAATCAAATGCGATATTGTCAAAAAGAGGTTATTGAATAATCCTCCACAATATTTTGATTACCAAAATGAGACATGATTTATTTTTAAGATTTTCTAAAACACTATTATTGAAACCCCGCTCTGATACCAATTGAAGTTACTATATGATTTATAGTCATACGGTACGATAATCAACTCTTCTGTTCGTACAGGATGATAGCTAGGACAATCAAAACTCATCTTTGTACATCGTAGGGTATGTCCTACTTCGTACAGTATGAATAGTCAAAATCAAGGCATCATCCAAGATGAAGTCTGGGACGATCAAAACTAATCTCTGTTTATCATATAGTACGAACATGTTCGTACAGTACGAGTACCAATCAGTGATTAAAACCTTGATTTATTCCTCTAATCACGAGTTAATTTAAGTATTCAAAATAAATCATACAGTACGAGTTACTTTGTACAGTATGAATGGTTAATAAACTTACTTAAACTAATCTAACAGTTAGGGTTTTGAATTAGTAACACATCATATAGTACGATACAAATTGTACAGTATGTCCTCTTCATAGAAATATGATTCAACCAGACCAGATTATACATTCATACAGTACAATCAACATAAAAAAATCTACATTTTTCTTTTGAAACCCTCTCCCCCTGAGTGTGTGCATGGTTTCTCAGGCTTATATGCAATTAGTGGCCAGACTCAAGAAAAGAGAAAATAAAATAAATAAAAATTAGAATGTTACACACTCACACTCATACTCTATCCAGTCTTGAGTCTTCCTATTATCCTGAGTAACTTATGATCTTCCTGAAATGTTAGTACTTACAGACAAAAGCAGAAATCAAATATTTTCAATGAATAGCAGTCCAGGCGACATTATTTTTCATCATCAAAATCTCAAACTCGAGGTCATGGATTACAACAATTTGAGTGTTATAACTCCTTGGAAGGAAAGCACTTGGACTCACCAAAAATCTAGTCACCGATGACTTTGACTGGTCGGATTCGACTAGGGAAGTATGAAAGAGGCTATGTGAAATGCAAATGAATTGATAGCTGGGCTTTAGGAACTTGATGTAGAGAGAGGGTGTTAGGGATATAATCAAAGCTCTTTTGAGGGATTTTCCCTATTCAACCTTCCCTAGGATGAATAAAGGGCTGGGATTAATTGGAGAGGCTTCCTAATGGCTGCCAAGTGGCTTGGGTTAGTTAGGAGTAAGAGGAGTGGATAGGTGCAAGGACATCATATGTGGAAAGTCCATTTTGTCTCATATGAGCACATGGGAATGATAGCAACCATTTGATCTTGATCTAAAGGCTAGAGGTGCTCTAGGAAGGTTCTAGATAACATTTAAGCAGCTGGAATGGTTTAAATTTTAGGAGATTAAGCTCAAGAGGCAATTTGATCATATTTTACCACTCCCAAGCCTTGGTTTTACTATTTGATTGATCCCCATATCACATGGCAGATGAGGAGGCGTGGGAGGGGGCTTGGAAACTAGTTAAGTAATGTCTTGAGGGCTCAAATGAAAATGCATAGAGATTTGGCTAGAACAATGGGTGTTTGACCAACATACATGGGTTTACTTGGTCAAAACCCCCATGATGTAACTCATGGTTGGTTTAGGGATGTTTGAAGTATGCATTTGAATGAGATTGAAAGATTAAAATAGTTTGGTTTGAATGAGTGCAATAAATAGATCTATATGGATCTAGTTTGACTAAGTTCAGTCCTAGTTGACTAAATCAACTATTAACTGGGTCATGAGTCCATTCAAGTCTAAATCATTAAGGAATATGTTGAAAAGTGATTTGATGAAATTTGAATGCATATAGAGTTGGATTTTGTGTAGAAATGTCTTAAGGGTTGATATGGTCAACCTAGGTTGACTTCATTAACTTGGTTGACCCAAGGCTAGGGTTTGGGCTTGATAGGTTTGATTGGATATTTTGAGTCCAGTGAAGGTGGTTTGAGGGATCAAAATAGTCATATGGGTCAATTCATATATTTGGGCCTTAAAGGGGCATTTTGGGTAAACTCAGGTTGACTTTATCAACTTGTTTGACCCAAAGTCTGGGATTGGGTTTAATAGATCTGAAATAATATTTGGAGACTAATAGAGGTGGTCCCACTGTCTAGGAGGTCAATTCGGTAAAAATGATTGTTAGAACCCTAAAGGCGCTGTTTGGTCATCCTTGGTTGACTTGATCAACCAAGTTGACCCAGGGTCTAGGTTAGGCTCTAACAAGTTTTGTTTGATATTTGAAAATGAATAGAAGTGGTCTCATATAAAGAAGAAGCCATTTAATTTGAAATAACTATTCAAACCACTAATGGGTATTTTTTTCATATTAATCCCTGGTCAACTAAGGGTCAAAATAGGTCCACCAAAATATAATTTAATACTTAACAGGTCATAATCAAGGGTTTGAATGTGATCAGAGGGATTGGAGAATCTCCAAGGTCAGGATCCACTGGGTGGTATGCCCAGTGGCATAGACCATAAATATTTTAAGGTTTTATAACCTTTGGAAATAGTTTTACTTTCTGAGACTATAAGCATTGAATTGAGCTCAAATTTGGAGGGTAGACCCTAGGTACATTACTAATCAATTTAAAATTAATATATCATAAATTGGGAGTCATTTAACTAGGGTTTGATGTGTTTGCAAAATTACTACAAAAAGCTTTCAGGACTTAAGCCTTTTGATTTCGATTTAGGTATGGATTTCTGGCTTGAGCTAAATTTTTTATTTGATTACTTAAATTTTAGTTATCCACATAACTCATAATTAATTGGATAATTGTAAATGAATGGATAGGATTAAAGCTTGAAAAGGTGCTTAAATGACTGTGACTAGGTTGATTGAAGGTCATGATTTATTTGAAGCTTGAATGGGTTTGAAATCTAGATAGATTTGAGATATGGATTTACATGAAGTTAGGTTGATTTGAGGTTTGAATTGATTTGAGATCATGATAGGCTTGAATTATATATTTGATCTAAATCTAGATTGTTTAAGATCAAGATTGATCCTAGGGTCTAGGTATATCTAGAGTTTGGATAGATCTAGGGTCTAGGAATATCATAGAGTATGTATAGATCTAGGATCTTGGTAGATCCTAGGGTCTGGATAGATCTAAAATTTGGGTAAATCCTTGGGTCTGGATAGATCTAAGGTGTAGGTAGATCCTAGGGTCTAGAGTCTAGAAGAATCCAAGAGTCTAAGTAGTCCTATGGTCTGGGGTCTAGAAGAATCTTAGGACCTTGATAGATTCTAAGGTCTAGATTATTTTGGAGGCTAAACTGATTAAGGGTCAAGATTGATTTGGAGTATGTAAAATAGCCCTAGTGATCTCATACAAAAATGAGGTCAATAAATGAACCCCTAATAAGTGTCATAGAAAGAAGTTCTATTGCACATATTGGCATTGATCAAATGGAGAAGGATTAAGCCCAGAATACTTATCCCAGGGAATAAAAAGTTTATCCCTAAAGAATTAGGGATTGAATTGATACTAGGATAGTGCCACGGAATGCATACTTTACCACTATTAGGTCTAATCCTAAGGGAAGGAAAAGTCTATCTCTAGAGGAAAAGAAAGCATAAATAATTGTATAGGAAGGAAGAATTCCTAACTATAAGAGGATTGAGTCTAGATTTGATTCTAAGGGAAAGGTAAAACCTAATCTTAGATGATTAAATTTTGAATATATACTACAATAGTGCCACAAAGGGCATGCACTTCCACTAGTAGGTTTAAACCTAAAGGAAGGAGAAACCTAACCTTAAGGAAAAGCAATCTTGGTTTTGAGATATGAAATTGAATCTTGGATGGTGCCACAAAGGGCATTCTCAACCACTAGTAGATCTAATCCTAAAAAGGAAGGAATGACCTAACCTTAAGGGAAAGAAGATTGATTGTCGATTTTGAATTTTGAAACTAGGATGGTGCCGCAACATATGTTCTCCCCCACTAGTAGATCTAATCCTAAGGAAGGAAGGGCCTAACCTTTAGGGAAAGATTATTGATTTTAGAGTTTGAATTGAAACAAGGATGGTACCATAAAGGACATTCTCCACCACTCGTAGTTCTAATCCTAAGGAATGAAGGTCCTAACCATAAGGGAAAGATGATTGAATGTTCATATAGGAAGGAAGAACTCCTAACTACAGAGGACCGAGTTTGGATTTGAAATTAGGATGGTGCCACAAAGGGCATGCTCCATCACTAAGATGTCCATTTCTAAGGAAAGAAGGACATAACCTTAAGGGAAAGATGATTGAATGGGTCGTATAGGAAGAAAAAACTCCTAAGTACAGAGGACCGAGTCTGGATTTCAAATTAAGATGGTGCCATAGAGGGCTTACTCCATCACTTAGATGTATATTCCTAAGAAAAGAAAGCATCTGACCTTGAGGAAGGAAACTGGAGGACCCTGTGTGAAGAAAGAATTGCTTCTTATAGAAGACTAGATTTTGATTTTGAAATTAGGATGGTGCCATCCAGGGTGTGATCCATCACTATGGGGTCGAACTTGAATGGGGAATATATTCCTGAATGAGGAGACTAGGATGGTGCCACAAAGGGCATGCTCCACCACTAGTCATTCTAATCCTAAGGCCAAAAAGCATGATGATTCATATCTAACCTTATGGAAAAGAGAGATGGATGATTGTGTGGAAAGGAAACATTGCTTTCCATAGAGGATTGAATTTGAGGTTTCAAGTTTAAAATTAGGATGGTACAACAGATTGTGTCCTCCATCACTAGTAGATCTAATCCTAAGGAAATAGAGAATGATGACTCTTACCTAAGCTTAAGGAGAATAAAATTAGAAGATCATGTGGGAAGGAAGCAATGTTTCCTATAGAGGATTGGATCTTGATTTAAAATCAGGATGGTGCCATATAGGGCATGCACCATCACTAAGGGACGATCTTGTGGAGAGGAAACTTTCTCTCCACAAAAGATCAAATCTAGATTTTGAAATTAGGATGGTGCCATAAAGGGCTTTCTCCATCACTAGTAGATATAATCCTAAGGAAAGAAAGCACGATGACTCACATCTATTCTTAAGGAAAAGAAAATTGAAGGATCTTGTGAGAAGGAAGCATTGCTTCCCACAGAAGATCAAACCCGAATTTGAAATTACAATGGTTTCGCATAGGGCGTTATCCACCACTAGAACATCTAATCCAAACGAAAGTAAGCACGGTGACTCACATTTATTCTTAAGGAAAAGAAAAAATTGATGATCTTGTGGGAAGGAAACATTGCTCCACATAGATGATCAGGTTTGATGTTTGAAATTTGGATGGTGCAACAGAGGGCGTGCTCCATCACTAATAGATATTAACTAGAATGGGAATTTTATTCCCAAATAAGGAAAGCTAGGATAGTGGCACGGAGGGCATGCGCCATCACTAATTGATCTAGTCCTAAGGAAAGAAAGCACGATGACTCACATCTAACATTAAGGAAAAGAGAACTGGATGATCTTGTTGGAAGGAAGCAATGCTCCCCATAAAAGATAAGGTCTGGAATTTGAAAACTAGGATATTTCCATAAAGGGCATACTCTATCACTAGTAGACAATTTCAGGAAGAGGAAATTTGCTCTACACAAAAGATCGAGTCTGGATGGTCATATGGGGAGAAAACTTGCTCCACACAGAGGATCGAGTCTAGAATTATCATGTGGGGGAGCAAACTTACTCCACACAGAGGATTTGGTCTTGATTATGGAATTTCAGATTTTAATTTGAATGATCTTTGAATTTGATTTGATTTAATTTTGAACTTGAAAAATCTTTGAATTTGAAAATTGATTTGATTTTGAATTTGAAAGGTTTGAAATTTGAAATTTGATTTAAATAATTTTCTTTGATGTTGAATTTGATTCTCATTTGGCATGATACTTCCTGAAGAGCTGCACCAATATTCAAAAACATTGGGTGGCATCCTTCAGGGTTGTTCAATTAATATTTTAAATTCCTTTAAAGAACTTTTGTACGATAAGAGGATATTCTTATGTTGGTTAAAAACTCTCCACCAGTCTTTTGTTGGGCTAAGATAGGCATTCGAAGAACTAAGACCAAGTCTCATATTTGGAAGATTCTAAGCCGCACTACCTTATCATAAGCTTGAACCATTTGGGCTTTGTATGACTCTTGAGTTTTTTTGAGCCTTAAAGATGATGCTCTACAACGGCTCGAGCTCCTCCAATTGTAGTTGGGCACTCTGCCTAGTCATGATTTTATTTTGAATGATAAGCAAACCACTCCTCTTTCCAACATAGAGTGTGATTTTATAGAAAATACCTTGAAGGAAAATATGTCTATATGCAAGGAATCCCACATATTCCTCAAGGATAAGATTTGAATTTTTATCAGGAGTAAAAGATTCATTGACTTTATTGGAAAATTTCCTCTAGCCATTTAGACCCTGTTAGAATAATAAAAAAGAAATAATTTATATGTACAGTAAGAAGTGGATCAACTCCAACTAATCTTGAAAGGTTTAAGAATTTAGGTTTTGTTAACCTAGAACAAGTTTACTAGAAACCGAACTAGGGTCACCCTTATATAATTTTGAATTAAAATCAATTTCAAACAAGTTTAAGTTGGATAGAGAAACTTGATCTCTTCAATTCTCTTGCATGAGAATTTTTTATCTGACAAACAATTTATGCATGATGAAGACTCTAGATTCGAGATTTTTAAATTCAAGTAATTAAAAGTGATTGGGTTTTCTTTTGAGATTTTAGGATTTAAAGAAGGAAGAAGCCTCTTTCTTATTTTTTTGTGTGCACATTGCCCATATTTAGATTTTAGCGCACTCCGCACATTTCTTGACTTATAGCACACATTGTGCATCTTTTTAATTTTTGGCGTATTCACCTATATTTTGATATTAATTGAGTTTTAGAAGAGGCTTCACTTCCTTTAAAATCTCAAAATGATTGCTCTCTTTTTGAATGCTGGGATTATATCTCAAGTATTGGAGAAGAAAATTCATTCTCTTATACAAGGAAGGATAATCTCAAAGCAGACCAAATATTTTGACTGGAATATCAACTTGAATAGGAAAATATTTGAATAGATTCAAAGCATGAAAGAGATATCTCTTAAGATAGAAAATTGCAAGAAGATTGAGAAAAGTTCATTTCTAAAGTCAACTTAAGTTTAATATAAATTTTAATTCAAAAATTAACTCAACCCATAAAAGTGGTGGGAGGGAGGGACATTTAAACATTTGATGGAGTCAACTACAACTCTATCTTGCTTGAGATTTAAGGTAGAGGTCAATTTCCATTAAAAAGATGAATAAACTTGTCTTGAAAATTTGTACCCAGTACACTAGAGGACTGATATATTTTCCTTAAAAGTTACAAGTCTAGGTGGCAAGGCCGTATCACTATGGAATTAAATTCCTACAAACTCTTTAGAGGGAGAGATAGTTATGGAGTCTACACTATCCCTAGAAGATGCTACATCATTTTAATCAAAAGATTTACTGCTATAGGACTCCTTCAAAAGTTAAATTTTGATGGTATCACTATCTGATACAATCTTAGATTAATTCCACTCTCTTATTAATAGTGGGTTAGTAGTAAAGAGTGTGACACCATGAGAGGTTTCTACACCTCCTCCTCTATAGATGATGTAGTGGGACACATGTAGTAACTAGGGACCTATGGCTGGTTGCTGGTGATTGCTAAATTCTTGCTTGATTGATTCTTGTACTATAGTCAAAAGGGTACGGTGGAGGTCATGCTCCTCTTTTCAGAACCTCCTCCTTATGGCAACATGAAGAGGGTGGAAAAGATTTCTACCAAGGAGAGAGTACGTGCAAGGAGCAACTAATTCTTGATTGGCCTCAGATTTGACTTACTTTAAGGCTTTAGACTCAACAATCTTTCTAGCTTTAATGACCTTCTTTCTGATCCTTTGAAGGTAGTTCTTCTTCTAACTCTTACTAGTGAAGGTGGTGCTAGAAATTGACTCGACCTTAGAAGTAGACAACCTCTCATCCGTTGTTTCAAGTTTATTTTCCTTAGAGAGTACAGTGGGCAAAGGAGCGATAGCGGCCTCCATTTTGGAGAATGTGGAGTTAGCTCCTACCTATAAAGTAACTTCCACCAAGGGAAAATCCTTTTGAGTTTTAACAGATATATCAATGATTTCTTCTCCATTAACTGATAGTTTCAAATTTTGAATCTCCACCCCAAACTGAATCGAATTACCACAGATGTTTTCTTTTATGGCCAAGTTCCTATCCTTAGAGAAAATAAGTTTCCCAGCCATTTGAGTATACTTGATTTCATGGAGTTAAGAAAGTGACTTAAATTAGTTTTATTTAAAATTGAATTTGAATTTTGAACTTAATTGATTTTCTCTAAACTTTAAAACTCAACATGCTAAGTTTTCACTCAATATGAGAGTTCACAAAGTTGAGGAGGAGATTTTAAGAGTTGATCTTGACTCTTTCACACCCTCAATTAACATGGAGTAAAATGTCAAAGCCGAGATTTGAATTTGAAGTTGGAATTGAACTCAAATTTAAAAAGTTGAAATCAAATTTCAACTGAAGGTTAAAATTGATTTGGAATTGTGATTGAAATTGAATTCAATTTTGATGTTGAAATCAAATGGATCTATTTTAAATTTTGAAACTCAACACATTGTGTTTCACTCGAATGTGTAGGTTTACAAAATTAATAGAAAAATCTTGAGAGTTTGGCTTGACTCTTTTTCTCCACCAATTGAATTGGGGGAAAATGTTAAAGCTTGGGCTTAAATTTAAAGCTGCATTGCATGCGTTAAACTACTAGAGGACGTTGTTAGAAATATATAGCAATGAAGATCAAAGTTGATTCGGGTGATTTTGAAAAGATTTTGAATTTTTGAAGATTGGAAGGTCTTCCCTAAATTTCAAAACTCAACATGTTGAATATGGACCCAACATAAAGGTTTACAAATTTAGATGAAAGATAAAAAAAGTTTTTGCTCGACTCTTCACCTTGCTGATTGGCTCGAGGGTAAAATGTTGAAGTTGATATTTAGATTTAAAGTTGCATTGCATATGTTAAACTACTAGTGAACATTGTAGTAAACATATGGGAATGCCGATTGAATTTGGATAATTTTGAATTGTGAAGATTTCGACAGAACTTCCTTAAACTATTAAAACTCAATATGTTGAATTTGCATCTAATATAAACATTTACAAAATTATGAGGAAATTTACAAGGAAATTTCTTGAATCTTTAATCCCACCAAGTAGCTTGGGGGTGAAATGTCCAAGCATGGATTTGACTGAATTTTGAAATGGAATTTGAAAATGATTTTAGATTATATTATATATGTTAATCTAGAAGGGAATGTCATAGAATACATATGGCAACTACAATTGATTTTGAAGTTTTGAAAATTGGATGATCTTCCCTGAATTTTGAAACACAACATGTTAAATGGATATTCAAAATGAAGGTTTACAAATTTGAAGGGATCTCAAAGGGTTTCAGCTCGACTCTTTTACACACTGATTGACTCGGGGGTAAACTGTCGAAGTTTGAATTTAAGAAGAATTAAATTTTGTAGTTGATTTTAGAAATGATTGAATTTTCATTGCATGTGTTAAAATACAAGAGAGTATTGTAGGATACATCCATGATGATTGGAATTGAATGATTTTGCAGGGAGATTTGAAAATTCAAAAATTGGATAGAATTTTCCCTTCTTTTTAAAACTCAATATGTTGAATTTATATTCAACATAAATGTTCACAAAGTTTTGAAGGGAAGACTCTAAGAGATCGACCCGAATCTTTCATCACGATGAACAATTTGGGAATAAAATGTCGAAAGCTGACTCTACGAGAAGGATTAAACTTTTGAAACAAATTTGAAGCAAATGATTATATTCTATCACATATATATAATTATAAGACCTACAACTCCATATGTGGAGATAGAATATAGGGATCGATTAGGATTTGAAAAAGATCAAATTTTGCAAAGGATTGAGTTTGAAATTAAAGGACATTGTATAAGTTGTTAAACTTAACATGCTTGAGATATATTTAAGCATGCAAGTTTGAAACATTTACAGGAGGATTTTAAAATGATTTGTCTTTACTCTTTAGCTCTACCAATGAACATGGAGGCAAAATGTCAAAAACCAGCTTTGATACAGGTTTCTTATGCTCACCTCTCTTTTGACATATCTTAATTGATATTGGCCACACTCACCCAAGAAAAAAGGGCAGAGGGACCAACAGGAAGTCAAAACTATCGATGCAATAAAATTTATATCATTATTAAAGATTGAGAGAGAGATAGTTCCCCTGCAGAGTCGTTATTTTTTATTTGATTAAAAAATTTGTTTGAAAAAGTTAATTATCTTTGGGAGAATTAATTTTTTTTATTTTAATTTTAAAATCAAATACGTCATTATGAATGATAGATATATCACCTTGGGAGGTGAACATATAATTTCCTAATGGGTTCAAATTCCAAAAATTTAAATTTATCATGGTTATCATAATCAACTCAGGAAAAGTCAATATACAAACTTAGAGGGTCAAAATGATGTTCAATTGAGTGTTTGACTATAATAATATGGATAAGGAATCATTAATTTCATAATCAAAGTCATGATACTAGAATGATATATCCTCCCAAAGAAAGAGAATATCATCTATGATTAATCATTTAAAAATAATGATAATTATCATCGAGTTTGATTTTATCAAAGATAATTAATTGAGGTTTCAAAAAGATTTTAGTTTTAATTTTTTTTTGTTCTAGGTTTCTAAATCGCATATAAGCGTAAGACCTCACAGTTAATTACATTATAAGAAATTGGAGTTTCCTACTAATACTATCAATTAAAACAGTGGTAGAAATTTTATTTTGAGAATTTTAAAGCTTGATATCAATTGAGGCAATGATTGAAAATTTTCAATCAAGATTGCATCAAAGTGGAACAATTATTTTTGGAATCAAAGGTGGAAAAGTAGGTGGCATCTAGGATTCTTTAACAACTCATAATTGCCCTAGTCTATCCTAAGTGTTAGGCTTAAATTTGAATTAAAGAAGGTTTTATTTTGAATAGTCAATTTTATTAGAAAAATGGGTAATTCCTGAAGGTTGAAGTCTTATAGCCTGAGCCTACCTTAGAACCTAAGTCTAAATTGAGTACTGAAAATCAGTGACCCAAACCAAACTAATACAATGTAGGGTCTGGACTTAGCGCATCCTGGATTTGGGAGCCAACTAAACACCTAAGCGCTTTAAAACCGTGTGTCTAATTTTTTATTAAAGAGTGGTTGGGATGTTTGATTAAATTAAGTTTGAGAAAAGTAAGTTTGACATCTAGAGCGGGTCCTTATTTGGCCCCCTTGACTTATGTGGGATAATATGAAACTTAAAGTAAATGTAATTAGAATTTTATTTGACTTTTTAGTTAATTTCTAATATAATGCAAACTAGTTGACTCAATAAATACTTAAAATCAAAATGAAGAAGTTTTAAAAAGGCTTAAAAAATAGATTTTATCTTAGGGATTGTACACATTCCCCTTTACAAATCTACTCCCTCATTGGTCTGGTGGTCTGCCAAAATCCGCAGGCACAGAGGTTCTTAATAAAGGAAAGAAAATGAAACAAAAATGCTTATGCAAACTCCTGGCAGTCTCGAGCTTATGCTTGCTAAAAATTTTAATTTATTTAAGTAGAAGAATTTTAACATTCCCTTATGTACATCCGATTGGGTTCTAGGCTAAATCAAAATTAACATGCATGATCACCAAAAATGACTAAAAACATGCAATCATATATCACAATCAACATCAAACAATCAACTGAATAATTAACTCAATTAAATAAATAAGATATCCATAAGCAATTGCCTTTTAATATTACAATCCAGGGTCTGCAAAAAAAACTAAAGTGGTCAGGTACCACTAACAATAAGCCAGAATTTCTAATCCTTAAACTCAAGTGACTTTGAGAATGGGTCTTTTTGTTATCCACTTCTTTGTCTTTCTGCAGCATTCTTAGATCATTGGGTCTAGATATCCAAATGAAAAGAAATTCCCCCTCGAGAGGGTGTTATCTTTTCTCTTTGTATATTTTAAAATCATCCTAATTTGGATCTTCAAATGGAGATGGAATCTCTCCTAAGGGATGTCCATTCCTCTTTGGATTCCAAATTGGATGTTACCTCATCTCAAATATCACTTTTATATTTACAACTCAATAGACTTGAATTATATTTAATAAAATTCAAAATGTAAACTCAACACCTATAGGGTTATCCTTGATAACTAATATTTAAATTATCCCAATCAGTTAATATTTATTGAAATTAAAGTGCTCAAATTTATAGCCACACTTGGCCATGCTCTTTTGATTTTAAAGGGGGGTTTAAGAGTAGTAAAGCACCTATAAAAATATTATTAATTTTAAAGCTTGATTTATTTTACTACCTTTATTTTAATTGCCCTATTAGAGCATAGCCACATGCATAAGATTGAAATAGTACAAATTAACCATAACCTAATGGTAATCTATCACACAATCAAATCAAAACATAGATTATATGAAATTAAATAAATAATTAGTCAAACTATACTAGCATCTAGCATGTAGTGATAACCACAAAAAATCTGGCACATAGTAGAAAAATAAACACTGGCCTAGCCTAAAATAGAGTTAGTTGTTCTAGTAAACCATCTAAAGTGAGTGAGGTAGGCTGTATGAATTAGATAAGTCCTATATAAGGCAATTAGTTAGAGTTATTTGAGATTCTGGTTGGTTGAAAGGCTTAAGGAAATATTTAATTAAAGTTTAAATATTAATGAATTAAGATTAATTTAAAGTTGTATTTTAAAGGTTGGGTGATTACTACCTTCGGTAATCTAGGGCCATGAAGTTTATTTCATATTCTTTGGGTCTAAGTTAATAGGCTCATATGTTTGTGTTACCTAGTAGTAACTGGTATAGTTAAGTGAATTAAATTGATTAAATCTTGAAAGTTGATGAATTTTAATTAGGATTGAGAAGTTACTGGTTTAAAAGTTAGATTGAGATTTTATGGATTTTTAAATCAATTATTGATTATTTTTTGAATTATTTAAATTATTTAGATGTATTAATTAAAGGGGCCAAATTTTGATTTTTTTATTTAGATTGAAATCTTTAAAGTTAGTATTTTTATAAAATATTAGACCTTAAGATGAGTAATTAGGCTTTGGTTTTGCTTGATTTAGAATTTTCTATAATTAGTTATGAATTTTTGATATTTTGACTTAAGTTTTCATTCAAGGTTAACCGTATTGTTCACTTTTTGAATTTAAATTATTTCTATAGGTTTTATATTTTTAATAAATATTATACCCTAAATGGAATCCATTGCCTTTTAGTTTATTCAGTTTGGATTTCTCTAGAATTAGTTATGATATTTATAAGTTTGAGTATTTATTAAATTTTTAAAAATTGTTTAATAAAGGGTGTTCTAATGATTTGAATCCAAAAAAATTCCTAAATCATTAATATCAAATCCAAAGTTAAGGATTGATCTAAGTAGGTATTCCCATATGTTTGGGAATTTTTTTTTAAAAAATTTTAATTAATTTAATTAATAAATATTTATTTTCATTAAAATTAAATTAAACTTAAATCTGAAATCAAATAAAGGTTTTTTTATTTTTCTTAAGTTAAAAATTAAATTTTGGTCAGTTTGAGGTATTATATATATTTTTTGGAATTAATTTTGATTTATTATAATTTTTGGAAGTTTTTAATGCTTAATTAATTTAATATCTTAATGATTTTTAAAATCAGTGAAAATGTTTCTTAAGGCTCTAGATGTCACTAAGTTCAAAGGGTTTAAATTTCATGTCAATAAGAGGTGTATCATAATTTTTGGATTTTTTCTAGGTTTTCTAGAAGTGTCCTTAAGGTGCCGCTATGTTAAGTTGGTTTAAATCAGATGTCTATTAACCCTTAATAGACTACACATCTAGATATACACAAACACAATCAAATTTTAAATCTAGGAGAGCCTAAATTATGTGTGAGTGTGTGTATCCTAAGCATGCAAGGAATTGGAAGTAATTAACAAATTTAAAATTTTGATTAATGAATAGTTTGGGTACAAAAATTCACTAATCCTCCCCCAAGACCTATATTTATCAAAACTCAATCCATGCTTAAAGTTTCAAGGGATCTTTCAAAGGTTAATAATATATATATATATATATATATATATATATATAATTTTAAAATATATACATATATATATAAATATGAAAATATAGGTTTTAAAATTTAAAAATTAACTTGTCATCAAAATAATTTAAAAATATTTTTTAGAGATCCTTTGGTTATTTTAAAATATTTAAAAAACTATCATCAAAATAATTTTAAAATATGTTTGAGAGATCCTCTAGTAATTTTAAAATATTTAAAAATAAATTTTAATTTTTGAAAATATTTAACTTAATATTAAAATAAATATTGATTAATTATTAAAAATATTAAAAAATTCCAAATTATTTAAGTAAATTAAGTTTTAAATTTATTAAATTAATTTTAAATTAAATTAATAAAATTTTTAAATTTTTGACATATTATTTGTATTTTTTTAATTAATTTGATTTTTTAAAGTTTCACAAAACTAAATGAATTAAAGTAAATTTTAAAATAATTAATATTTAAAATAAATCTTAAATTAGTTTAAAATAAGTTTTAAATGTTCAATAATTTTAAATTATTTAAAATAATTATCTTTAAATTTTCAAAAAAAATTAAATTTAACTTTAATTAAGTATTATAAAAATATTTAAGTATTTTATTTATTATATTTTATTCAAAATATAAAATATGTAAGTTAAATTAAATTTAGAATTAAATATTTATAAATTATTATTTAATTATTTAAAATATTTTAACATAAAATTATGCATTTTTTAAATTATTTAATTAATTAAATAATATAAATTATTTATATTAAATTAAATATTTTAATTTTAAAGTTTATAAAATATGTTTGTATAATATAATTGAGATATTTAAAATAAGAAATTTTAAATTTTGAAAATATTTTAACTTTTTTATTAAATATTAACCTAAAATTATTTAATATTTAATATTTTAACATAATATTAATTTTAAATTTATATATTTAATTATTTAAAAATAATAAGATATTATATTAATTTTTAGGATTTAATAGTAAATTTTATTGACTTCTTAGAAGGAAAAATATTTTTAAAATGAACTTAAAAAGAAAATAAATCTATTTAATAAATCTGGCGGTGTAGGAGAGGCGGATGGCCACATTGCAGGATCTAGCTAGCGGGTTCAAAATAAGCAGCGGTGCCAATGATTGGTAGTGGTGGTCTGACACACATCAAGCTCAACTGCCTTATGCGGTTTCACTAAACCACGTGGGCATTGATAAGGACCGTTGATTATGCACAATTTAGAATCAACAGTTCTGATCGAGACAGACACGAGTAAAGCCAATCAACTATTAATTTATGGTCAGATATGCAGCGAAAAAGTAGAATCATAACCGTTGATAGTAAGATCAATGGTACAAATAATTTTCATGCATAAAGGGCTATCAGAATAGCCCTAAATTGAGATGATCAGCTTGTTATCTCGATCTATTTGATGTAACATAATGAAACCTAAATAGAGATTAAATTGATGAAGAAAATCCATGGAGATTTCATTTTGTTATCCAAAAAGAACTTAATAAAAAGTTATTTTGTTCTAAGTTTCTTATACTAGGGTTGAAAATATACCTCAATTTAATCGATGATTTGAATCATTTAATGTTTCTTTGAATTTTTTACTTGTCCATATTTAATCCGTTAGGAGGCTCCTCAAGCTGAAAATGCATGGATCAAGTTCTATAACTCCTTGGATAGAAAATAATTGGACTAGCTGGAAACCTAGTCGCTGGCACCTTTGATTGGTTAGATTCGACTAAGGAAGTATTAAAGAGGCTATGGGAAACTCAAATAAATAGTTAGTTAGGCTGGAGGAGCTTGAGGTAGGGAGAGGGTGTTAGGAATAGAATGATAGCTCTTTTGAGGGTTTTGTCTTACTCAACTTTCCCAAGTCAAATGGAAGGTTAGGAATTACTGGATAGGCTTCCTAATGTTGCAGATCTGGATTCATGGATTATGATTTTGATGATAACAAACACTCTTATTTCTCTACGACTACATTGCCTTCTGACATTACATGTCCATAAGATCAGACTACAATTGGAACCAGCTCAAGATAGGGTAGATTAGGTCTAAGTTTCTTTATACACCTTTTTCCTTTATTGAGTCTTTGTAATTGGTGTGGCTCCTGATGCTTTATAACCTTGCTTATACACACCTTAGGAGAAATTCTGTCTGCTCCCTAGAGTTTACTATTTTTGGTAACATCTTTTAGGATAATATTTATATCAGCTTGGATGATAAGTTCAAAAATATAAACCCTAATTAGGACATCCTGATTAAGGCAGTCATCATTAAGCCAATCAGCCAAAATGATCATTATATCGGCCATCATGATAGGCTCAAATCAAAAAGAATATGTGCCAGATCTATTTAGGAACTAATTATTTTTAGACATCAGCCATGATGATCCAAATAATCAGCCTGGACGATGTTAACAATTAAGCCTAAATTAATCTGGTATTTAAGGAAAGCAATTAATGGTGATTTGCACGATCACATCAGCTGGGCCGATCACACAATCGGCCGGGATGATTTGACATCGGTCAGCTTTTATTCAGGGCGATGTTTAGGATGATTTTCCTCTGATTTGAACTACTCATTCAAGACGATATCCTATTGGCCTATACGATATGACAAAAGTCTTCTAATCATCCCTAACGGACCAGGCTGATTGAGCATAATTTTCACTGATCGGCCATGATGATATTTATATCAGCCTGGACGATAATGTCAGCAAGTTACATTAATGAGCTCATTTTGAGCTCTTTTATTTAAGCTTTGACAAGGCACTTTGTGAGTGTCTTTGGTATCCATTATAGCTTCATTCTTTTTGGGGAAGCTTGAAGAGAGAGCTTGAAAGGAAGAGATGAAAGGGTGGAGTTTGAGAGAGGGAGAAGATCCTTGGAGGGGGACTCAAGGGAGTGTGGAAGGGGATTCCACACAGTTGATCCAGCGAGCTTGCACCTTAGTACTGTCAAATTCAAGGCTTGTCTTGAGGGAAGTTCTCGGAAGAAGAAGATCTCTTTGGTGTTAAAGGACCCGGCTACCCCGCCGCATCGGGGAAGGTGGAAGTGATTTTGTAAGGGCTTCTCCACCTAGTTGTGGGGGCTAAAGGAGAGACACTTCATTTAGTGTAATACTCGGAGGGTGCCTCCAAGGAGTGGACGTAGGTTAAGGTTTGACCAAACCTCTATAAATCTGGTGTGTTATTTTCTTTATTATTTTTGCATTAAATTTTTGCAATATGTTTTCTTTGTGGTGAATTTTGGTTTGGTTTGTATTTTTATTATGAAAGATGTTTTAAAATACCAATTCACCTCTCTCTTGGTTAGCCTTGGGCTAGTTCATAAGGGGCCTAACATCCCTAACGAACTTTTAAGTGCTATCAGAGCGGGATTCATAAAATTGAGTTTTTGAAAACTTTTGAATTTTGATCAATGGCTAATTTTTGTAATCGTAATATTACGGAAGGTTATTCAATCACCAGACCACCTTTATTTTAAAATATTACTTTTAATTTTTGAAAAATTCACATGTCTACATTTTTGCAATCAATTGATTTTTGTATGTGGCATACGATTTTAACTGGTTATTCTTTACCGTCACATATTATAGATGGAATTAAAATTGATATTCCTTTTAATCAATGGAATAGGGAAGAATAAATCAATGCTCAATTGAATGCAAAATCATTAAACTGTTTGTTTTGTGCTTTAAATTTTAAAGACTTTATGTTAGTTTCCACGTGCACTACTAGTAAGGAAATTTGGGATAAATTACATACCATATTTGAAGGCACTAGTGAAATCAAGCAATCCAAGTTAAATATTTTAATGCATGATTATGAACTTTTTTGCATGAAACCTTATGAGATGATCTTAGATATGTATACTAGGTTTATTCAAATTGTTACATCAGTACATGCTTTTGGAAAGGAGTTTTCAAACTTTGAAAAAGTCAATAAAATTCTTCGTTGTCTACTTGATAAGTTTGATGCCAAAGTTGTTGATATTTATGAATCAAAGAATTTAAATGAATATTCTATTAATAATTTGATTGGCTCACCCATTGCCTATGAGTAAAGCTTGGGTCAACAACTTTTAGATGCTGGTGAAATGATAGTACTAAATGTTGAAGATATGGAGAAAAGTGGCATAGTTGGTGATGAATGTGATAACTTGTCAAGCAAATTAAAAAGCTCACCAAAGCATAAGTCTCAACAAAAGTGGAATAAAGGTATAAATGGTAAGAATGGTAAGATTACTTCTGACGTTATTTTCTTTGGATGCAAGAAGCCTGGACATATGAAAAATCAGTGCCCAAATTTGAGAACTCTTCCAACAAAAGAAAATGGTAAAGCTAAGGAAATCATAAAATTGACAAATAATGAAAAGCAAAAAATCACTTGGGCAGACCTAGCTTCTGAATCATCAGATCAGAAGCAAGATTATGCTTAATCCCTTATTTGTGTAATTTTTTATTTTTTGTTGTTCGTTGTTTTTCTTTTGTTTTCTGTATTTTCTTTATGCTTTATTATTTATTTATTTATTTTTTTGTTCTTTTTCTTTTACATTACAGTTTTAAACTTATCTTTACTTTTTTCTTTTTTTTTTAAGTTCTCTCTGATCAACACACACGTTCACTTTTCCAAAAAAGAAAATTTTACCCCCTGTTTTTTCTTAAACTCTTATGTAAGTTATGGTTTACTTCTCTGGAAACAGTTAAAGGAAGAAGATTCATGATTTGGTCTCTCTATCTCTTTTCTTAAAAAGGATATTCTACTTTTGATTTAAAATCTTCATCATATTTTAAATTAGATTTTGAAACTGAACGTTTTTCATCTCCCTACATTTTATCTATTGCATAGGAATCTTTTGCAAGTTGTTGAATATATCTCATAATTTTCTTAATCAAGAAGTTCGTTGTGTCAATAGAATGTGCTTACTTTTGTTTTTAAATTTTTAGAAATGTAGCATATTAAAAAAAAAAATATATGGCCAATGTCACCAAATAAAAAAAAAGGTGGTCAATGACGCCAAATCAAAAGATGCACAATGACGCCAAATTGAGAAAGATACACAAAGTGTATAAAAAAGTAAAAGATGCACAAAGTGTGCCAAAAAATTGATAAGAGGCATAAAATGAGCCCACAAAGAGTATACTTACTTTTTCTGTATTACTTAAAGCTTAAGAAAACCTTTGGTATTTTTGATACTTGATCTTGAAAATCATGATTCTTGATTCACCAATTTTGCATTAATCTTCTATTAGATATGTTTTATGAAAGGAGTTTTGAAAAATTAGTGTTTCTTTTTCTAATTTAATCCTTGATTTAGATATTGTATTAAAAAGTTTCGAGCCTTTAAAAAGAACTTGAGCTTGGATTAGCAATTTTTGAATTTCTAACCTTTTCTGGATTATGCGTTGTCAATCCATTTCTTATTAAGTTTTTGAATAAAATTAATAGGTAATTTTCTCATTTTAAGATTTTTTTTTTCACTAGATCAGGGATCCTTTTATTTTTTATTTATTTATTTGTGCCCCTCTCTTTTTGATAATGTCAAAAGGGGAGATCGTATTGTTGTATTTGTATCTTTTTTTCTTTCTTCTCTTTCAAAAATTAAAAATAAAAAATTTTTGATTCCCCCTATTTTTAAAAGTTTTATTTAGTAAAGGGGAGATTAGGAGAAAATATTTTTATTTTTACAAATTCAACCAGTATTGTTTGCCATCATAAAAAGGGGGGAGATTTTTGCAGATATGGATTCATGGATTATAATTTTGATGTTAGCAAACACTCTTGTTTCTCTACGACTGCATTGCCTACTGACATTTCAGGTCCACAAGATCAAACTGTAATTGGAACCAGCTCAAGATAGTGTAGACTAGGTCTAAGTCTCTTTGTACACCTTTTTCGTTTCTTGAGTCTTTGTAATTGGTGTGGCTCCTGATGCTTTATAACCTTGCTCATACACACCTTGGGAGAAATTCTATTCGTTCCCTAGATTTTACTATTTTTGGTAACATCATCTGGGATGATATTTATATCGGCCTAGACGATCATTGTATCGACAAGAATGATAGGCTCAAATTAGAAAGAATCTGCCGCCAGATCTATTTAGGAATTATTTTTTTGGACATCGGCCAGGATGATCCATATCCTTGGCCTGGACGATGTTGATAATTATGCCTAAATTAATATGGTATTTAAGGAAAGCAATTAATGGTGATTTGCAACATCACATCGACTGGGCCGATCGCAGGATCGGCCGGGATGATTTGACATCGACCAGCTTCTATACAGGGCATTGTTCATGATGATTTTCCTCTAATTTGAACTAATCATCGAGGACGATATCCTATTGGCCTGGACGATTGTTGGTGGAATTTTGAAAATATGTTTTGAAAAATATTTGTTTTCTTTGGGAATTTTAAAATTGAGATTTAATTCTAATTCTAGGAGTTGAATCAACTTGTTTGGAAAAGTATATCACCCTGAAGGATGAAAATAAAATTCCATAATAGTGTTCAGACTTAGAATCATGAAATTCATCTTGAATATCATGGCCAGATCCTAAAGAGAACTCCACATGGTCCCGAGGGGACAAGGTAGAGTTCAACTAAATAATCCAGTTATGGTATTCAAGGAGTATGACTGTCGAATTCATATCCAAAGCCTTATCAAAGAAGGATGTATCTCCCCAAAGGGAGATAACACCTTTAAATGATAATTCTTCTAATATGATAATGACAATCATTCTTTAACATTTCCCAAAGAAATCTAAGAAGATTTTAAAAAGATTAATTTTGAAATATGGTGTGTGTGGTTCCAAATCTCCTACGAGCGCAAGCCCCCGTAGTTAATTACATCGTAGGGAGATAGTCCCCTACAAAAACTCTCGATTAAAATAAGAATGAAATTTTATTAAATTTTCTAGGAGAGATATCAAAAAATTGAATAGAATCTTTTGGAAAATCAATAGGGAATGGATAAAGATTGAACATTTATTAACAGAATAGAAGGAAGAGAAGTAGAGGACACCTTGAGATTCCAGAACCTTCCGGAAGTGTCCTAGCTTAATCTAAGTGTTGGGCTTTACATTTAAGGATTGAAAGGAGATTCTAATTGAAATTGAACATCTTATTAGAAATTTGGGACTATATTCCCGAAATTTGGGGTCTTATAATCAAAGATCTGCCCCGGATCCTAAATCTATTTTGGACACTGGACCACAGTCTTCCGAACCTAACTAATGTAATGCAGAACTTGGACTTACCCCGGCCTGGATTAGGGAGCCAGCTAACCACCTAATCGATTTAAAAGAGATGAGTCCGATCTTTTATGAAAGAGTGGTAGGGACGTTGTACTTAAGGTTTTGGAGAATTGGGGCCGACATCTAGAAATTTCCCTAATTGGCCCCTTCGACTTATGTTGGATGCTAAAATGCTAAAATTGACACAATTAAAATTTTGACTCTTTTAATTTGTATCTAGTGCAATGCATGCTGGTCGACAACTTCCAAATCAAATATGCTTGAAATTTTAAAAACAGGCTTATAAAATAATTTTTTAGAAGACTGGACTTCCATAGGTCCGGCACCTCTTCCTCATAGGTCAGACTATCCGGACTCTACCCGGAGGCGGGGAAGGGTCTAAAACAAGGAAAGAATAATGCAGTAATATGCATGCGACCTCGGGGTCGATCCCCAGCTAATTTCCTAGATTCGTTATCTTTCTATGTTATTTAGACTCACTAAAATTTTAGACTTTTAAAGTTATGAATAGAAAATTTTCACACCCTCACGAGTCTCACGTATCCAGGCGAAAACAAAAGCGGCACACAATCGCCAAAAAACTAAGAAAAGCAGGCAATCCTAAAGGCAATCAATTCATCACATCAAATATTAACTAATTAATAAATGTCCATAGGCAAAGTTGCCTTGCTTATTACAAACCAGAATTTTTGCAGAAAGTAAAGTGGCCGGGCACCACTGACAATAACCCATATTCTAAACCTAGTAATGACGCAAGTAATTTTGAGTGAGATACTCTCGATCTTCAAGTCTTCAATCTTGTTCTTCTTTCGACTCCTTTTCTTCAAACTCCTTGGATTCTTCGTGGTAAACTATCCAAATGGATAAGAGGGCACTTCCCTTTTAAGGGGAAGGCCACTCTTTCCTCTTTGGGTATGGAAAAGGTATGATCCAAATTTGGATTTTCAAATGGAAAAGGAATACTTCCCAAAAGGGCATCCTTTCCTCTTTGGAATTCAAGCTTTGGACCTTGTATCCCAACTCAAAATTAACTTTCACAACACTTGACAATCATACCAATTACATTTATTTGAAAATAAAATCTAGACTCTCCTGCAAGGTTATCCTAAGCAGTGAATCTTAAAAGTTTCAGATTTTTAATAAATACTAGACCTAATTATGAGTTGTTAGACAGGTGGGACACTTAATTTGGAGTTTTCTACGAAAAGTTATGATCTTTAGAAGTTCTGGCCTGTTTTGACCTAAAGTCACCTATGATGTTGAGTCCTTAATTTTGACCAAATTATGGAGATTTATTATTTTTAGAAAATGATAGATTCTAATTGAAATCATTAGCCATTGAGTTTGATTAGTCAAAATTTTTCTATAATTAATAGTGAATTTTAGAAGTTATACATATTCGTAGGGGTTACCAAGTTATTATGACTAAGAGGTCTGTTTAAGGATTTGAACCCAAATGAGCCCTAAACTCCTTGGGATCAGTTTCAAAGGTCATAAATGACCTAAGGACAGATCAACAAGTGTTTAAAACCCTTTTGGGATTTTTAAGATTTTTAAGATTTATAAAGCTAGTTAACCTTTGATTTTATCTAAGGATTAAACTAAGACAAATCTAGGAATCAATTTAAAAGGGTTTCAATTCCTATTAATTAGGGGATTAATTAGGAACAATCATAAACATTTTAATGGACATTATAAATTAAGAATAGTTCATTATCAATTGATTAGGGTTAACAGGCCATTTCTAAGAAGGATTTTGAGGCTCCTACTTGGGGAACCAAATGAACTCCAAATTTGACGAAATTTGGACCATAGGATCACCTAACCCTAAGGACTAAACCCACCAAATTTGAGCTCAAATGGAATACTCTAAGGTGGTTAACTGAACCACCCAAGGTGAGCTCTAAGTCACCTTCAAATCATTATAGGGGTCTATCCTAAGCTTGGATTGGGGGAAAATCAGTGGCTCTACACTCCTTATCCTACTCATCATCAGCACACCAAAAATCACACCCTAAATCCCATTGGATAGGTCTATATCCCATTTTGAATTTAAGGGTCAAACCATGACCCTTAAACTTAAAAAATTGGGGAAAATGTCCTTGAACAACTTAAAATGGGAAGATAAAATTTGGACATGTAAAAGACATGTCCAATTTAAATCTCCCAAAATTCCAGACCTGGTGGACTTGTATTTAAAAATTAATTAAAGAAATTCATAAAATGCTCAAAATGAAATTAAGCCTAACACTGAGCTATTCAAAGTCTGGAACCATAGGGCTTTTGTAGATCTCCCTGAGACCTTTCCAATGAGCCTAAGAACACCTAATTTGGACAAGTGTGGAGGGAGTTATGAATTTTTTAAGTTCCCTTGAATTTCTGGATTTATTAATTCGACAATTACACAGTCAGCGGCTCTTTACACGCGCCGTGCGCTGATTGGTTAAGCAATCATTGGCGCTAACCGTTAACGGCCGGATTAACCACAGCCGTCGGATGGCGGATCGAACGGCTGGGATCAAATGCGCTCCGATACCGCGGGATCTAATCCGAGCTGTTGATCAAAATCAACGGCTGAGATTTCGTCTTCAACCTCCCGTGCGTATCCGAGACCGCAGAGCTTCTCCGGCTTGATCTGGGCGATCCCGCTGGCGAACTCCGATGAAATTTCACACGGAGGATCAGGACTGTAGAAACCTTCAATCCAACGGTGGAGATCCGTTGAGGTGAAGGTTTCCTTCACACTTGACCGGGCTACCTAGCTAGGGAGCTCAGGATGAAGGGATTACCACAGAGAAGGCCTCAAGGAATGAGCTTCTCTATCAGGAAGCTTCAGGGGATGATGGCAAACTGATCTCCTTCAGACGTCGGAACCAGAGGACTGCCGGAGGTACGACTTCGAGCGGGAGCTCGAAGGGAGCGTCTGGGAGTTTGAAAAACTCTGGGAATCGATTTCGAATGAATGTCGATGCTTCTGGTGGTCTGGCAAGCTCAAGGCTATTCGGCCACCTTTCGGGAGGTTGGATGGCCGGGATTAAGCTGGAGAGGGCTCAGATCGCTGCCAGGTGGACGATGGAGACGTCCTAGGGAGATCGTGGGGATCAAATCGGTGGGCAGCAGCTTTGAACCAGGAGTTGTCTGGGGGGACCACCGGAACTCATTTTCCATTGGCTCTGACCGCCGCCGGCCATGGTTTGGGTCGGGTTGACTGGGGGAGGCCGATGGGGACAAGCTGGAGCCAAGGGTGGAGTCAATTTGGCCTGGGAATGTCTGGATTGAACTGGTGGCTGGGTTGGACCCAAACCTGCTCAGTTCGAGTCGATTTGGGCTCAACCCAGGTCAGGCCAGACCCTGGGCTTGAGGTGGGAAGTGGGTCTGGGTCTGGTGGACCCAATGCAAGTGGCAATTGGGTCCAATTTGATCTGGGTTGGAAGATGGCTCGGGTCCAAGTGTTTTTTGCTACTTTGGGTTAGCCTAAACCTTGACCCAGGTTAGCCCAAGGCATGGGCTGGCTGGAGGGGGTGTGTTGGACCTAGGGCCACCCATGGGAGGTGTAAATCAAGTTCAATTGGGCTTAGGTTGAGAATTGGCTCAATCCCATGTGCTCTTGGGCACTTTGGGTTAGCCTAACTCTTGACCCAAGTGAGCCCGAGGGTTGGGCTGGTCAGGGAAGGTGCATTGGGTCAATGGGAACCCAATGACACCTTGATTTGGATTCAATTTGATTAAGGTCAAGAGATGGCTCAAGGGAGGCCTCTCTTTGGTCACTTGGGTCAAGCCATATGGCTAACCCAAGTGAGCCCAAGGCTTGGGTCTCCAAGAGAGGTCTCTTGGGTACCCAAGGGGTCATCCCTTGCATTCAAAGGACTTGGAATGGACTTGATTCAAAGATTTGACAAGGAAAGGGGGGTATGGGTTAATGGGTCAAACTTGATTGACTTGGTGAACCAGGTTGACCCAAGGTCTGGGTTTGAGTTCAACAAGTTGGGTTTAATATTTGAAACTTATTGAAAGTGGTTTCAAAGAGTTTGGAGTTGATTTGAGTTGAAATGGGCATTTAAAATCCCACAAGGGTATTTTGGTCAATTTTGACCCATTGGTCAACTAGGATAAAAAATGGGTCTGAAAAATGCAGTTTGCTGCTCAATGGGTTACAATCAAGGGTTTGGAAGTGATTGGAGGCTTTGATAAGGGCTCCAAGATCAAAATCTTCAAGGTGTTAAATCCAATGGCATAGGCTATAAATATTTGAAGGTTTTACAGCCTTTGGATTTTGATTCAGCTTCTGGGGTTAGAGACCTCAGAATGGGCTCAAAATTGGAGGGTAACCTCTAGAGACATGTCTTATCACTTTGTAAGTGATAGACCCTAAATCAGAGGTCATTTGACTGGGTTTTGGAATGTTTGAAAAATCTTTGAAAAGGGTCTTTAGGACAGGGCCTTAAGACTTTGGATTTGAGTCTAGATTTCTGGATTTGGAATGGATTTTAAGTTTGAATGATTAATGTTGGAGTATCCAAATTATTTACAATCATGTGGTGATTATTAATGAATGGATAGAATCAAAGCTAGATTAAAGGTGGATCAAAGTCTAAGTTGAAGTTTGGATTGTCAAATTAATTGGATCAAAGTTTGGGTATGTCTGAAGCTTGAATGAATTTTGAGATTTGAGCTGAATGAAGCTTGAGATTTGAATTAATCAAGGGTTGGGATTGACTTGATGTTGGAGCTGATCAAAGATAGGGATTGATTTGAGTCTGGAGTTGATCAAAGGTAGGGATTGATTTGAGTCTGGAGTTGATCTAAGGTAGGGATTGATTCGAGTCTGGAATGGCCCTAGGATCTAGAGGGGTTCTAAGATCTAGGATCTGGAGAATCCTAAGCTCTAGAGTAGGCCCTAAGGTTTAGAGTGGATCCTAAGGTCTGGCTCTAGGAATGGATCTTAAGGTCTAGAGTGGATCCTAGGATTTAGAATTAATCTGGAGTTTGGATAGGCCTTAGTGACCTCATATCAAAAATGAGGTCAACAACGATATGACCAAAAATCTTCTGATCGTTCCTAACTGACTAGGCGGATTGAGCATAATTTATGCTGATCGGCCAAGATGATATTTATATTGGCCTGGACGATAACATTGATAAGTTGCATTAATGAGCTCATTTTGAGCTCTTCTAGTGAAGCTTTGACAAGGCATTTATGAGTGTCTTTGGCTGCCATTATAGCTTCATTTTCTTGGGGGAAACTTGATAAGAGAGCATGAAAGGGAGAGAGGAAAGGGTGGAGTTTGAGAGTGGGAGAAGATCCTTGGAGGGGGACTCAAGGGAGTGTGGAGGGGGATTCCACACGGTTGCTCCAGCGAGCTTGCAGCTTAGTACTGTTGGATTCAAGGCTTGTCTTGAGCGAAGTTCACGGAAGAAGAAGATCTCTTTGGTGTCAAAGGACCTGGCTACTCCGCCGCACTGGGGAAGGTGGAAGTGATTTTGTAAGGGCTTCTCTACTTAGCTGTGGGGGTTAAAGGAGAGACACTTAGTTTATTGCAATACTCAGAGGGTGCCTCCGAGGAGTGGACGTAGGTCACGGTTTGACCGAACCACTATAAATATGGTGGGTTCTTTCCTTTTTTATTTCCGCATTTAATTTCTACATTGTGTTTTCTTTGTTCAAATAATACTTTTCTTAGAAGATGATATTCAACAAAGATGGATGAGATATTTTGCTAAACTTTTTAATGAAGATTGTGAAAATAAGATTGAATATAATGACCTTAGCATCCTAAATGAAAATAAAGATTTCTGTTTTTATCGGCATATTAGTAAAATTGAAGTTAGAGAGGCTTTAAAGAAAATGAAGGGTGGAAAAGCTATTGGACCTGATGATATTCCAATAGAGGTGTGGAAATGCTTAGGAGATGAAGGAATTTCATGGCTTACTAAATTTTTTAATACTATTTTGAAGACTAAAAAGATGCCAGATGAGTGGAGAATGAGCGTGTTAATTCCTATTTTTAAGATTAAAGGTGATGCACAAGATTGTGCGAATTATAGAGGTATTAAGTTAATGTGTCATACTTTAAAACTTTGGGAGTGAGTTATGGAGCATAGGTTGCGGCGTGATACTAATGTTTCTCATAATCAATTTGGATTCATGCCGGGTAGGTCGACTATGGAAGCCATACATTTATTAAGAGGTTTGATGGAGAAATATAGAGAAAATAAGGAGGATCTACATATGATATTTATTGATTTAGAAAAAGCATATGATAAAGTTCCAAGAGAAGTGCTATGGAGAGTTCTTGAAAAGAAAGGAGTCAATAATGCTTATATTCAAATCATTAAAGATATGTATGCAGGAGCTATTACTTGTGTTCAAACACAAGGTGGATTGACCAAGTATTTCCCTATTTCGATTGGGTTACATAGAGGATCAGCCTTAAGCCCATATCTTTTTGCTTTAGTCATGGATGTTCTCACTAGACATTTGCAAGAGGATATACCTTGGTGTATGCTTTTTGCTGATGATATTCTTCTTGTTGATAAGACTAGAGAGGGAGTTGAAGGTAAACTTGAATTATGGTGGTCAACCTTAGAGTCTAAAGATTTTCGCTTGAGTAGATCTAAAACGGAATATATGGAGTGTAATTTTAGTATTAATAGACCTAGTTAGGGGATTGTGACTTTGGGCAATCAAGTCATTAATAAGAGTACATGTTTTAGATATCTTGAGCTCATAGCTTCTTTGACCAGTTGCTTTAGAAACTGTCATTTCCACGGTGTTTAACACGTATCAATGCCATGGCACTTATGGCATGGAACCGTTGTGGCACTATAAATGAAATAATTATGATGCATACTAATGCTGTGATGTGATAAGTGCAAATAATGTGTTATTTTATGTGTTATATTTTAAGTGAAGATGTGTTATTCTAGTAATATTGTATAAGAAAAATACAAAGAAGGTATAAAATTTTAAGTTCATATAGCAATGCAATATCAAAACAAACATGGCAGCAATGCCATCAAAGGCATTGCTGGAGAACCAAAATATAGATATGTCAGCACCAACTTCTGTATTGGACAGTGCCATGACATTAAAAGTTTAGCTTTATAGCACCATGTTCTCTGTCTTCTAACATAACTGAAAGTTCATTAGGGTTATTAAACCTTAAAGAACTAGTCCCGAGGCTAACCAAAAGGAGGGTGAATTGGTTATTTTAAAAATTTCTTAATTACATGAAAAATAAAACCTCTTGATGTGGAAGTAGAACTAATTTTATAATAACAAAAAATTAGATATTTGAAACAAATATCAAATCAGTGAAAAAATTAGAAATTAAAATACAAAAATTAAATAGAAAAAACACTCCAAGATTTATAGTTATTCGTCAACTTGACATACGTCCACTCATTAGAGACTCCCTCTCCAAGTATTGCACTAAATAGAAGTGACTCTCCCTCACAAGAATCTCACTCTCTCTCTCTCAAGCTCTCCCTCTTCCTTCTCTAATCTCTCTCTTAGATCTCTTTCACATCGAAAGATTAACTCAAGAATTAATAAGATTATTTAAATTGAGAGCTTCCAAAAGAAGCCTTAATTTTTAATTTTATGCTACTGATCGTCCAGTATAGTTTATAGATTGTCCTATATGATTAGTACAAAATAACCCTTTTAGCCAAGAAGAATTGGATTTCCCTATACGATTATTTCAAGAGAAATAGGATGATCATCTTGTATGATTCTAATATCATCTTAGACGATTAGTTTAAATCTATTAAAATTTATCTAGTACAATATCTGGCGATGCCTAATCATCCTATGAACTTTTCTATCATATAGTACAAAAGAGGGAAATCATCTAAGATAATTAGTTGAAAAATTATGGTATTTATCTAGTACGATAGGTGGCGATCCATTATCAAATCAACATGTTCTCTGTCATCAAAGACTATCATAACCAATCTTCTTGTTGATCGTATCGAATTAAGTTTTACCATAATTGTTCTCTTAATTATTGGGTTAATTTAAGAATAATTATCCTATTCATCCAGTAAAATATACATTGTTCTGTATGATTAGCACAAAATTTAAAAATTAAAATATTGTTTAAATTATGATTGGCAACTATTTTTTTACCATGTTAACTAATCAACCTGGATGATAAGGTCATCAGGTATTATTATTTTAATCGCTCATTTTTTGCTTTATTTTTATTTTTAAGGAAAACCCATGAAGGTGCCTGCATGTTAATTATAAGAAAAAAGTTCAAAGTCCTTAATGGGGCCTCGGGCTCTCTAATGCTCAAAAGAGCTGCAAGAATTAAACAACAAAAACCTATGAGCTCAAGATCTCTGCTAAACAAAAATACAATAATATCTAGGTAGAATTTACGATGCACAATCAGAAGCACCCAAAAAGAAGGAAGGCAGCAAAAAATAACATTAAGAGCGAGCTTCCTGTCCAAAAAACCAACAACACAATAACCTGCACAAAAGGGATCCTGCAAAAAAAGTAAAAGGCACAAAGAAGGTTACACAAAACAATATATATAGGAAGAGGTTGAAAATACCACTAGTAAAACATATTACATCTAGCTGCCAAGCAACTAGAATAGATAACCAGAGCCCAGCCAGGAACATTATAGACATCCGAGGAACCATCATAAACCTAATGGAGAAGCCAAACAAAGCTTCTAATACATTTAGAAAGAAAAACAATATAACTTCAGATGCCTGCCATATGAACAAAAAGCTAGCTCCAGCATCCTAAGTTCAGAAAACAAAACAAACTCGACTAGCAGGCCACAGATAAAAATTATACAACATGTTGTAAAGACCAAAATCGGTATAAAAAAACCACCCATATATAACTTAAAGAGAAAACCTTAACATCACCCAAACAACACGTAACCAACAACAAAGCACGGCATGTAATCATAGTGCACAACCCACAAATAAACTGAATGGCATGGAACTAAAAAACAACAACTAAACTAAAATTCCAAATGCTGCTCAATCCAACCAAAAATCCTCAACCATCTCCACCCCCCCTCCCCCCCATGTAAACTTCTCAAGGAGGAATAGGAAAGGAATAATAAAAAGAGCAACCGGACATTCCAAATAAGAAGCTAACCATAACACACCAAGGAAAGCCAATCCTTCCTCCCAAAAAATAGAAGAAGCCCAACAACTAGGCCCTAGCAGCCATGGAAAAATGGGACAACCCAACAAACCCCTACCCAGGTGCCTAGAACCATAGACCACCAAAACACCACCACAGCACAGATAAGCCATACCAAGGAAAGCCTTGTCAACCACCAAAAAATATGCAAAAGGCCAATTACTAAGGCCCAGCAACCTCGACATAAAAGAACAACCGAGCAAACCAGCAAAACACCACCCCAAAGCCCAAAATGAACACCTCATCCATTTACCAGTAAACCCAATAAAACCACACCCAGAAAGATGAGGAAAAGACAAAACTAGAGGAAGGAAAGCAACAAAAGGATACCTATCAAGTAAAAGCCATTGCAATCATCGATATGCCCCATGAGCTCATAATGAAACCAGATAAATAACTCCATAATAGAATAACAGAAAATAAGGAACCCATCTAGAAAAATCACAAGAAAGAACCAAACCTGCCAAAACGCCCAGCAAGACAAGAACCAACAATAGGATAAAGTCCCTCACATGAATCTGATAAACAAAAGGGAACCAAATTAAATCATAACATAAGGTAAACAAATTTTGTCCAATCTTAAAAGGCCTTCCAAAGGAGTAGGAACATTGGCTTCCAAGAAATCAATGAAGCATTCTATTCCTGACCCCAAATGAGCCAACCAATTAGCACAAGCATTACCTTCCTTTAGCACTCATGAAAAAGAAACATTGATAAATACCATGTTTAATATCCCTAACAATATAAAAAACCTCAAAATTACAAACTGAATCAACATCATAAAAAATGCACTGAATATTATGAGTAGACTCAACCTTAATACCAATATTAGAAATGTCAAGATATATACAAATTCTCAATCCATAAAGAATCGCACTAAGAAATGCCAGATGAGCATTACCATTAATCAAAGGACCCGCAAATGCAAGAATAGCATTACCATGAAAATCCCTAATGATGCCACCACACCCCATGATGTTAATCTCACTAGTAATACCAACATTCAACTTGAAGCAACCCAAAGAGGGTTTACCCCAAGAGAAAAAATGAGGCTGAGAAGAAAACAAAGGAGCCTCCAACCTGATACCTAAATAAGGCGCAACATCATGATAATTTTTGAAACTTTTGGTAGCAAGAAAATTAACAGAAAATAAACTCATCAATTTGTTTTTCACGTTCTTAATAACCCTCTGAGAATCCATTCTAATTCCATTAAAAAGAGAATTATTCCTCTCCATCGAAAGAAACCATAGAATAAGAGAAGGGATAACATTTCTAATATGGATTTTAGAATTAACAAAACTAAGTATTAATAGACAAATTTGCATTAAAAATTTTTAATTTGAAGAGATCATCAAAATGACACCAAATTTTAACAGCTAAAGGACCCAAGACAAAAACATCATGCATACTCTCCACATGATAACAATATTGACACTTAAACGGAAGGACAAAACCTTTTTTTGATCAAATTGTCATCTATAGGAATAAATCTATGTAAAATTCTCCAAATCAAAGTGGCAACAGTATGAGGGATGCTTCTATGCCAAATCATCAAAAAAATGCTAGTGACAATATTTTTAGTTCTAAACACATGCCAAACATCTTTTAATCTAGAAACCCCATCATTAACCAACTTACATAATAAAATATCCTTCGACTCCAAATTCAAAGGGCGATTAAGAATTTTTTGAATAATAAATTCAGGAATCACATTAGTAAGCTCATCATAATCCCAACAGTTATCATTAATGAAAAAATTGACCTTAACAGCAGTAGTAGGATTGCAATTAATAAGGGAGTCAATGGATTTATTACCTAACCATTGATCTTAATGGAAGAAGATGTTTCCACCCCCAAGACCCCAAGAGAGATGAGAATTCACATCCCACTTAACCTTGTACAGCCTCTGCCAAACCTTAGAGTCACCAATATTAAAAGAACAAGTAGTTGGATGCTTCCCCACACAGTATTTGGAAAACATAAATTTATCCCACAAAGAAAACTTAGCATGAAAAGTAAATCATAATTTGAAGGAAAAAATATGGTCCAAATTAGCCATGCTTTTATAGCCCAGGCCCCCCTCCTTCAAAACAGCACTTGTCTCAGGAAGCCCAAGTAATTTTAGTGTTACTATTAGAACCTTTCCAAAAAAAATTATTGAAGATTTTATCAATTCTATTACACATCATTTTAATGGGAAACAAAGTTTGGAAATAATAGTTAGGGAGAGAATAAAGAACACTTATAATGAGAGTAAACCTATCACCAAAGCTCAAGAAATTATAATCTAAAGATAAAAGTTTATTCTATACTGAGGTAATTAAATAATCAAACAAAAAAGATTTCTTTCTACCTTTAAAAAGAGGAATACCAAGATACTTGATAGGTAACTGACCATGCATCAAACCAGTAATGTCTTTAATGGCCATTATACGAGCATTAAGCATCTTGTTAGAAACAATGAAATAACATTTCTGATTGTTTAAAGTGAGGCCACTAATAGTTTGAAAACTGTAAAAGAAATCGAAAAGCTTATTAATATTACAATAAGAATTCATAAATATGATAAAGTCATCAGCAAAACATAAGTGAGATATAGGGAAACCCCCTAGTCCTGAAATAGAAAGTGGACTGGTTTTCAAAAAAGTTAGCAAGGCTTCTAGAAAGATAATCAACTGCAATAATTAGGGAAACCCCCTAGTCCTGAAACAGAAAGTGAACTGGTTTTCAAAAAGGTTAGCAAGGCTTATAAAAAGATAATCAACTGCAATAATGAAAGGAGCCGGAGACTTAGGATCTTCCTGCCTTAAACCATGAGAAGATTTAAAAAAACTAGAGATCTTGCCATTGATAATAATCGAGAAAAAAGAACCTTCAATAGAATTTCTAATGAGGTTAATGAAAACCAAGTTAAAACAAAATAAATGCTGGAAGTTATAAATGAATTGCCAATTGATGTTATCATAAGCTTTAGAGATGTCAAGCTTGAGGATAATATTACCACCCGTCACCTTGACATCCAAATCAAGCTAGAATTCTTGGGCCAACAAAATATTACCAGAGATAGCACGACCTTTAACAAAACCCATTTGGAATGGAGAAATAATATTAGGAAGAACAATAGTTAAATGATTCATAAAATTTTTAGAAATTAGCTTACTAAAGAATGTGCAAAGACTGATAGGTGTAAATTCATTCCAATTGCTAGCATCATTATTCTTAGGGATGAGGATAACAGAAGTAAAAGAAAAAACATTTAGGTATAACATGACCAGAAAAAAACTACAAAATTGCTTAATAATACCCCATGCTTTTTGAAAAAATTGGTTGTGAACCCATCCATACCAGCAACAGAGTCACCATTCATATCAAAGAAATATCTTTTAATTCATCTAACGAGGGAGGTTTAGAAAGAAATCGTTATCATCATGCGAGATGATATTGGGGATAATAGCAGGGTTGTCAATATTACTAGGGATAAAGTCCTTTTAAGATGATCCTGAAAGTGTTGAACAGCAAACAAGGAAATTTCCTCAGCATTCTCAGTAACGGAACCATCCTCACGTTTGATTTTATTAATGGAATTCTTAGCACGTTTCTTTTTAACTAAAACATAAAAATATTTTGTGTTTTATCACTTTCCACCAGATATTTAGTGGCAACTTTTTGTTTCCAAAAAGTTTACACTTGAGCTTGTAACTTAAAGAGAAAATCCTTAGCCTTTCTAAGTAAAACAAAATTAGCATTAGAAGGAGAGGATTGACAATTAAACTCAACAATGTTAATAGCATCTTCATCACTTAAGATATTAGTAAAGATATTTTTTAAGACATTGTGATTCCAGCAATTTAGAAGTTGCTTAAGTCTTTTCAATTTGAACCAAAGTCTTTACACGCCAATGACAAAGTTATCAGGATGTAAATGGGCATCCCAATTATCTTGCAACACTTAGAAAATAATCATGCTGTAACCATATTTTCAAAACAAAATTGAGGAAAAGAGTTCACATGTCTAGTATTAAGAGAAAGGAGCAAACGAGAATTACCAGAAAGAGTACAACTAAGATTCTCAATAGAAATAGAACTAAAAAAATTAAGTCAGTTATCGTTTAATAAGATACAATCCAGCCTTTTCTAAAATTCCCCCAATTTCAAGTAAATTTGTTACCGAAAAAGCCAATATCAATGAGATTATAGTACATAATCATATTGTTAAAATCCTCCATAGAATGTAAAATAGAAGAGGAACCCAAATTCACTCCGAAGGATTAGAAATGGTGTTAAAATCACCACCAACCAGCCAAGGCAATTGATAAATGCTATGAAAGTCAGATAACTGATCCCAAAGAGTTTTTCTAGTCTCACGAGAAGACGAAGCAGAAACCATAGAAGAAAAACAATTTAGATTTAAAACTTAAATTTTATAATGCAAAACTTGAGTAAAATTGCCAAGAATATCAATCCGAATCGGATCTTTCCAAAATAACCAAATTTTATTAGCAGAATTCATAGTAGTACGCTTAAAACCTAATAATCTAGATGTACTAAGTTAAAAACATTAACAAGAGGTTCAAGTAAAACCAGAATAGAAATATTATAGATATGACTTAAATTCTTCACACGCAAGCAAGAAGAAGAAAACCCAATACCCCTAACATTCCAAATAATAGCCTTAAACAAAAAATAATGCTAACGACTAGTTTGTGAACTGGTATTTCTAGTCGATTGAAGAACAAGGATCTTGCTCTTGTTGCGGATCTACGGCTTATGATTTTGATGATAGCAAACATTCTTTTTCTCTATGACTGCTTTCTACTAACATTTTAGGTTCACACGATCGGACTGCAATTTGGAATCAGCTCAAGATTGGGTAGACTAGGTCTGAGTCAATTTGTAATTTTTTTCCTTTCTTGAGTCTATTGTATTTGGTGTGGGTCTTGATCTTTATATCTTGGAAGAGTTTCCAACGGGACCCTAAAATTTTCTATTTTTGGTAATATCATCCCTGACGATATTTATATCGGCCTGGACGATCTATACAAAAGCAGAAACACTAATTAGGGCATCCTCATTAAAGCAGCCGTCATTGTGCAAAACACATCGTCCTGGACGATTTTATATCAGCAAGGATGATAGGCTCAATTCAGCAAGAATCTGCTGTCAAATCTATTTAGAAAAAATCTATTTTTGGACATCGTCCAAAGGATCGGTCTGGACTATAAAATATCGTCCCGGCCGATCCAGGACAAATTTTCCATAATTTCTCTTGAATTTAAGGAAAGTAATTAGTCCTGGATGATCGCAGAATCGTCCAGGCCGATGTGCTGGACGATTGACATCATCCAACTTCATTTCAGGGGGATGTTTAGGACGATTTTCCTCATATTTGAACTAATCGGCCAGGACGATATGCCTATCGTCCTGGACGATAATGTCGACAATTTGTATTAATGAGCTCATTTTGAGAGCTTCTATTTAAGCTATAGCATGACAACTTTTGTAAGTATCTTTGGCAGCCATTGGAGCTTCGTTCTTGTGGGGGAAACTTGAAGAGAGAGCTTGAAAGGGAGAGAGGAAAGGGTGGAGTTGAGAGGGAAAAGATCCTGTGTGGGGGGGGGGGGGGGGGGAACTCAAGGGAGTGTGGAGGGGATTCCACACGGTTGCTCCGGTGAATTCGTACCTTAGTACCATCGGATTCAAGGCTTATCTCGAGGGAAGTTCACCAAAGAAGAAGATCTCTTTGGTGTCAAAGGACCCGGCGACTCCACCGCATCGGGGAAGGTGGAAGTGATTTTGTAAGGGCTTGTCCGCCTAGCTGTGGGGGCTAAAGGAGAGACACTAGTTTAGTGCAATACTTGGGGGGTGCCTCTAAGGAGTGGACGTAGGTCAAGGTTTGACAGAACCACTATAAAATTGGTGTGTTCTTTCCTTATTATTTTCACTCTTTAATTTCCGCATTTGGTTATTGATTGTGGTGATTTTGGTTTGTGTTTTAACTTTGTTTCTAAAGTTTTTCCAATTCACCTCTCTTGATTAGCTTTGGGACTAGTTCATATAGGGCCTAACATCTCTAACGAACTTTCAAGTGGTATCAGAGCGGTTTTCATAAAATAAGTTTTTAAAAGCTTTTGAATTTTCGATCCATGGCTAATCGTAATGTTGCGGAAGGTTATTCAATCACCAGACCTCCTTTATTTGAAAATATGTCATTTGATTTTTGGAAAACTCGCATGTCTATTTTCTTGCAATCGATTTATTTTTACATGTGGCATATGATTTTAATTGGTTATTCATTACCGTCACGAATTGTTAATAGAGTTAAAATTGATATTCCTTTTAGTCAATGGAACAGGGAAGAAGAACTCAATGCTCAATTGAATGCAAAATCATTAAATTGCTTTTTCTATGCTTTAAATTCTGATGACTTTATGTTAGTTTCCACGTGCACTACAGGTAAGGAAATTTGGGATAAATTACACACCATATACGAAGGCACTAGTGAAATCAAGCAATCCAAGTTGAATTTGTTAATGCATAATTTTGAATTATTTTCCATGAAACCTTATGAAACGATCTTAGACATGTATACCAAATTCATTCAAATTGTAAACTCATTGCATGCTTTAGGAAAAGAATTTTTAAATTTTGAAAAAGTTAACAAAATTCTTCGTTGTCTACTAGATAAGTTTGATGCTAAAGTAATTGCTATTTGTGAATCAAAAGATTTGAATGATTATTCTATTGATAATTTGATTGGCTCACTCATTGCCTACGAGCAAGGTTTGGGTCAAAGACTTTTGGATGCAGGTGAAACGATCGTTCTAAAAGCTGAAGATACAGAAAGAGGAAGCTTAGTTGATGACGATAATAATGACTTGTCAAGCAAATCACAAAGCTCACCAAAGCATAAGCAAAAGTGGAAAAAAGGTAAAAGTGGTAAGGATGTCCATATTTCTTCTGACATTATTTGCTTTCGATGCAGGAAGCCTGGACATATCAAAAATAAGTGCCCTAATTTAAGAACTCTTCCTATGAAAGAAAAGGGCAAGGCGAAGCAAAATTTAAACTGGGGAAATATGGAAAGGCAAAAAATCTCATGGGAAGATCTGGTTTCTGAAGCATCGGACCAGGAGAGAGAAAATGGATAAAAGCCTTTTTGTTTTTTTGTTTTTATATTTTTTGCTTTTTGTTTTTCTTTATTTTTTATTTTTGTTTTTCGTGGATTTTCTCTAATCAACACACACATTCACTTTTCTAAAAATGAAAAATCTACTTCTTGTTTTTTCTTGAAATCTTTGGTAAATTTTGTTTGACTTCTCTAAAACAGTCAAAGGAAGGAAACTCATTATGTTTTTTACTCTCAATCTCTATTTCCCAAAAGAGGTTATCCTACTTTTGATTTAAAATCTTTTTCATCTTTTAAATTGGTTTTGGAAACAATTTTTTTTTATCTCCCTACGTTTTATTTATGGCATAGGAATCTTTTGCAAGTTGTTGAATCTAATTCAAAATTTTCTTAATCAAAAAATTTGCTTTATCAATAGTATGGGTTTACTTTTGGTATTTAAGATTTCAGAAAGGTAGCATAGTCAAAAAATTGGCCAATGATGCCAAAAATAAAAGATGCGCAAAGCGCCAAATTAAAAAATATAGAATACACAAAGTGTATCAAAAGATGCGCAGTGTGCCAACCAATTGTCAAGAGGCATAAAATGAGCCCACAAAAAGTTAATGCTTACCATTCTTGTACTTCTTAAAAAGCTTAAGAAAACCCTTGATACTTTCGATACTTGACTTTAAAAATCTTGATTCTTGATTCAACAATTCGTGCATTGATCTTCTATTAGATATATTTTATGGAAGGAGTTTTTGAAAAATGATTATTTCTTTCTCTAATTTATTTTATGATTTAGATATTGAATTAAAAAGTTTTTGAGCCTTTTTAAAGAACTTGAGTTTGGATTATCAAATTATGAATTTCTAACCTTTTCTGGGCTATGCGTTATCAATCCAATTCTACTAAGTTTTTGATTAAAAACAAGAGGTAACTTTCTCATTTTAAGAATATTTGTTTTTCACTAGATCAGGGAATGTTTTTGTCTTTTGGCCGTTTTGTTTTTTGTGCCTCCTCTCTTTTTGATAATGTCAAAGGGGAGAACGTATTGTTGAATTTTTGTATCTTGTTTTCAAAAAATTAAAAATAACAAAAATATTTTTATCTTCCCTATTTTTTAAAAGGGTTTATTCTAGTGAGGGGGAGATTAGGAGAAATTTTTTTTTTTTTGAAAATTCAAAATGAAATGTTTGCCATCATCAAAAAGGGGGAGATTGTTGCGGATCTACGGCTTATGATTTTGATGATAACAAACATTCTTTTTCTCTATGACTGTTTTCTACTAACATTTTAGGTTCACACGATCGGACTGCAATTTGGAATCAGCTCAAGATTGGGTAGACTAGGTCTGAGTCAATTGGTAACTTTTTTCCTTTCTTGAGTCTATTGTATTTGGTGTGGGTCCTGATACTTTGTATCTTGGAAGGGTTTCTAATGGGACCCTAAAGTTTTCTATTTTTGGTAATATCGTCCCGGACGATATTTATATCGGCCTGGACGATCTGTACGAAAGCAGAAACCCTAATTAGGGCATCCTTATTAAAGTAGCCGTCATTGTGCAAAACACATCATCCTGGATGATTTTATATCGGCCAGGATGATAGGCTCAATTCAGCAAGAATCTACCGCCAAATCTATTTAGAAAGAACCTATTTTTGGAGATCGTCCAGAGGATCGGCCTGGACTATAAAATATCGTCCCGGCCGATCTAGGACAAATTTTCCATAATTTCTCTTGAATTTAAGGAAAGCAATTAGTCCTGGACGATTGCAGAATAGTCCAGGCCGATGTGCTGGACGATTGACATTGCCCAGCTTCATTTCAAGTCGATGTTCAGGATGATTTTCCTCATATATGAACTAATCGGCCAGGACGATATGCCTATCGTCCTGGATGTTAATGTCGGCAACTTGCATTAATGAGCTCATTTTGAGAGCTTCTATTTAAGCTATGGCATGGCAACTTTTGTAAGTGTCTTTGGCAGCCATTGGAGCTTTGTTCTTGTGGGGGAAACTTGAAGAAAGAGCTTGAAAGGGAGAGAGGAAAGGGTGGAGTTTGAGAGGGAGAAGATCCTGTGAGGGGGGGAACTCAAGGGAGTGTGGAGGGGATTCCACACGGTTGCTCCGGCGAACTCGCACCTTAGTACCATCGGATTCAAGGCTTGTCTCGAGGGAAGTTCACCAAAGAAGAAGATCTTTTTGGTGTCAAAGGACCCGGCGACTCCGCCGCACCGGGGAAGGTCGAAGTGATTTTGTGAGGGCTTCTCCGCCTAGCTGTGGGGGCTAAAGGAGAGACACTAGTTTAGTGCAATACTTGGGGGTTGCCTCCAAAGAGTGGATGTAGGTCAAGGTTTCACTGAAGCACTATAAAATTGGTGTGTTCTTTTCTTATTATTTCTGCACTTTAATTTCCGTATTTGGTTATTGATTGTGGTGATTTTGGTTTTTGTTTTAACTTTGATTTTAAAGTTTTTCCAATTCACCTCTCTTAATTAGCTTTGGGACTAGTTCATATAGGGCCTAACATCCCTAACGAACTTTCAGCTCTTTCTACCACGCTTATTTTGAGCTTTAATGAAACTAGTATCATTGTCACCTTTAGCAAAGCACGTAGTCAAAAATTCTAACTCTCAATATTAATAAAAGCATCACTATGATAATGAGAGGTAGAGGCAGACTTACAGTAAATAATCAAATCCTTTTCCTTACCCTTTTGAGGAAGCTCATCTTCCTCCAACAATTCTCCATCCTCATTAGCATTATTATTCAAACCAAGGTCAACATTCTCTTTCTTGACAAAAGCCTTCTCATTAGGCCTCAAGTTATTGTCTCTACTATTCCTTTCATTTTTAGATGCATTTCCCTGATCAATAGCAATACATTAAGAAGCATAAATATTTGATGATTTGTCAGTATTCAACAAATAATCCATAGCCGACAATTCAGAGATAAAATTATTTAAAGGAGAAGAAATAGTTAGCCCCTGATCCTCCAAGTTGTCTTAATCATAGGGACAACTAGCAATGTTACCAATAGCATTAACCTGCTCACAGGGAGGAGTATCCACAATGGTATGGTCCTAAGAGATGCATAGGGGGAAGGTCAATATGCATAAGTAAGGGTTCATTACCCAAATTGGGAGTATTTCCTTCCATCTCAATAAAAGGCAAATTTTTAATCTTAAGAATAGGAACATCATTTTGTTGTGATAGTTTGGACACAGCTTTATCTTTACAAAGTTGGGGATGTACCTAAAACATTCATTAACACCATGACCATGCATTTTATAGTGAGAGCAAAAAATAGGAAGATTTTTAAATTCGACTTTTTGGAAATAGCCACTCAGCTTAGAAACTATCCAAAATTCATTCGGGTGTTTCTTAGAAACATCATGTTCCACAAAAACATGAGCCACGAAGGGCCGAGAGATAAAAGCATTGGCTTGATCCATTTGTAAAGGTCTCCCAAAAATAGACGCAAGCCCAGATAAAATTTGAATTAATGAAATGAAGTCTCAAGTTAGGGAGAAATACATGGAGGTGCAATAGGTAATTCTTCCCTCACATCAAAGTTTGGCGCCCATTTGAGAAGTTGCATTTGACAAGCTTGAATATAGTAGGACCTTCTTGCAAAGATATGACTATAATCAAAACCGTTCATCAATTGGATCGCAACGTGACGAGGATCCAGTAAACCCACATGAAAGGCACCCGATAGTTTCAAGCTAACAAAAAACTTCCGGATGACATCGAGATTTAGCCCACGCAAATGGAATTTACCAACAATTGTAAGAGAAAATGGGATACCCGCTAACAGACCACCGACTCATCAAACATTAAAGCAGGGTATCCCTTGAAAGAAGTATGCACAAAGTTAAGCTTAGGCCTTGAAAGAAGAAGAACCAGAGATGACATCCTTGAAGGACTGAGAACGGACATCAGGGATAAAATTTATCAAGGGGGAAAGATGACGACGGAGTTGTCATCTCTCGAAGAAAAAAATAAAAAAAAAACCTTAAATGAATGCCATAGAAAGATCAATTGAAAGCCAAGGATTAAAATTGTTAAAATAAAGTCTAAACAAAAATGCCAGGGGAATGAAATCAAAGCTCCCAAAAGAAAACCCTAAATCGCCCAGGAATCGCCAAGGGAGAGCAGAGCATAATAGTCAAAAGAATTTAGTTTAATCACACATAATTAATATGGATACCTTAATTAAGTTTTTTATTTTTAATTGATTGTCCAGTTCAATTTGAAATCATCCTGTACGATTAGGTCAAAAATAAAGAATTATCTAACTCATCAAATTTCTCCCCATGAGTGTGGGTGCAAGGTTACTTATCTTGGGGTCTACCAGATACATAACTTGACTCATGAAAAGTAAAAAGTACATTGAAATTAAAATTACAGATAGACTCAACCCTAGTCTATCTAATCTTGAGCTAATTTGCATTGCAAGTGGTCTTGTGGACCTAAAAGGTTAGTAAGCAAGGCAACCAAAAAGATTTGTAGTAACAGAAGTAGTAAAGAAATAATAATATTTGTTATCATATAAATCACATTAATTGGTTCCAGATCTACAATAATCTCCCCCTTTTTTATGATGGAAAATATTGTTGTTAAAAATTTCTAAAGAAAAGAAAATTTTTGTTTTGTTTTTTGTTTTTTTAGGAATAATGAGCTAAGTTCTGCATTTTTTGTTGCTCCTATGCAGCTACATCGGAGTCAAACCTAGCCTCCCACTGATCAAACCTTTGAACCAGTTGATCAATAGTAGATTGTTGGTGGATAGGAGCTGGTGCTTGAGATTGTTCTTCTTATTCCTCTTTTGGCAGTCACCATAATGAATACTCTTATGATGAGTACTATGAAGGATGTGGAAGGAGCTATTGGAATATAAGATTGGAAAGTGACTAGGTGGTGCAGGATATTGAAGGTTGTATTTAGACTCTAAGTTTTTTTTTGTTGAGAAAATGCTTATAGCAAAATTTTATTAAAGCAACTATGTACCAATAAATTCCTTCTTCAAAACATTAATAAATGAAGAAGGAATATCACTATCATTCAGATCTTTCCAAAAGAAATCTGAATTAATAGCAAGGTTAGCACACTCATCGGCTAACTTATTACATTCTCTATTAATAAAAGAAAAAACTACTTGTTTAAAGTCTTTAAGAAAATCTAAATCCTTTGGGTTTAGAAATTCTTCAGAAATAGATTTATTGTTGAGAGCCCTTTGAAATAATAAGATAACATTATGATTATCACCTTCATTCATAATACCTTTAGCATCCAGCATCCAATCTTGGACGTATCTTCTAAAAGATAGAATAGAGAGAATTTCCACTTGAGCTATGTCCCAGTGATTGATATTGTAACCAAAAGTTCCATAAAATCTTCCATATTCATCCCTTAATACACCACCAATACCAGCAGCATAATTATTAGATAAAGTAGCATCCACATTACATTTGATCCAGCCAGGAGGTGGAGGAAGCCAAGCATTCAGTTTCAGCACCGATAGGTGCTGTTTAGCTCCCCAGTTATCCCAAACTGGATTGTGACGGAATGAGCCAAATGCATAATCCAAAGCGTTAGCAGCTAAGTATGAGACGGTATCTTCAATGCCACCATGAGAAATTTTATTTCTACTATTCCAACCGAAATAGATCATTGAACAATATAGGTTACCCATCAGAGGATTCTTCTCAGAATAATTTCGTAAATTCTTAAGACATTCATCTAAAGAATTAAAAACAGGCGGATAAAAATTCCAGTTATTCAACATCTTACCAATTTCTTTGATTATTTTGCATTTAACTGCAATATGCTCCATGTCTTCTGTAGCTTGACAATGTCTTGGGCAATCTTTATCAACAATTATACCTCTATTATGAAGAAGACTATTAGAAGGTATAGTATTGTTACAAATTCTCCACCAAAATAGATCTACCTGTGGTCTGAGTTTCAGTTTCTTAGTCCATTCCCAGTCCATCATATCCACTTCATGCTCTACCGATTTTTTTAAAGCAAGAGCAGCAATAGTTTTACCTGAGCATTTAGAAATCAGTTCCAAGCTATCACCAACAGAATCATCTAGGATCGGAACTTGTCTGATTAATTCAATAAGCTGTAAACCAAAGTTCTTCTTTAGTTCATCAACATTCCATGCACCGTTCGTAATAAAATTTGATAGATTACAGCATTCATGATCCATGTTGGTTGTAAAGGTAGGCCATCTATTTAGGCTTTTATCAAAAAGCCAAATATCATTCATAGTATTCACCTTTAATCCATTGCAAACCTTCCATCTTAAAAGAGGGAAAAGATACTTAGCTCCCTTTAAAATAATTCTCCAAGAAGAAGAGGAATAACAATTTTTATAATTCCAAATATCGTTACCATATTTAGCCAAAAGAGATTTATTCAAAAGAGAAGAGGGATTAGAAATAAAATTAAGAGCCAATTTGGCTCTTAATGGTCCAATTTTGTCAAGAAGAGAATGCACACCTCTACCTCCTTTGTTCCTTGGCTTACACAAAACGTTCCAAGCCACATAGTGAATACCAAATCTCCCATCTCTTTTGTTCCAAAGAAAATTTCTGCACATCTTCTCTATCTCTTTCAAAACACTTAAAGGAACTAGAGATAAAGTAGAAACAAAAACTGGTAACGAAAGGAAAGAGGCATTAAGCAAAACAATCTTTCATGCAAGAGAAATGAATTTGTTTCCCCACATATTCAACTTTGAAGCCGATTGGTCAATCAGATAATTGAAATCTGATTTTTTTAACCTCCTTAAGGCAATTTTAGTACCAAGAAAATCTAGCTCTTTCTTAAATTTAAAGTTCATTATTTTAGAGAATTTTCTGATCGAACTTCTAGAAATGGATTTACTAAAAAGCATGTATGACTTGTCTGAATTAATGTCTTGTCCAGTCCATTTGCAATAATTCTTCAATATAATAGAGATAGTCTTCAAACATAACTTACTTGCATCTGAAAAGATGATTATGTCATCTGCATACATGAGATGAGAGATCAAAGGAGCATTTGGAGTAATTCTCATTCCAATATCTTTTCCATTTCTAAAGAATTCTTTAGATAAAAGTTGGGAGCACATGATAAAGAGATATGGAGAAAGAGGACATCCTTGTCTAAAACCACATTTAGACTCAATCCAATTAGAATATTTCCCATTGATCAAGATAGAAAATTTCGGATTCATGATACATTGCAAAATAAGATCTGAAAATTTTTTTGGAAAGCCGAACCATTGAAGCACTTGTTTGAGAGTAGGCCAACACATGTTATCATAAGCCTGTTCCATGTCAACTTTAATAGATGCAAATCCCATTTTAGATTTGGAGAATCTAAATTTATAAAAAATTTCTTGAGCAAGAAGGATTTGTTCCGACATAAGTCTACCTTTGACAAAAGCATATTGGACTTCTGAAATCATCTTGGGAAATAGATGATTCATTTTATTTAGTAATAAACTGGCCACAATTTTGTAAATAGAATTGCATAAACTAATGGGTCTGAAATTGGTAGGTAAAATAGGATTATTTACCTTAGGAATAAGAACCACATTAGTATTTTTCCAATCCATATTCATAATTCCTATCTTGAAGAATTGATTGACAGCATCCCACATATCATTGTGGATAATATGCCAATATGCTTTGATGAATGAGTAAGAAATACCATCACTCCTCGGAGCTTTGTTAGAACCAAGATTTTTAATCACAAATTCCAATTCTTCTTTTGTAAAATCTCGGTCCAGCCACATAGAATCAGCATCATCAATGACATTAGAACACACAGGCCAATTGTCCATAGAGCATGATCTTCTACGCCATTTGTTTTTGAAAAATTTTGAAAACGCTTCAGTGATCTCCTCCTGATTATAGATTATAGAACCATCATTATTCTTCAACTTGTTGATCCAGTTAAAATTTCTCCTAGCTGAAGCTGAAGCATGGAAGTATTTCGAATTGCTATCTCCTTCTTTAATCCATCTTGATTTAGATCTCTGTTTCCACCTTGTACAAAGCCGACCAAGAGTAGCATTCAATTCTTGGACTTTAGTTCTCAGCAAATCAGTGTTCTGAATAGAAAAGGCACTAGATTTTGATTCTTCATCTTGAAGTTCTAAAATTTCTTTCTTCAATTTATTCTTCAAATCAGATAAGTTTTTGTGCTTAGCCTTACTCCAGAAAAATAGTGCTTTTAAGGATCTTCTGAATTTAAGATTCAAAATAGAATCTGCATTGCCTTTAGCCGGTTTGTTCCAAGCAAACCAAACTACCGAATGAGAAGCTGGGTAGGAAAGCCAAGTATCTTCAAATCTCAGATTAAAGTTATGAAAAACAGATGGAGAAGAGATCTTCAACATAATGGGACAGTGGTCGGAAGCAATACGAGCAAGATGATTAACAACAGCAACTTTTAGGTGATTTAATGCTATGCAATTAAGTAAGCATCGATCCAATCTTTCTAAAATACGTGATTTCCCTGTTTTATTATTACACCAAGTGTAGTTGGGACCAATGAATTTTGTATCATGAAAATCACATTCTCTCATCAAAGAAAGCATATCTTGCACTCCTTGAGACAAAGAGAACTTTTTCCCACCTTTTTTATCATCTTGTGATAATATGCAATTGAAATCTCCTCCCATAACCATTGGAAGTTTAGAGGATTTAAACGTTTCCAATTTATTCCAAAGTGACCTTCTTTCACACCAATCAGTACTACCATAAATAGTAGCTATAATCCAGGAAATATTGTTTGTAATGCTAAGCTTCCCCAACACAAGCTGATTAGAATCTTCTATGACAGTAAATTGAGCTAAGTCCGATCTCCAACAAGTTATAATTCCACCGGATAAGCCCCTAGCCGGGCTTAAATGATAATCCTAATTATCACCAATAATTCTTTTAAACTCAAAAGAATCTATAGAAAAAACTTTGGTCTCAATGAGACCAACAAAGATAGCATCATTATCCTTAATCAATTCTTTCAAATATCTGGAGGCTTCAACCTTTCTTGCCCCCCTACAATTCCAAAAAATAAATGAACTCATTTAGGATTAGGAGTGGGAAAAGACCCACCAATTTTCCTTCTGATTTTTTCATTTTTCCTAAGCTTTGACTGAATACTGACGTTACCCAATGATTTTAGCTCCTTTTGTAGTTTGAATTTGATATTAGCTTGAGATTTGACAGCAATAGTAGAGCTAATATCTTGAATGGCCTCTTGAGTAACTATAGGAGGAATGGAATTATCCTGTACTGAAACTGAGTCAAGAAAACTGGTTTCTTCTGAGAAGACAGAACTGGGCATCAGTAACTTCCGTTCTTATTCACAAACAATCAAGGTGTTATCTATAAAAGATGACAACTTTTCCTCTTCATATGCCTTATGAGTTAAATCTGTGATTAAATCACATTTATTTATCAAATCATTATTCGTTTTAAGTTCAACAGGAACTCTGTTAGGCGATAAATCCTTGTCCATAGAATTGTTATTGATAACATCTTGATCTATAACAGCCGAATTATGATAGGGAATACCTGAGTTCGCAAGTAATCCTTTAGGATATACTTGAGTTCGCAAGCAACCCTCCCCTTCTGAAATGTCTGGCATAGAATTAGATTTATTAAGCTCCAAATCTTCCAGCTGGGAATCATGAATTTTAAATTTGATTATAATATCAGTATCAGACTTCTGAATTTCAACATTGTTGTGAGTATCAACAATTTCACCTTCTTCTATTATTGTATGATCCAAAATCGGCTCAATATTAGGTGAGGGATTAATCTGCTTAGGAACAAATTTCCTAAAAGCTTTATTTTTCTTGAACTTCACCTGAATCCAAGGACCTAATACATCCTTGTCTTTGGAGCATGCTTCATCTTGATTTGGAATTAATCTCACATCAGTAATAGTTTGTTCGGAAGAGGATAAAGAAGGACATTTGTTCTTCAAATGACCAATCTTGCCACAGTGAAAACAAATTGAAGAAATCTTCTCATATTCAACTCTTTGGAATGATCTACCATGCTTTCCTTCAATCCAAATACCTTTTTGTAATTTTTTATCAAGTTCTAAGCGAACACAAACACGAGCATACTCCCTCTTAGACCATTTAAAAGAATTGCCATCTAAATATAAGGGTTCTCCTATCATAGATGCAATTCTACAGATGTTCTGATCATCCCAACAGTGAAGAGGTAAGCAAGGTAATCGAATCCAAATAGGTGCTGTAAGACCCTTAAGGGATTCCGGGGAAAAATTGGGGGACCATTTGTCCAAACCAATTATGTTACCTCCAATGAACCAGGGGCCTCCTTCTAGAACTTCATCCATAGCATCAGGATTGAAAAAGGAACACAAGATCCAATCAAGGCCCAAGGTTGTTAAATGAAATTTTCCAAATTTGGACCATTGATTTCGAAGCTCCCTACTGCAGATTGGAAAAGGAATATTGCTACCAAGAACTTTGATAACCAGAGAGTTTCTCAGTACATGAGAATTAGCATCTTCAATATGAGAGTTCATAATAACCGCAACTCCATCATCAGTAATGGGTGTTGATTTCGGATCATAGTTGATTTTAATGTGATGAGTCTTTCTCCAAGAGTTAGGAATTTTCTCTTTATCACTAGTATTTGAATTTGATAAATCTTCATCAGTAAACTTCTTACTAAGGATTGCTTGCACAAAACTCATTTTCGGAAGCTCAGAGGAACAATCATGAGGAAGCTTATCAGCTGATATAGAATGGTTGTTAATAAAATTTTGATTATTCGCATTTATCTCTGGCCTAAGGTCAGAGATTGCATTTGAACAACTAAATTTATTAACAAAAATTTTCACATTAGAAGAAGAAGCTTCCCCATCATTTAGACTCTAAGTTAAAGGAAATGAGATGTCTTAAAATTAGATTGGGTAATCTCTTATGGCGGGGATCTTGAATGACTGTTAGATTTTCAAGGTAACGAATAAGAATGTCCACTGCATTAAAGTTAGTTTCAGCCATTATGAAATATGTTGTAGAAGACAACACATGGGTAATATTTATCCTATCACCAGCCTTTGGAATTATGAAGTTGTGTAGAATATGCTGGGTGGTCTTAGTATTTTGTACTAGAGTGTTAACAACATATATGTGAGAGTTAACATTAGATTCTTTTAAAAAAGAGTTGGCTTGGGTCTAATCAAAATCAAGATTTGTAGCTTGAATGTGAATTTTTTCACCAGAAGTTGAAAGATGGAGAAATTCATGTAGGTCCTGGAAGGTGATCTCTACTGGCCTCCTATTAATAAAGGATTGGGGGCAGTACCCTCGCTATTGATTCTTAGGCTTGCAAAAAATTTGAGAAGTAATTCATAATTTATGGGAAAGGCCAAAGTAATGATGAATCCAAGAGTTGTATGAGCAAAAAGTTCAAGCACCATAAAGGTTAACACCTCTTTGTTGAATATCCTTGATGGGTTAATCCCAACATTTTTATTGCAATGATACACTACTTCATCAACTTCTTTAGTGAATCAAGGACCTATAGATCTCCTAGAGGAACTACCGGCAAGGGCTAGAGAGCAATTTTTACTAGCCATTACAATAGTAAGAAGTCAACAAGTAAGAAGAAAGATTGGAATGGTGTGAAGAATATAAAAAAAACTAGTTTTTTATAAAGAAATTGCCATAACATATAATATAATCAGGAGATCATCCTAGACAATTAGGTGAAATCAATTTGTCTATACAATAGGCCAAAAAGGTTGGTCATATCATCCAAGATGTTATGATATCGTACTGGATGATTAAACACAAGCAGTTGTCCCATGGAGTCATCCTGTATGATCATTAACTAAATGTTTCATACAGGATGAACACATGGATCATCTGGGATGATGTGTAATAATAGATCGGCCTAACAACATTCAAATCATCCAACTATTTCTGCCACATCGATCATACAAGACAAAACTAGAATAATCCAAAATAATCACCAAAAATTGAATAATCACCAATAATTGACTCAAATTAGCAATTGGATGTGTAGTGAGCGGTGACTGGAATTTGATGTGGATCATCTTGGAGGATGTGAGTAAAAATTGAAATTTTTAGGAGATGGAATGGGATGATCAGAAGGATTTTAAAATAAGAATAAAAATACTAAAAACATAAAACAACATAAAAATCAAACAAAAAACCAGTTATAAATCAAAATAAAATAACACAATTTTTTTTTAAATCGATCAACTTTAGTAAAAGATAAATTTCCCATATGAGTGGATTAAAAATAAGTAAGAAATGAATTAACAACCCTAAAATGCAGAAAAGGTAGAAAATTGATCTTTTGAACCCTAGCTCAAACTCCTTACAGGTTAATTTTTTTTTCAAAAAAAAAATCTAATTTATAAAAGAAATTAGATAAGAAAAGTGATCTGTTCAAACTTCTTTTAAGAAGAATGATTTGATAGAATAATATTTAAAAGTAATCAACCAAAATTATGATTTTAAAAATTCAAGTGTTTGAAGATATCAAGTGGCACATGAATTCTTCTAATATTTAAAGATTCAAAATAGAAGGAAGCTTATTACTTTATGGGCTTATTTTATGCCTCTTTGTTAGTCATATGAGGCACTTTGCACATCTTTTAATTTTTTATTCACTTTGGTGTATCTTTCAATTACTTGTCAATCATTGCACATCTTTTTTGTTTTCTTTTTGGCTTATTTTGTGCCTCTTATCACTTTTGCATGCTTATTTTCTTTCAAAACCATTAAAGACTCTCCATTGTGAGATTATCTTCCAGATATAAGAGAAGAAAGCTCACTCTCTAATATAAGGAAGAATAAATCACAAATTAGAATCATATCCATATGATAAATGCAACAACCTGATCAAGAAAAGTTGAAAGTGATTTAATGACTTTGAGCATTATTCATATAAGATAGATTACTATAATAAGACAACATAGATCTCAATTTCAAAATCCAACTATTAATTTGAAATAAATTTTGCTTCAAAAAGAAAAATACACCACTAAAGGAGTTATAGGAAGAGAGACAATCATCGATGTTTTTTCCTTTAACTGATTTAAGAAGTCAATCACTGCTTATTAATTTTTAAAACCAAAAGCAAGACAAAAATTTCATTTAAGAAATTAATATCACCAGTGACCATTGATCTGATTCTTTAAAAACACTAAAGGAAAAATAATAGAGAAATAAAAAATATAAAACATAAATGCATAAACATAAATAGATATACAAATAAAATAAAAATAAAATATTAAAAAATAGAAATAAACAATTTCATGCATTAATATCTATTATACCTAATATGGTTTTTAACATGCTAAAAGTTCCAAATGCCAGAGGTTTGGTAAAAATATCAGCATATTGGTTTTTAGTGGCTACATGGTGTAGCTCTATCTCCTTTTGTAAATGGTCCCTAATGAAGTGATATCATATGTCAATGTGTTTGGTCATGAAGTGTTGGATTAGATTCCTTAAAATGCAGATGGCACTAGTGTTATCACATAGGATTCAAATTATGCCTACTGGAAATCCTAAATCAAGAATTTTTTGGTTTAACTAAAGTACCTGGGCCACACAACTTCTTAAGGCTATATACTTAGCTTCAATAGTGGACAGTGTAACAGAGTTCTATTTTTTATTGGACTAGGAGACTAAGGATTATCCTATAAATTGACATGTCATATAAGTGCTTTTCCTATCAACTCGTCATCCTATAAAATATGAATAAGAATATCATATGATTTCAAAGGAGATGCTATGCATAGGATACCTAATTCCTAAGTTATTGGGTCCTTAAGAGATATCTAAGGATTCTCTTAGCATAAGTAGAGTGGGACTCTTTTGGATCAGTCTGAAATGTAACACAAAGATAAACACTAAACATAATATCAAGTTTGCTAGCAGTCAAGTAAAGAAGTGATTCAATTATTCCTCTGTATTTCTTTTGATCAACAAATTTTCCATTTGAAACCTTATCTAACTAAACAGTGGAACTCATGGGAGTAGTTATCAGCTTGGCTTTATCCGTTTAATATTTCTCAAGGATGTCCTTAATGTATTTTCATTGACTAAGGAAAGTTTCATCATCCTTCTGCCTTATGCTAAAACCCAAAAAGTAAGTCAATTCTCCCATCATACTCATCTCAAATTACTTACTCATTTTTAAAAACTTGTCATAAAGGCTTCATCAAAGGATCCAAACAAAATATCATCAATATAATTTTTAACAATCAGTAATTCATCTCCTACCTTTTTTAGAAATGGGGTGGTGTCTATTCTCCCCATAACAAAAGTTCTTTCTAGTAGAAATGTGCTTAGCCTTTCGTGTCACGCCATAGGAGCTTATTTAAGTCCATATAATGCCTTTTTTAATTTTAACACGTGATTAGAAAATTGTGAATTTTCAAAACCTAGGGGTTGCTCAACACACACAACTTTCTTTATCACCCCGCTCAAAAAGAAACTCCTAACATCTATTTGGTACAATTCTAATCCCTTATAATAAGCAAATGCTAGTATCACTCTAATGGCTTCCAATCTAGCTACACGGCCAAAGGTCTCTTCAAAATCAATCCCTTCTATTTTGTTATACCCCTTAGCCACCAATCTTGCATTATTCCTAACCACTACACCAGAATCATTCATTTTATTTTTTAAAACCCATTTAGTTCCAACTACACTATGGTCCTTAGGTCTTTCAACTAGCTTCCAAATATTATTCCTTATAAACTTATTTAACTCTTCTTACATGGCTAGGATCCATAATTCATTAGATAAGGCTTGATTTAGGTTGGTGGATTCCATCATTGAGATGAAGGAAGATTGGTTTACCTCCTTTTTAAGTCCATGCCTTATTCTAACGCATTCAGATGGGTCTCTTAAGATCAATTCTTTAGGATGACATGAAGAATGTCTCAATCCTCCATTTAAAGTATTTCAGATACTACCCTTTCCTCCAGGTTTACAAATTCTAATCCATGAATGACTTCTACAACCTCCTCTTCTTCTACCTAAAACCCTCTAAAATTATCAGATTCATAAATTGCAATATGAGTGGTCTACTCTATTACCAATGCTCTTCTATTAAAAACTCTATAGAATTTCCTAACACTTGAGTAACCTTGAAACACTCCTTCATTAAATTTCGGGTCAATCTTTCCTAGTAGAGATTTACCGTTAATATGAATGAACACTTTACATCCAAAGACATAAAGGTGAAAGAGGTTGGGTGTTCCACCCTTCAGAATTTCATAGGTTATCTTATTCATCTTGGATCTAATATTCACCCTTTTCAGAACATAACAGGCTGTATTCATCGCTTTTGCCCAAAAGTATTTAGGAAGTGAGTATTCAACTAATGTGCCTCTAGTGGCTTCTACAATGGTCCTGTTCTTCCATTTAGCTATCCCATTCTACTGAGAGGTTTTAAGAGCTAAAAAGTTGTGGTCTATGTCTTGCTCCTTATAGAAAGATTAAAAGTTTTGATTCTCAAATTCTCCACCATGATCACTATGAATTGTTAGAATTTTGCAACATTATTTTTTCTGAATCCAAGTGGAGAAAGATTTAAACTCTTCAAATGATTCACTTTCATGACATAGGAATCTAACCCAAGTAAACCTCAAATAATCATCAACAATCACACACTGAAAGACTTTCTCTCTTAGGCTTGCAGTGCTGACATGTCCAAAGATATCCATGTGAAGGACTTCTAAGGGTTTACTAGTGGTAATGTATTTGATTGAGGGGAAAGATGATTTGACTTATTTTCCTAACTAATAAGCATCACACAGGTGGTCCTTAGTGAACTCTAGTTTGGGTATTCCTCTCACTAAGTCTTTTTAGGTGATCTTTTTATGGCTTTTCATGCTTGCAAGACATAATCTTCTATGCCATAACCAGAATTCATTAGCAATTATTTAAGCAAAGAGTAGTGTTAGATTTAATGCAATTTAAATCAAGCATGTAGACATTATTGATTCTTCTTTCTTGTAAAATAGTTTTGTTAATTAAGCTTATTATGAAGCTGGTAGATAAGAATTTGATGTTGAAGCCTATATCACAGAGCTGGCTTAAGTTGAGCAAGTTATATTTTTAGTCATCTATAAGTAAAAAAATCTCAATGATGAAATTTTTAGAGTTACCAATTATACTTGACCCCCCCACTCTCCTAGTGGTGTTTTCTCCAAGTATTACCTTGCCTCTTGCCCTTGCCTCTAGAAAAATGAATTGATTTGCATCTCCAATCATATGCCTTAAAAATCCGTTGCCCAGATACTGCATGCTCTCATAAGGCCTTTTATGATAGCACACTTACTAAATCATCAGATGTTAGATTTGGGAACCCAAATTGGTTTAGGTCCCAACTTATGGAAAAAAGAGTGAAATGCATGCATACTATATTTTGAAGTTTTGGACTCCACACCAAATGTGTACTACAGTATATGGCACAAGTATGAAAGATATGTCCTACCATGCCACAAGAAAAACTTCTAACACCAGGAAAATAATTTACTAATTTTTTTGGGTTATAGCATCTCTTCCTAGGTTTGAATGATACATACTGATGTGATGGATTATGAAACTTTTTAAGTGTAGGTGGTTTTTTATTTTTCTTGAAATCAGTTAATTTAACTTCTAAATATTTATTTGCACATTTAAGAATTAACTTTTCTATTTTCAATGCATGCTCCCTATTTTCTAAATAATATGTAAGAGTGTCTAATTTCTTTTATGTATTTTCTAGTTTGAACATGTAATATTTTCAAGGAATCATGATCTTTACTTAAATCAAGATGCTCTTTATTCAAAGAGTTAAATTCATCTAATAAAGCCATGTGATTGCTATCCAGAGTGGAATGATCTTTTCTTAAGATTTCATGCTCTTTTTATAGACTTAAAATATCAACTTTGAGGCTAGCATGTAATTTCTTGAGCTTCATATATGAATAATGAATTTTTTTAAGAACTTTAAGTAATTCATCATAGGTAAGCTCACATACCTCTTCTTGATCAGAGTGATTAGGATGATCATCAGCTACCTCGCCTTCTTCTTTAGTTTTAGAGGAATCTGATGTTGAGTCTGCCCAGAAAGCTTTTTGGATCCTTTTTTTGTCCTTCTTGAATTTATGTTTTTCTGTACCCTTCTCCTTGCTTGGGTGAGCTTTAAGAGTTGGGCAATCATACTTCAGGAGCCCTGGCTTCCTGCATTCAAATTAAATAACATCGGAGGAAACTTTAAAATTTTTATTAATCTTACCCTTATTCCATTTCTAATGCTACTTTCGCTTTTTCCTTAAGTTGCTCTTGAATTTCCTAGTTATTAAAGCAATGTCATTATTTTTAGAACTAGAAGAATCAGTGATAGAATCATTTGCTTTTAAGGCTATAATTTTCTTGTTTTTCTTCTCACCTTCATCAAGCTGTCTTTAGTTCACTCCTTGCTCATAATTAAAGAGTGATCCAAGTAAGTTTTAAATTGAATAACCATTTAGATCATTAGATTTAGTAATGACAGTAATTTTTGCATCAAAAGAAGAATGTAAACATCTTAGAATATTGTTAACTTTTTCATAATTTATGAGTTCTCGTCCTAAGGCATGCATGGATTTAATAATTTGTGTAAAACTAGAATACATTTTAAAAATAGATTTGCTAGGTTTCATGTGGAAAAGATCATAATCATGCAGAAGAATGTTCAGCCTAGATTATTTAACTTCCTTTATTCCTTTATAAGTAATACACAATTTGTGCCAAATCTTTTTACTAGTTATACAAGTGAAAATACACATATAATCCTCAAATTTTAAGGCACAAAAAAAGTTCAAACACTTAGCATTCAGTTGTTCTAGATCTCTATCATATGTTGTCCATTCAGCAAAAGGAATTTCAATTGTAACACTATTTACTAATTTAGAAGGTGTAGAATAACCATCTTGAACAAGCATCCACATATGATAATCAATTGATTGTAAAATGGTGGACATACAAGTTTTCTAGAAATCAAAAAGAATATTATAAAAAGGTGGTGGTCTAGTAATTGAATATATTTTTGCAATATTTCTATTTTCAAAGTTAGCCATGAATCATAATTCAGAAGTTTTCTAAAGCTTAATCTTACGAATCCTGCTCTGATACCACTTAAAAGTTCATGAGGGTTGTTAAACTGTAAATAATTAGTCCCAAGGCTAACCAAGAAGGGGATGAATTGGTTATTTTAAAATTTTCTTAATAAAATAAAAATTAAAAACTTTTGAAGCAGAAGTAGAACTAATTTTACAAAAATAAAAATATGAAAATTCAAACACATATTAAATCACAAAGAAATATAGAAATTAAAATACAAAAAGTAAATAGAAATAATACACAAAGATTTATAGTGGTTTGGTTAACTTGACCTACGTCCACTCATTCGAGACTCCCTCTCCAAGTATTACACTAAACTAAAGTGACTCTTCTTTTGCTCCCACAGTAAGGCAAAGAAGCCCTTACAAAATCTTTTCATAGCCATGTAAGGCAGAGAACCTTGAAACTTTTTACTCTCTCCTAGAGTAGGTAGAGAACCAGGAAATATTTTTTCACTCTTATGGTGAAGGAAGAGAACCCGAGAATCCTGTTAGTCCCTTGTGGAGTAGGTAGAGAACCTTGGAATTCTTTTTCACCCACCTGGTGAAGGAAGAGAACATAGATATGATACTGATGAAGATCTCTCCCAAATCCACCAGGGAATAAGAGAAGCAACTTGAAGAAGATGATGAACATCTTACTTGGAGAAATCTTTATGAATCCCTCATAACTCCCCCTCATAAGGATCTCTCTCTCTCATGCTCTCTCTCTTTATTCTCTAAGCTCTCCCTTAGATCTCTTTCACAACAAAAGATTAACTCATGGGTTAATATAATTACTAAATAAAGAGCCTCCAAAAGAAGCCCTAATTTTTAATTATGCGTTACTGATCATCTAATATGATTGATAGGTCATCCTATATGATTTGTAGAAAATAACCCTTTCAGCCAGGATGAATTTCATTGCCCTGTATGATTAGTTTAAGAGAAATAGGCCGATCGTCCAATATGATTCTTATATCATCTGGGATAATTAGTTTAAATCTAATGAACTTTGTTAAGTATGATATCTAGTGATGCCTAATTAACCCACATACTTCTCTATCATCTACGATGAAAGGGTTTAATCATCCTTGATGATTAGTTGAAAATTTAAGGTATTTGTTTGGTATGATAGGTGGTGATCCCTTATCATCTCAACATGTTCTCTATCATCCAGGACAATCATCACCAATTATTCTGCACGATCTTATCAAATTAAGTTTTACCATAGTTGTTCTCCTAATTACCATTTGGCATGATTGTCCTGAATCATCCAGGACGATGTATATCATCCTATATGATTAGCATAAATTTTGAAAATTAAAATATTGCCTAAATTGTGATTAGTGGCTATTTTCACCATCTAAAATGATAGTCCTGGATGATAGGGATCATCAAGTATAATTAGTTTAATTACTTATAATTAGTATGGATGCCCTAATTAGTGTTTCTATTTTTAACTAATCATCCATTATGATTTGAAATCATTTTGTATGATTAGGTCAAGAATAGAGAATTATCTAACTCACCAAATTTTTCCCTCTAAGTGTTTGTGTGTGTAATGTTACATAGCTTGGGGTCCACCAGATACATGACTTGACTCAAGAAAAGTAAAAAGTGTTTTAAAATTGAAATTATAAATAGAATCAACCCTAGTCTACCAGATCTTGAGCTAATTTGCATTGCAAGTGATTTTGTGGACTTGAAAGATTTGTAACAAAGGCAACCAAAAAATAAATTCAATAACAGCAGTATTAAAGAAACAATAATGTTTGTTATCATCAAAATCACAATACTTGGGTCCATATCTACGACAACATTAGTATTAAACTCTATAGCTCCTCAGGATATAAATTTCTCTTCTAGTGTTACAATATTTGAAAGTCAGCAACAATGTGTTATAGGAGTTCTAACTTCTAACAAAAATATTTATCAATAAAATAAAGAAACTATTCACTAAGTAATAGATCCACGTCAGTAAGCACCATAGTGATATAAGAAAAGCAATGTAACGGTGCTAGTATATTTTTGGGAAAAGAGGCACCTATATTTCAAGCACCGCAGTGCCAGATGTCTTCTTTGTGTTTTCCTATAAATAGTCACTCTTATTTGTTTGTAAGAATAATCAGTTAGTTAGATAATTTTAGTATAATTTTGAGTGCTTCTCTAAAACTTCCTTAGGATGACAACTAAGGGAATTTAGAGAACTGGTTAGTACCATAATTAAAGTGTTTAACTTTTGTTTTTGGACAAAAATTTGTTAGTAAAGAGAAGGTGTGTGCAGGAGATCTATCAAACTAATCTGGTGTTATCTATCTCCTGTATTTTCTTTCTATCATTCTATTAATTAAAATGAGTTTGCTTCAATTCTACTCTATGTTTAGCTAAATTCTCTTATTTCAGATTGATGATGTAAATATCATATGTAGTACAAATAAATTCTATTATTCCTTAAATGATTAAAATGATGCATTTTAATATTAGTAGATCTTCATTTAATGCAAATAGTCACCATATGTGTAGTTAAAATTAAATGTAATAGGGGGCCTCAACTAAGGGAAGCATGCATAACTAGGAATATTGAATTACTATTCATCATACCTAGGCATAAGGTATGAAATATAATAAATTCTTAAGGAGATGATATAACTGTAAGAAGTATGTGGACATCTTTTATTCCTACATGCTTGACAGAGAAATTGGAATGCTTATGCTATGAATAGTATCATAATTAAAAGAGATTCATTGGGAAAATAAGTTATTTATATTCATTAATCCAAAATATTACATCCATATAGTGTATTCATTTTCTTTATCTAATTGTATTTAACGGATTGAATCTCCACAACAACTATTATTATGAATAGAATAATTATTATAATTTAAGTAGATAGTACTAGTGTTTACAAGTGGGCATATCTTCTTCATAGGATCGATACTCTATTATATATTACTTGATTTGACATGTATACTTGCATATATTTAGTGGGGTTTTTATAAATTTTTATATAAAAAAACCTAAGAATTTTTAGGGATTAACATAGCCCTAAATCATTTCACAATTCCAAAAGTTTCTCCACAACCCCCATTTTGGTGCAAGTTAGTAATGTCATAACACTCAACAAATTTTATAGTTAAAATTATAATCATATATTTTACTTTTTTTCTTTTGGCGGAGGCATGCCATTATTACTTGAATTACTTAGTGTTGTGGCACTTAAAGAATCTTAATTGTAGTGTTCACTCTCTTTTTTTTTTAAATAAAAAATTTTTAGATCATAACTTTTATTATTAACACAAAATGGATTATAAACTATTCTAAACAATAATAAATGAAACAATGAATATGCAATCATAAAAAATACAATAACATAGAAGATATAAGTTAGTCAAATTATGCAATCAATTTAACAATATATTTAAAATTTGTAAAAAGCAAAATACTTCCCCAACAACAGTGCCAAAAACCTTGATCGAGGCTGCTATGGAGTGCACTATTGAATTGCTAAAATATTTAGATATTTATCTTACCTAAGCAATGCTTAGATTTTCTTTGACATATAAGTAATATCTAACCCCATTTAATATACATAAGTATACATGTCAAATAAAGTAATAAAGTGATAGAGTAGAGCGATGAACCCACGAGGAAGTATATTTTTAGTAATTAACTACTACCGTTTAATATAATTAAAAAATTATCCAACAAAAATAAAATGTTATTTGTGGAGATTCAATCACTAAAAAAATAGTAAAAATTAAGGCCATATCATTTGAACAAAGTATTTTGGATTGATAAATGTAACATACAGTTCTTTCCAAAAGAAATTCTTATTTATAATGTGATTCAGAGCATATACATCCCTATATCTCTATCAAACTTGTACGAGTGAAAGGATATCTACTGACCTCCTACAATTATATCATCTCCTATAATTACATTATTAAATGACATATGCATCTCTAGATCTCTTTAGAGGTGAATAGGATATCTGCTAACCTCCTACAATTATTTCATTTCTTACATGTGCATCCCTTTATCTTTGTCAAACTTGTAGGGGTGAAAAAGATATGTACTGACCTACTAAAATTATATTATCAAAAAGAAAAATACTTTCCTAGCAACTCTGCAAAAAAATTTGATCGGGGCTACTGTGGAGTGCACTATTGAATTGTTAAAATATTTATGGCTCTATCTTCCCTAAATAATGCTTAGGTTTTATTTGATATAAAAACAATAACAAACCCCATTTAATGTACATAAGTATACATGCTGAATAAAGTTATAATGTGATAGAGTAGAGTGTTGAACCCACGAGGAAGTATGCTTTTTAGCAATCATCAAGTACCGTATACTCTAATTACAAAATCATCCAACAGAAATAAAAATATTGTTTGTGGAGATTCAATCACTAAAAAAATAGTAAAAATGAAGGATACAATATTTAAATAAAATATTTTGAATTAATAATTATATATTGCATATCTTATAAAATGAAATTCTTATTTATAATGTAATTCAGAGCATATGCATCCCTAGATCTTCGTCGAGCTTATAGGAGTGAAAAGGATATATGCTGACCTCCTATGATTCTATCAAATCCTTAAGAACCTATCATATTTTATATCTTATGTCTAGGTATGAAAACATACTATTTTAATATTCATGGTTATTCTTGCATTCCTCCACTAAGGCTATTCATAAAGATTGATCTTAACTACACATATAGGCACTATTTACATTAAATAAAGAATGGGAAAATATTAAAAATAACATTTAAATTTATAGCATAAGAATCTTCACTAGTACTTAATATGTTCTCAACATCAATCCAAAACTAGAGAATCAGGCATACATGGAAGAAAACATAAGCAAACTAATTTCATTGAAATCATAGAAGAACAAAAATAAAAGAGAATGATATGACAAGGATGGATCAATTTATCTCCTCTACACTCATTCCTTAAGGTACAGAGTTGCTCAAATAAACACTAACTAAAATAATCTAATGATTGTATCTAACACTTCTCTAGTCTCCCTTAGAATTGACTCTAAGAGAGATCAAAAGAAGTACTCCAAAAAATATTGAAATTAGATAAGTGACTGAACTACCTTATAGATATCACCATTATTTATGTGAAAACATAAAAATAATATGTGGTACTATGACTCTTGAAAGTGTTGCACCATGATGCTTGTAAAATGAATTAGCTCTTAGTCGAGGGAACTTTTATACCGCTGCAGTGCTTACTGATGTGGATGGGTTATTTAAGGAATAGTCATGTTGCTTCACTAATAGATCATGTCCCATAGAAGTTATAGCTGCTTGATTACAGTGTTGCTAACTTTTAAATGTTTTAGTACCAGAGTGGCAGATTTGGCTTTAAGGCATGATAGATTGTGATGCCGTGAGGCTTGATGATAGTAAATGGTGTTACCGAGCTAACAATTTGACATCACAAAGTTTGAAGATAGTGAAGCCGACATTACCATGTCTAAATATGACACCTCAGTGGTATGAAAGAGGCTGCGGAGTGTAGTTATTGGCCTCATAAGTGCTTTATTTGAATTTAGATTTTCTTCCCTTTTTATGTTTTTCCTACACACAAAAAACTAAAACAACACAATTAAATTGATAAAAATACATATGAAAATATAGCATAATTTACACTTATCAATTTATAAACAATACAAAAGGAATGTTCCCAAGTGATGTGAAAGTAAATAACTAAGTTAAAATTATCTAGCTCATAACACATATATTATATATTTTAAAAATATTTTAATAAATTTTTAAGAATGTGTTGACCTCATTTTTGTATGAGGTCATCAGGACTTTTCCCAATCCCATGTTTGGTGATCTAATGAAGGATAGTTGTATACTTATCATCCATAAAGATCCCAATCAACTCTCTATCCATCCCTCATTCATGCTCAATCAATTTTAAACATCTTTATGGTTATGATTGATATAGACAATTCAATAAAACATTCCAACTCAAAATCCATCTCAAATCCAAAATCCTAAGCCCAAGCCCAGGGCCAAAAGCCTAGGTCCTGAAGCCTTGTATGGGTGAATTTTCTATCACCTAAAAACACAGTAAGTTGGCATCTAATTCAAAGTCTATCAATTGCATATTTATACGACATGTCTCTAGTGATGATACTACAAAATTGAGCTCATTTGAAGGACTCTAACCCCAGAAATCAGGTTGATTTCTAAAGACTGTAAAGTCTTTAAATATTTAAAACTTGTGTCACTAGACATGTCATCCAGTGGAATTTGACCTTGGGACCCATTCTAAACCTTAAAAACACATCCATGATCTTTGTTATGACTTTTTGACAAATGAACTACACTTTACTAGACTTAATTTGTCCTATGGTTAACCAGGGGTCAAAATGACCAAAATGCACCTTATGGGATTTTTGGTCTTTTCCCTAAAATCTAACATGGACTTCCTTTTCAATACTTAGAACCTATCCCAATAGATCCTAAATACCCTTAGGAAAATATTGGACCCAAACCTAAATCCTGGGTTAACCTGGTTGAACAAGTCAACCTAGGTTTACCCAAAAGCTCCTTAAGGGTCAAAATGGCCAAGTTAACCAAAATGACCTATCCAGATTTTGAAACCACCCCCGGTGAACTTTGAATTTCAATCCAAACTTATTAAGCCTAAACACAGCCCCAAGATCAGCCTGGTTGACCAAGTCAACCTATGTTGACCAAATGACTTATTAAGGACCCAAATAGGTGATTTGACATAGATGACCAATTAGACCACTAAAACTAGCTCTAACAAACTTCAAATATCATTTCAAACCTATCAAGCCCAATCCTTGGTCCTTGGTCAACATGGTTAAACTGGTCAACCTAGGTTGACCCAATAGTTCCTTAAAGATCTAAATGGGTTATCCAACCAATTTAATCAAATCAAGCCTTTCAAATCTTTAAATCTTCACTTATGGATGACTCAAACATACTCCAAGCCTTGGCCAATTAAATCCATGTGATTTTGTCCAAGTTAACCAAATATTACTTGATCAAATCTCATTAATCCTTCATGTCTTCATTCAAAATCCTACCTTTAACCATTAATCCCTCACCAACTCATTACTCCAGCATCCAAAGCCCCATGCCCTTTTAGCTGCTATGTGGCATGGGGACAAGTCAAACCAAGACTAGAGAGTGGTCAAGTTTGGTCAACCAACCTTTAAATGGCTAAATCCCTTAGTTTAAGCCAATCAACTCAACATCAAGTCACTTTAGTAGATCAAGATAGCTTCCCAAATCTTGTATCTTCCAGCTCAATATCTGCTGACTTGGTTGACTGGTCAAACTATCAACCCAAGCTAAAATGAGCTATCTTGGTCAAATCCCTCTAAAATGCTCAAGTTCTTCTCAAACCTTTTAAGTTGGCCTACCCAAATGAGAGCTAAATCTCTCTAATATCTCTATAAATATAGCCCCAAGGGCTGGTTTAACCTTAAGTGGCATGTGGTCCCCTCTATAAGTCTAAGGCAACCAATGGCTATAAGGATGTTCCAACTTTTGGCTCAAATTTCCAACTGCCCTAGGGACATGTGGCAGCATCTAGGAAGCTTATGGATCAATCCTAACAACCTAAGTAAGGCGGGAACATTTAAATAGGGAAAAACGCTCATTCAAGAGCTCATGGTAATCATCTCTCTCTCTCTCTCTCTCTCTCTCTCTCTCTCTCTCTCTCCTCAAGACCTAGCAGAGCCCAATATCTTTTTGTTTGTGAATTCCAAACCTCCCTCCTCTATATCTTTCTAGTAGAGATCTACCGTTCAAACCTCGCCAGCAATGAGATATCGGGCTAATTGAGGAAATTTTTTGTCAAAGGCTTCGGCCATTCGATCCAAATGTTTCTATCTTGTGAAGTCATCTACAACATTATACGGGACAATCTGCAAGTTCAAAGAGCCCAAGATCATCAAAATACATCGATTGGATTAGGTATAAACTTAAACCCATATCTAGGACACTTAGGCTAAATAGCTTTTTATTCAGCATGTTTTTGGCCACAAAACCAAACCCCTTATTGATTCTATTCATTTCTATGATCTAGGATTAAAATTTCATGAAAAATGATCAATTCAATTGCTTAAACAAGCTGAGAAACTCATGTTTATAACTTTTTTATAATCTGGCTTATGTGAACGAAGTATTAATCATTGATCTTATGATCAACAATTGCTATTTCTCCACCGCGTGTATGGTTCCATCTAATCAGAGCTCATCCAGCTCAATTAGAGCCACCCATGTCAAAATACATTGGATCGAATGGTTGTCAGCTCATGCTGACATGATTAAGTGTGGCGTGGCTCAAAACCACGCCATCCCCTAATCATTGCATGATTACACTATAGCGCAATCATGTCCAATGACTACCGCAACCATTATGTTTTGGCCCATCAAACCAGGTGTTGCCACGTGGCCTAACTAGCACCATTTAACATAAAAATGATTTTAATTTAATTTAAAATTATTTTTAAATCTAAATTACTTTAAAAAATTATTAAAAATTAATTATAAAATAAAAATATATATCTTATATATTAAAAAGTTTTAGAAATTTATTACTTTAATTTAAAACTAATATAAATTTAAAATTTTAAATGTATTTTAACTTATTTTAAATATTAAATATTAAATATTTTAAATTAATATTTAATTAAAAAATGATTAAAATATCTTATAAATTTTAAATTTCATTTTAAAAGTGATTCTAAATTATCTCATTAATTTTTAAGGCATTTTTATTTTAAAATTAAAGTTAATTTAAAATATTATATATAAGTATTTTAAATAATTTCAATACATTAAATACTTATTTAACTATTTAATTAATATCCATTTAAATATTTTTAAGTAATTAAATTTTTTGTTTAAAATATTTTAAAAATCATAAAATTATTCTAAAAATATTTAATTTGAAATTTAATTTATCTTAAGATATATTACATATTTTAAATAATATTTAAATATTTAATTATTATTTAATTCTAATTAAATTTAAATAATTTTAAAAATATTAAAGAAAACTATTTTAAATATTTTAAAATTTAAGAAACTTTTAAGACTTAATTAGATTTAAATTACAAATTACTTTATACTTTAATTAATTTTGAATTATTTTAAATACCTTCAATTGCCTTAAACTTTAAAAATTTAAATACAATTCAATTTAGATCATAAAAATACTTGTAATATATTAAAAAGTTTGAAATTTTTATTAGTTTGATTTAAAATTATTTTTAAAAATTAAAAAAATTAATTTTAATTATTTAATTACTTTACCATTTAATAAATATTTAATTAAATATTATATATATAATAATATTTTTTTATTTTAAAACTTATATTTTTATGTATAGTTATATATATATATATATATATTAAAATTTATTTTAAACTTATATGTATTTAAATCTTTAAATATTGAGAGATCCCATAGAATTTTAAATATAGATTGAGCACATATGAGTAGAATTAATGGGAGATGATTAGTGAACAATTATATCTTGATTTTAAATAAACTAGTCATTAATTATATATCTTATGTTTAATCCTTACATGTTTATGGTGCACAAACTCAGTCTTAGGCTCTCCTAGATTTACGAACTTGATTGTGATTGTATGTGTATTTATGTGTTTATGAAGGGTTAGTGACATTGATTTAAACCCACTTAACTTAGTGACACCTTAAGGACAATAATTAAGAATGTATTTAGATAACTTAGATTAATTTTAAAAATTAGGATACACCTATTGATATAAAATTAGAACCATTTAAAACTAGTGACATCTATAACCTTAAGAAAATTTTGCATTCGTTTTTGAAATCATTAAACGACTTAATTAATGAACTTAAATTTAAACCCCTAATTAAGATTTGAAATATAAAAAATTCTAATAAATCAAATTTAAATCCAAAAATTACATTTAGTACCTCAAACAGATGAGAGTTTTTAATTTCCAACTAAACAAAAACCAAACCCTTTTGATTTGACATTAGATTTAAGCTTAATTTTATTTTAAGTAAAAATTAAGATTTAATTAATTTAATTAATTAAAAATTCTAGAAAATTTCCAAATACTTAGAAATCTCTCCTTAAGTTATTCTTGATCTTTGGAGTTGATTTCAAGAAGTTAGGAGTTCATTTGAAATAAAATCCTTAAAGGCCCTCTAATTAAGCAATTTTCAAAAATACAAATAAATACCGAACTTATAAAAATCATAACTAATTCTAGAAAAATTCAAATTGATCAAACTCAATGGCATTAAACTCAAATTAAAATCAAATATTTTACAAAAATATCAAATCTTCAAAAATCATTGAAAGTCAAAAAGTCAACAATCTAATCAATCTTAATTCAAAATCGAGTGAAAACTTCAAACCAACATAACTAAATATAGAAAAATCCATTCAAACAAACTCAAAGCCTAAGTACTCATCATAGGGTCTAGTATTTTATAAAAAAATATTAAAATTTTAGAAATCAACTTGAATATAAAAATCCAATTTTGACCTTTTAATTAATACATTTTGATAATTCAATGATTCTAGAAAATTCAATAATTGGTTTAAAAATCCAAAAAAAATCAATCCAATTTTAAAATCAGAAACTATTTAATCTTAATTAAAATTTACCAAACTTCTAATCTTAATTTACTCAATTCACTTAATTATACTTGTTACTACTATGTAACATAGGCCTACGAGACTATTAGGTTAGCCTCAAGGAAGGTGAAATAAACTTCATAACCTCGGCGAGCAACAAAGGTAGTAACCAATTAATCTTCATAATATATTTAAAAAATAATTTTAAATCATTAACATTTGAACTTTAATTAAATTTCCCTTTAATGCTTTCAACCAATCAAATTTTCAAAAAACTTTAACCAATTGCCCTACAAAGGATATATCCCAACCACACTACATTGTACACACACTTTAGATAATTTACTAGGACAACCAACTCTAGTCTATGCTAGGTTGGTATTTACTTTACTATTGTGTGCAAAGTTTTCTGAGGTTTTATTACATGTTGTGATTAAATTATCTAATGTGAATGTTTATTTACTGTTACTATATTCTATATATTGATGATGTGATGGGAGATAGATTACCCTTAGGTTAGGAACATTCTGGTTGCTCACTTAGTCTTCTACAATTGGTCATGCTCGTGCAAAGAAATAAAAGGGGGCTAAAAGCTTAATAATGCTACATGTGCTTCAGTTTGCTTAGCCCCTAAATAAATAAGAGCATGTCCAAGTACGACTAGTTTGAGTAATTTTAATTTTATTATATATCTGATTGGGATTATTTTATATTTAAATGCTTAAGATAAATCTGCATGAGAGTCTAGATTTTTTTTTATATCAATGTAATTCATTCAAAGTAAAGAGTTCTAAAGCAATCTTTGAGTTTGGGATACTTAAATCCAAAATTAAGTTCCAAAGAGGGAAGGATACCTCTTAGTGGGATAGTACTTATCAATTTGGAAGCTCAATTTTAGATCACTCTACTACATAAGGTGAGAAGAATAACCTCCTCCCTCGGGGGTAGAGTTTTTTTTCCCATTTGGATATACATGTATAATGAATCCAAGGAGCCCTTAAGAGGAGAAGACCGAGTAGCTGAAGAAAAAAATGTATCCCACTCAAAGTCTGCTTGTGTTTGCCTTAGGATTAGAATATGGGTTTGTGGTTAGTGGTTCCTGGCCACTTTGAATTTATGTAATTCTGGGTTGTAATAAATGCAACACTTGACTACTGACTTTAATTTTGAGATATTAATTATTTATTGATGCTTGATTTACTTTTCTTACGTATAGGATTTGGTCTACTTTTCCTAATTTTTTTGGTGGTTTGCATGTTTCTATTATTTTAGCCTCGATACAAAGAGGTTCGAGAGGGTATCCTAAATTTTTTCTACTAAAACAAAAACAAAACTTTAGATAACATGGAAGCTCTAATTCTTTTAAGAAGTTATTTCGAGAGTGTCGAGAGTTTGCATAGCATGTTGTCACATCCTTTTTCCTTTGTTAGGTACCTCCCTGCTTGTGTGTTTTGGGAGACCACTTAGCCTATGAGGGTGCAGATCTGTCAAGGGGAATCTGTGTAATTTCTAGGACAAAACATATTTTTAAGCCATTTACAAACTTCTTCATTCCAATTTTAAGCATTCAATCAAGATAATTAGCATGCATTGCATTAGAAATATATTTAAAAGCGAGCCTAAAATTCTAATTGCATTTCTCTTTAGCATTTTCATCTCACCTAAGTCAAGGGACTAATCAGGACAAGATTTATATGTCGGTCTATTATCTCAAAAACCTTCTTAAAAATGTCCCTACAACTTTATCATAAAAATGACTAGACTCATGGATTTAAAATCCACTAGGTAGTTAGTTAGCTCAATCCAGGCTGTAATAAGTCCATATTTTGCACTGCACTAGTTAGGTTTAGACTACTATGCTTCACTGTCCAAATTTAGATTTAGGATTTGAGGCAAATTCTGAATCATAAGACCCCAACCTCTGGGAATATAATCTCAAATTTCTAATAAATTAATAATCTTAAATTTAAATTCTTCTCAATCCAAATTTTAAAGCCCGATCAATACTCAATTTAGGTTGGGGCCCTTGTGAATTATTTTAGAATTCTAAAGTGCCTCCTACTCTTCACCCTTTGACTCCAAGAATAAGTGCTCAATCTTGTTCCAATCCCACTTGAAATTCTTGTTTAACCTTCTATGGTATCACTAAAAGAAAGTCTTTAAATGAAATTTTTGTTGTTATTATAATCAAGAATATTCGTAGGAGACTCCGGATTCGTATGATGTAATTAACTATGAGAGATTATCCTCATAAGAGATTTAGAACCCACATCACTTATTCAAAACTTAATTAATATTTCTTTTGGAAAATCAAACTTATAACGATCATTATCGTCATAATTGAACGATTGTTAACGGAAGATATCTTCTTTCTTTGGTGAGATATTTCATACATTAACATAAATTCGAATATGAAATTAACAATCACTTCTCTCAATTATCATATTTAGATATTCGACTAAACTTTATTTTGACCCTTTGGGGTCATAAGTGGTTTTGGGCTATGACATTCAAGTGAAAATCCACAACTCTAGGTCTGAACTCTTTAGGAGTTTATATCTCCGCCTTTTGAGGCACAATATTATACCTAATGGTCCATTTAACTCAAGAAGTGAAATTTAAATTTAAATACTATATTTTTCCAAAGAAATTTAATTCAAATTTGCTTTGCACCTAGCAAGGCAAATCATTCTTTTTAAATAAACCCTAATAGAATGTGAATATAACTTTTTTAGTGAATAATATTTAATCTAAATCATTTTAATTTTATTTTTTAATTAATTATATTTTATTAAAAATTTATTATTTATATAATTATTAGTAAAAAAATGTTCCAACATGAATGATACATAGATTAAAATTTATAATGTGTTGAAGAGAGTTGCTACTTAGCTTTGCATGTTTTACATTCTTGCAACTTATATATTTTGATGATACCAAATATTATTGTTTTGATTATTATATTCTCCTAACACAATTTTAGAAGAATTGTATTTGCTCTTATGTGTACTTACCTTTTAGGAATATCATACTCCAGATTATTGAAGACATCAAATCAAGTTTATCTTAGAATATTTTGTAAAATGAAGTCTATGTTTTTCTTTTTATTGAGTCTGAGAGAGTGTGATTGTAATTGTGTAACTTAGTACACACACACCGGGGGAGAACTTCATGAAAATAATACTCTAGATTATTAAAGACTTCAAATCAAGTTCAGCTTAGAATATTTTATAAAATGAAGTTTGTGTATTTCTTTTTATTGAGTCTGAGAGAGTGTGATTATAATTGAGTAACTTAGCACACACACACACACACCGGGGGAGAGCTTTAAAATTCATAATATTTGAAACTGATCATACAGTGCGAACCATGTTCGTACGGGACGATCTGGTCATTTTTACTCCTAAAAAGAGCAAATGAAATGAACGGGGAGAAGGAAAATTTTTTCTATGTACAATTCATCCAGATGATAATTACCTTCATCCCAAGATGATGCTCTCTGGATGCCTTTGTCATGACGATAATTACCTTCGTCCTAGGATGATGCTTTATGTATGCATTCGTTCAAACAATATTTAATGTATGTCTAAGGATGATGCTCTCTGGACGCATTTGACCAAACAAAAATTATGGTTCATCCTAGGATGATGGGCACTGAAATAATTAAAATGAACTATTCATCTAGACGATTAACATGGATTATCCTAGGATGATCTTCTATGTTCTGGAAACTTAAGAGTCATTCTATTTTTTGTAAAAATGAACTATGTAAATAACCTTTCATACCGGATGAACATGGTTCGTACGGGATGATGATTGGGTATGAAGGGAAATCGTACCAGTTCACATTTAGTTTGTACATAATAGTAATTACACTATTCGTCCGTACGAACTAGGATCGTACGGGACGATCAATAACGCACAGATTTGAATAATTGCAGTTTTTTGACTGGTTTTCGTGTCTTTCATATAAAAGGTCCACTTTAGACAGTCATGCAATTTTTTTGTCCATTGGTCTTCATGCAAACTGAAGGGAGATTAAAGGAGAGAGTGAAAGAGAGTGTTTGAAGGATAGTTCTTACTACTGAAGTGTGAAGGGTTCACTTGGTACTCAAAGGTAAGAATCTCCATTTGTGAATTGTGATTACTTCACTCTTTTCTCTTGTCCTTCTAGATTTCTCATGAGAAGATCTTTCAAGAAGATTCGGTTCTCTACCGACACTTGGAGAGTGTGAACAGCGGGAGGATCTCTGCCTACACTTGGAGTGTGTGAACAGCGGAAAGGTTCTCTGCCTACACTTAGAGAGTGTGAGCAGCGGAATGGTTCTCTGCCTACACTTGGACAGTGTGAACAGCGGGAGGTTCTCTGCCTACACTTGGAGAGTTTGAACAGTGGAAAGGTTCTCTGCCTACACTTGGAGAATATGAACAGTGGGAGGTACTCTGTCTACACTTGGAGGGTATAAAAGGATGAATGTTCCCTACTGCACCGGGTAGTGGTGGAAGAGAGTTTTTGTGAAGGCTTCTCCGCCTCGCTGTGGGGGCAAAAGGAGAGACACTAGTGGTAATAGTGCAATAATTGAAGTGAGAGACTATAGGGAGTGGATGTAGGCCGTGTTTGACTGAACCACTATAAATCTTGTGTCTTTTATTTTCCATAACTTTTTTACTTTACTGTTTATGTTAATCTGTGGTTGAAAAATCATTTTAAAAAATTTTATTAAAGTTTTAATCGATTTAAAATAACAGGAAATTTTTTTAAAAATACTAATTCACCCCCCTTTTGATTAGCCATTGGGACATAAGCTTAGATCTAACAACCTAATTCATAATTAACAAGTTTCAACAAGTGGTTTTAGAGCTTAGTTTTAAAATCATAAGTTTAGATAACTTTTTTGATTATTGACCATGGCTAAATTTGGAAATCGAAATACACCTGAAGGATATTCAATCACTAGACCTCCTTTGTTAAATAATATCCTTTGATTTTTAGAAAACTCGCATGCCTACATTTTTACAGTCACTTGATTATCGTATGTGAATTTTAGTATAAGAACGGTATACAAAACCAACTAGATTAGTTGACAGAGTTAGAGTTGAAACACCCTTTACAGACTGGATAGCAGAAGAATGCGACTTAGCACAACTTAATGCTAAATGCTTGAATAATTTCTTTTTGCTCTTAAATCTGAAGATTACATGCGGGTTTTCACTTGCAAGAGTGGAAAGGACATATGGAATAGAATTTGTATAATTTATAAGGGGACTAATGAAGTTAAACAATCTAGACTTCATATCTTGTTGCATGACTATGAATTATTTTGCATGAAATCCAATGAATCCATTTCTGACATGAACATAAGATTCATACAAATAGTCACCTCTTTACATGCATTGGGTAGGGAACTAACGAATGCTGAAATGGTTATTAAAAAACTTCATTGTTTACCTACTGCTTATGATGCTAAAATAACTGTGATTATAGAGTCTAAAGATTTAAATATTTACTCTATTAAAAATCTTCTTAGATCACTAATTTCTTATGAGCAAAGGGGGAGTCAAAGAAAGATTGATGCAGGTGAACTACAAAGGGAGAAGAGTATAGCACTAAGAGTGGAGGAGTCAGAGAGTGATCTCTCACAACCAGAGGATGAAGATGACACTGAACTAATGACTAGACACTTTAGAAGCTTTCTGAAGAGGAAGCAAAAGAGACACTAGTAATGGAATCGAGATAAATTTAATAGAAATATTAAGGTTTCAAATGATGTTATTTGCTATGAGTGCAGAAAACCTGGACATATTAAGTCAGACTGTCCAAAACTCAAAGGCACTCCTAGCAAGGAGAAGGTAGAGGAGAAACCAATGTGAAGAAGGGCAAGAAGAAATTCCAAAGAACTTTCTGGGCGGACTCAGCTTCAAACTCGTCGGAGACTGAAAAGGAAGAGGAAGTCAACAATCTATGCTTAATGGATGAAAATCTTAATCAGTTAGATCAAGAAGAGGATCGCTCTCACACAAGGTCTCGTGAGAGCATATGGTACCTGGACAGCGATTGCTCAAATCATATGATTGGAGATACTGAACAATTCATATTGCTAGAAGCTAGGAGTGGAGGCTGGGTTACACTTGGAGATAACACCACAAGGAAGGTGGTAGGTTCAGGTATAATTGGAAACTTGAAAAACTTTTTTATAGAAAATATTTTGTTGGTAGAAGGCTTAAAACATAATCTTCTGAGTATTAGTGAGCTATGTGATAAGGTTATTGTGTAAAATTTTTTCCTACTAGCTGCATATTAAGCCTAAATAGAAATGGTGTTTTGAATGATATACGGGTAAATAATATGTATATGCTAGACTTGAATTAAATCAAAACTCCTACTGCTTTTTATTTAAAAACTATTTCTAATGAATCATGACTTTGGCATAGGAGATTTTGTCACTCTAGCATGAAAAGCCTTAGGATGATTACATAAAAGAACTTAGTGAGATGTATACCAAAATTAGACTTCAATAAGTATCACCTTTATGATGCATGCCAATTAGGAAAATAGGTGAAGTCCTCTTTTCAGTCTAATAAAGATCTTAGAACTTGTAAACCAATGGAGATTTTATATATGGATCTTTTTGGACCAGTTAAAACTATAAGTCTAGGAGGGAAGGTATACAGATTTGTGATTGTGGATTATTTCTCTAGATTCATGTGGGTTAGATTTTTATATCATAAGAATAAATCATTTGAGAAATTTAGAAATTTTTCAACTTGAATTCAAAGAAAACTAGGATGCGAGATAATGACAATTCAAAGTGATCATAGAGAAGAATTTGAGAATGAAAATTTTGAGGACTTTTGTAAAATTGATCACAATTTTTTTGCAGCTAGAACCCCTCAATAGAATAGGGAAGTCGAAAGGAAAAATAGAATATTAATAGAAGCCGCTCGAGTCATGTTAGTAGAATATTCACTTCCTAAATATTTTTGGGCTGAGACGGTTAGCACGACATGTTATGTTCTGAATAGGGTGAATGTTAGATCAAATTTAAATAAAACACTCTATGAGTTACTAAATGGAAGAACACCTAATTTGTCACATTTGTATGTCTTTGGATGTAAGGTGTTCATACATAATAATGAAAAATCTACCTTAGGAAAATTTGATCCGAAATCAGATGAATGAATTTTTATAGGATACTCAAGTGTTGGAGAATCTTATAGAGTATTCAATAAAAGAACCTTGGTAATTGAGGAGATCACACATGTTGTATTTGATGAATCTAGAATTTTTGAACAGCCAATTGTTGAAGAGGATGAGATAGAGATTAACTCCCAAAAGATTAAGAAAATAAATTTGAAAGAAATTTTGGAGATAGAAAACCCGATGCATAAAGATTTGATATTTTTAAAAAACCACCCAAAGGAATTGATTATATGTGAACTTAGTAAGGGTGTTAGGACTAGGTGTGGACTGAACAAAGAAGTCAATCATTTAGTCTTTATTTCAACGATAGAACCAACAAATATAGATCAAGCATTTTCGGATGAATTTTGGATACTGGCTATGCAGGATGAATTAAATCAATTTGTAAGAAATGAAGTTTAGGAATTAATTGCAAGGCCAAAGAATTAAAATGTAGTTGGAACTAAGTGGGTAATCAAGAACAAAATGAATAACTCAGGAGTAGTCATTAGAAATAAGACTAGATTGGTGGCTAAGAGGTATAATCAGATTGAAGGGATTGATTTTGAGGAGACTTTTGCCCCGGTAGCTGGATTTGAAGCAACTAAGGTTTTGTTAGCCTTTGCCTATTTTAGAGAATTTAAATTGTATCAAATGGATGTTAAAAGTACCTTTTTAAATGGGATAATTCAAGAGGATATTTTGGTAGAACAACCTTCATGCTTTGAAAATTCTAAACACCCAAATCATATTTTCAAATTGAAAAAAGAATTATATGGATTGAAACAGGCATCTAGGGCTTGGTATGAGAGGTTGAGCACCTTTCTACTTGAGAGATCTTTTGAAAACGGAAGTGTGGACACCACTCTATTTTTGAAGAAATTGGGAGAGGATATACTCATTATAAAAATTTATGTTGATGATATCATCTTTATATCTACAAATAAAAATCTTTGTGATGATTTTTCTAAAATAATGAGTAGTAAATTTGAGATGAGTTTAATGAGAGATTTAAGTTACTTTCTAGGCTTTAGCATTAAGCAAATTGAGGAAGGTATATTTCTTAGTTAGTCAAAATATGTTAAGGACATCCTCAAAAAGTATGAAATGGATAATGCTAAACATGTTAGTACACCTATGAGTTCCTCAGTTAAGTTGGGTAAGGACCCTGAGGGAAAATCTGTTGATCAAAAGAAATTTAGAGAGACAATTAGATCTTTGCTTTACTTGACAGCTAGCTGACCCGATATCATGTTTAGTATTTATTTATGTACTAGATTTCAATCAGATCCAAAAGAATCACATTTGATAGCAGTGAAAAGGATTTTAAAGTATCTGTTGGGAACTCAGAACTTAGGAATTTGGTATCCTAAGTTTAGCTCTTCATTTGAAATAATTGGATATTCAGATTTGGACTTTGTAGGTTGTAGGGTTGATAGAAAGAGCAGTTCAGGAATATATCAATTTATTAGAAATTCTTTAGTCTCTTAGTCTAGTAGAAAACAAAATTATGTATCCCTATCTACTATTGAAGTTGAATACATTGCCTTAGGAAGTTGTGTAGCACAAGTACTTTGGTTGAAACAATAGTTGATTGATTTAGGATTAACAATAGGCACTGTTCCCATTTATTGTGATAACACTAGTGTTATTTACATTTCTAAAAATCCTATTCAACATTCAAGAACCAAATATATAGACATCAGGCATCATTTCATAAGGGATCATGTATCCAAAGGAGAAATTGAACTCATTCATGTTACAACAGAAAATCAACTTGCAGACATTTTTACAAAATCACTAGCCATTGATACTTTCAGTACATTAAGAATAAGACTTGGTGTGATTGATTTGAATGCTTAAATAGAAGTTTTTGCAACATTGATATTTTTTTTTGTTTTGTAAGTGTATTTTTAATCTTGTGTTTTTTTTTCGTGTGTGTTTTTTTTTTGTTCGTATAGTTTTGAATTTTCTTGTTTTGATTGTTGGTATAAAAAAATTTTGTATGAAAAATATTTTTCACAACAAAATTCTTATTTTTTGAGCATGGTATGAAAAATTTATATAACATTCGTCTGTACAAAATTAATTTCATACATGACGAATCGCGTCGCATATTAACAGTTGATTTAAACAGCTTGCATGCAGTTTTTCATTTTTTAATATGGTTTGTTTGTATGATCATCATGATTGTCTGGATGATGAGTATTAAATTATAAGTGCGTTCCTTGATGAATATATAGATAAGAATAGTTTTAATTCTATTCATACGTACGACCCACATTAGTACATACGAATCACGTGTCACTTGAAGTAGGGGATGATTCAAATGGTCATTAAAACAATCTTAAATAACTAATCATCCCAGACGAACACCTGTTCGTCAGTACGATCATCTGGTCAAAAAGTCTGTATGAAAGGATATCTCGTAACTCATATGATTACAAAAAGCCATTTCATTTTTAACGCATGCATTTGTACATAAGAAATTTCCATTCGTATGTACGAACCAATCTTCATACTGGATGAACCAAATTTTCATCCGTACAAAAAATCATTTTTCTCTAAATTGACAAGGTTTAGATGTTAAACTTCATTCACCTTAACAGCATTATCAAACTTCCAATCCTTTGTGATATTTTCAAATGGTGAGTTTAAGCAAGAGAGTCAGGCAAAAGGAATTGACTAGGGGACCCACCTCTAGGAATACCCATGAAAATTTCTTATCCAAGGAAAAAGAGGAATCCTTCCCTAGGTTTGTATCTGCTAAACTGACTCCTTCAAGAGTTTTGATTCAAGAGAATACAATCTATCAAATTCTACCCCTTTTTGCTTCGACTCAATTTGAGTTTATCCTCACACTGATTTATTCCTTCAATATTTCTACTTTTCATTACTTCCTAGCGAACATGACCTTTAACTCTGATCAGGATAAGATTAAATTCTATGTTCTAGGAAAGCTTGTAGAAATAACCAAGCAGGATCTAGGAGCTTTCTTAAACTTTAGGATTGAAGGAGTACAAGCTCACACTTTGACTTCTTTCATAACTTAAGATTGAAGTGAGAATAACTGAGTGTTTAGAGGGATTAGACAAGAATGCCATTTGCCCAAAGTGAACACTTTACATCAAGATGCTAGAATCATCTAGCATGTTCTTAGAACTTCCATCATTCCTAAAGCTGGTGATAGAATTAATATAACTCCTCTTCTTTCCATTGTCACTTATCTAATCATTACTGGTCAACCTATTGATAAAGCCCAACTCATTCTTGACTACCTTTATGGACTTTCTTAGATTGGCCATGTATCCCATAAGAGAAAGAAGAACATTACTCTAGGACATCTTGTCACTTACATTCTTAACAAGAAGTATGAATTAGTTCACCCTAATGTATCTCACCTTGAGGAGCCTTTATTCTACAATAATGGTTCATATCGAGCTATCTTTTCAAAACATGATGAAGGTGATGACTTTGAAAGAGAGGAGAGAGCACCTGCACCTGCGCCTGCTCGTGAACCAAACTTTCAAGATATAGTTCACAGGTTTGATCATCTTGAGACTCATTTTGATCACCGCTTTGATCAAATTGAGAATCACCTACAACAGCAGGACGTGCAGCATCAATAAGACATGGGTTGGATGCGAGGCTAACTCAATGCTATGAGCTCGAATATGGCTATGATGAGTAGCTACTTTAATTTCTTTAACCAGCTACCTCCTCCAGATCAAGGCCCTTCAGAGTGATGATTGTACTTCCTTCTTGCTTCTCTCTACATGTGATGACTTAAGGTGATGTGTTTTTATGTTATGTGTTGTAGTTGTTTTTATTATGAAATGTGATGTGTTAGTTTTTCATATTTTTATTTCAAAAATGTTGTTGTATTGATATCATCCATAATTGATCTAATGTCCTTTAATATGATATTAATAAAGTTATCTTGTCTTGATTTTAAAGTTTTTAATCTCTTTTCAGAAATGTGTGTTAGCCTATATGATCATCCTTAAAATATTTGATCTAACAAGTGCTATATTTTGCACTGCAATTTAAAATTGAATTCATTAGAACATATGATTTTTTTTTTAATTTAAGTGATGTTATAACTTGATCTAGCTAAAAATATCAATCTCATATTTCTTATTAGACTAATGTAATTTTAATATTATTATTGCAATTTTGATATTTTTATATTTTTATTTCTCTTTTCAATATAAATATTGTTGTATTTAGAGAATTTTGAGATTTTAGATTAACGATTTTGGAAAGATCAAGAATACACTTAAAAATGTACAAATGTACAGAATATCAAAAGAATGCGCAATAGTTTGCAAATTTGAAAAAGAGGCACAAAATAAGCCCACAAGTAAAAAGATGCGCAAAGTGCCACAAGTATAAATTCTTTCCTCAATCTTTTTATCTTTAAATTCAAATTAATCTTATGTGTAATTTTATTTTGTATTGAATTTTGAAATATAAAAATTTTACATTCATCTACTTTGCAATGATTTTGCTTATCTCATTGTCTAAACAAATTCATGATTTTGATATTTTTTTCTTATCTATGTTATTTCTATACTTAAATCATATGAATCTTTTTATTTCTCTAATGACATTTCATTTTTTAGTTACAAATATAACTCAATCTCTTTAAAGGATCAAGTATTAAAGGTTTTTCATGTCTTCTTTATTTCTAGACTGGTTTGGTTTATCTCTTCTTCTCTTTTTATTGTTGTCAAAAAGGGGGAGAAATATTGTTTGAAGTGTTGATTTTTAAGTATTTTTAACATGTTGTTCGTATTTCTGTGTTTGTAATTTTTGTAGTCTTCTTGGTGTCTAAGTGTGATTGTTGTTGTGTGTTTTTGAGTGTGTAAAAATTTTAAAATTAAAAATTGGGATTAGTTAAGCATATAAGCCCCTTATTCTCACATGTTTATTTATTCAGGGGGAGTTTAAGAGAAACTTAGGATGTTGAAATTTATACAAAAATAATTATTTTGCCATCATCAAAAAGGAGGAGTTTGTTGAAGAGACTTGCTACTTAGCTTTGCATGTTTTATATTTTTGAAACTTGTATGTTTTGATGATACCAAATATTACTGTTTTGATTATTATATCCTCCTAACATATTTTTGGATGAATTATTTTTGCTCTTGAGTGTACTAACCTTTCAGGAAAATCATATTCTAGATTGTTGAAGATTTCAAATCAAGTTCAACTTAGAATATTTTGTAAAATGAAGTCTGTGTTTTTCTTTTTATTGAGTTTGAGAGAGTATGACTTTAATTGAGTAACTTAGCACACACACACCGGGGGAGAGCTTTAAGAAAATCATACTCCAGATTGTTGAAGACTTCAAATCAAGTTCAGCTTAGAATATTTTGTAAAATGAAGTCTGTGCTTTTCTTTTTATTGAGTCTGAGAGAGTGTGATTGTAACTAAGTAACTTAGCACACACACACCAGGGGAGAGCTTTAAAATTCATAATTTTTGAAACTGATCGTACATTATGAACCATGTTCATATGGGATGATCTGGTCATTTTTACTCCTAAAAAGAGCAAATGAAAAAAACAGGGAGAAGGAAAATTTTTTCTAAGTACAATTCATCCAGACGATAATTACCTTCATCCCAGGACGATGCTCTCTGGACACATTCATTTGCACAATATTTATGTGCATCCCAGGATGATGCTCTCTGGATGCCTTTGTCTTGACGATAATTACCTTCGTCCCAGGATGATGCTCTCTGTATGCATTCGTTCGAACGATATTTAACGTACGTCCAAGGATGATGCTCTCTGGATGCATTTGTCCATATGAAAATTATTGTTCTCCCAGGACGATGGGCTTTGGATTAGTCAAAATGAACTATTCATCCAGACGATTAATATGGTTTGCCATAAGACGATCTTCTCTATTCTAGAAAGTTAAGAGTCATTTTATTTTTTTATAAAAATGAACTATGTAAATAACCATTCATACATGACGAACATGGTTCATACGGGACGATGATCGGGTATGAAGGGAAATCATACCAGTTCACATTTAGTTCATACACAACAGTAGTTACACTGTTCGTCCGTACGAACTAGGATCATACGAGACGATCAATAATGCACATATTTGAATAATAACAGTTTTTGAATGGTTTTTTTGTATCTTTCATACAAAAGGTCCACTTTAGACTGTCATGCAATCTTTTTGTCCATTGGTCTTCATACAAACTGAAGGGAGATTGAAGGAGAGAGTGAAAGAGAGTGTTTGAAGGAGAGTTCTTACTAGTGGAGTGTGAAGGGTTCACTTGGTACTCAAAGGTAAGAATCTCCATTTGTGAATTGTGATTACTTCACTCTTTTCTCTAGTCCTTCTAGATTTCTTGTGAGAATATCTTTCAAGAAGATCCGGTTCTCTGCCGACACTTGGAGAGTGTGAACAGCGGGAGGTTCTCTGCCTACACTTAGAGAGTGTGAACACCACAAAAATTCTCTGCCTACACTTGGAGAGTGTGAACATCGAAAAGGTTCTCTTCCTACACTTGGAGAGTGAGAACAGCAGGAGGTTCTCTACCTACACTTGGTGAGTGTGAACAGCGGAAAGGTTCTTTGCCTACATTTGGAGAGTGTAAACAGCAGGAGGTACTCTGCCTACACTTGGAGGGTGTAAAAGGATGACGGTTCTCTGCCGCATCGAGTAGTGGTGGAAGAGAGTTTTTGTGAAGGCTTCTTCGCCTTGCTATGGGGGAAAAAGGAGAGACATAAGTGGTAATAGTGCAATAACTGAAGTAGGAGACTTCATGGAGTGGATGTGGGTCGTGTTTGATCGAACCACTATAAATCTTTTATCTTTTATTTTCCGCTGCTTTTTTACTTTACTGTTTCTTTTGATCTGTGTTCAAAAAATCATTTTCGAAAATTTCATTAAAGTTTTAATCGGTTTAAAATAAGAGGAAATTTTTTAAAACAATACTAATTTACCCCCCTCTTGGTTAGCTGTTGGGACATAAGCTTAGGTCTAACAACCTAATTCATAATTAACAAGTTTCAACAATATGAATTTTATGTAAAATTTATAACTGTAAATTATGTCTAAACATATAATATAATTAATATGTGAATTAAATTTATGTTAAATATGAATCAAGCTTAAAATTGATGGCATTTCAATTTAAAATTACAAAAAATATTATTTTGTGTAAAATTTCTATTTATTTTTTAATCACAAATTTTTATTATTGCATATTCATAATTACTATAGCATTTATATATTATTTAAATTATTATATAATTCTATTTACATCATTGTTTTATTATCTGATTAAACTCTCATTCAAACCATTAAACCTTAAACCTCTCATTCTTTAGGTTCTATGTCTTGCTCAATTTTCATAAGCTTTTTCCTCCTTAATCTAGAAGCCATAATATAATAATGGTTCTGCTATTGTTCTTTTCAACATAATGCGACAGGATTACATACAAAAAATTCATTCATGCAAGAAAATTTATCATGTTCTAATTAGGTCATTCTCAAATTATTTATCTAACAATGAAAATTAGGATCGTTATAAAGGCTCCCTTTGGGTGGGTGCTTCTTTGAGTGTGTGTGCTTCCATAAGCCATGTTCCATGTATATATCTATTTTTTTTTTTATTCACATGCTTCTTTGAGTGGTGAGTTAAGAAAAAGATAAATAAATTTAAATTGAAAATTATTTACCATCATTAACAAATCATTAAAAGGGAATAAATTAGAGTTACTATCCTATCATTACAATTGTCGTAAGCTATGTCCCCTCCAATACGATTATCATTGTGACATTTATTTATCCCCTATTATCTCAAGTTATGAATAATAATGATGGGAAGTGATGTTGTTTCACTACTTTCCTTTTTCTTCAAGTATTTATTTCTAGCTTACTTAAGAGATGCTTGATCTAAGTTCTTCTAAGTATGCTAATATGGGTAGCAAAAGGTTGAAGAACATTCTTTGTAAATGTGGGTAAACTGAAAATGAGAAAAAAAAGTATAGTCTACCCACATATAAGAAAAAGGTGGGCACTTTCAAGTTGAGTATGCCTATTAACATGGAGATGAGCAAGGCAGTAGATGCTATGTTGAGTAAGTCAGTAGGATAAAATAAGTAAGGTGGTGTTATTCAAAAATAATTGGGTGAGGTTTGGTCTCTCATTAAGCTTTAATGATGTTCAACTTACAAAAGGGAACACCAACCGAGTGTGCATCAGAGGAAGCTTGCCAGACATCAATGGTGGTGATCATCACCATTGAGGTGATGGATCTTTTTCCTACTTTGAAAAATTTTCTCCATTTTTTAAGTCATTCCTACTCAACATGAACTAAAATATACATCTTTTCTAGAAATAATAAAATAAAAATACTGTATAATTTTTACTTAACATTATACTAGTGATCAAGGCTTCAAGGTTCTTACATCAGAGGTGTCATCTTTAGAGGATCTTATTAAATGATTCAACCCCTTTGGAAGAGGATTGTTCTTACAACAAAGAAAATATTGAGAGAAGAAATAAGATTGTGGAGAGGATGAGCTTGATGAGTGAGGAGTCCACCATATTACATGAGGTACCAAGCTTAGAACAAATATAATAGTACATAACTCATAATCTTCTAGAGTGTTGACCTCATGTGTATCATGAGGTTGATCAAACTCAAACTGAATCAATCAAGTCTAGAATCCAATTGAAATTCTTAATTTTAAACCAAAATTTAAGGCATTTCGAGTGATTTTGTATTCACCTAAAAACTGACATGTTCTATAACCCATTTCAAGTGATTGTGTAATCACCTAAAAACTCAGTTAAATGACCCCATTCATGATCTATTTATTTTTATTGGTTAGGAATGTACCTAGGATCAATCCTTCAAATTTGAGGCCAATCGGAGACCTCTTACCTAATAAACTTTATTGAAATTCAAAGGGTGCAAAAACTTCAAATATTTACAGCATATACAGCTGGACCTTCCACCTTGTAGAATTTGACCATGGGACTTTTCCAAAACCCTTGAACATGTCCACATAAATCATTATGACATTGGGAAAAAAATTAGGCTTTGGTGGATCCTAGTTGACCTAGAGTTGACCAGGGGTCCAAATGATTAAAATGCCCCTAATGGGAAAAATTAAAGTTTCCTCCTTTCTTCAACATGGATAATCCACACCAAGTCATGTTACTTCTTTTAATACATCCTAAACATCATTAGGAGTTAATTGAACTCAAACCCATGTTTTGGTTTAACTTGGTTGACCAAGTGAACCATGGTTTACTAAAATGTCCCTTAAGGATTTAAACATGCATTTCAATCTATTTGACTTTGCCTTGGCTTGAGACCACCTCCAATGGTCTTTAATCATCAAACCAAAAAATTTTGACCCAAACCTAACCAATGGGTTGACTTGGTTGGCCAAGTCAACGATGGTTGACCAATTCAACCATATACATAACCAAGGCCAAATTAAATCTTCCAACCAACTTCAAACAAAATTGGCCACTCAAAATTATTCCATTGGACATCCTATACATGTCCAATATTTCTCTAAGTAAAATCCCTATTGATTTGACTTGGTAAAACTCCTATGCATGGTAAAACCCCTCACATCTACCCCACACCCATGCAAACTTCAATCACTTGACTCCAAACTCCTTGAGGTGGCATCCTAGAGCATGCTTGACCTCCTCATGGCCTATCCTAGTCAAAATTGATGGGCTAATAGATTAAAATGTTTTCTAAAACCTATGAAAAAGGTCACACTTTTTGAAATATCTAAGCCTCCTAAGCCCCTCCTTTCCTCCAATAAAACATACTTAAAGCCAATCCAAATTCATCTTGAAGGAGCCCTAATGTAGTCCCTTTAAACCAAGCCATGCTTTAGTTTAAGGAAATGATGTAAAAGGGCGTGGTACCCCATCCCTTGAACCAAGAAGGGTCACACTCCAGTATAGCTTTTCCCTTAGCTTCTAATAGCTTGGGACATTTGGAAACCATCAAAGAAAACCTTCTAATCAATCCAAGCCATCCAAATTGAGCAATAGCTCCCCAAGTTGCCAAAAGTTCACAAAGGCTCTCATAACTCCATAGCCCTCTTTCAACAGCTCCCGACTCTTAGAACTCCTTCCTTAATTTCTTGGGAACTTTTCTAGCCATTCCAAGCATTTCCCCACAATCCCACAGCCTCCAAACTCTATTTTGGTGAACATAGAATGAAATATAGAGAGAAAGTGGAGTTTTAAAGACAACTTTTGATCTAGCTAAAAACAAGTCTTGAGGTCTTCCACAAAGTTAAAGAGGACATATCTAGCTTTTAAAAAATCCCAATATCATCAAAATTCTTTCACATGTTACAAAGTTATCCTTATTTTAAGTTCTATGATCAAACCTTGATTTCTATGAAATCCCAATAAATAGAGCCTTGAAACTCCATTGATTGCATGATTAGGGTAACTAGATCTTACTTTTCAAATTTCATTAAATTTGGACTGTTCAAAATTTATGAGCATTTCAACTTTTAGTTCATTTTTAAGCTGCATAAAATTATGTGATCTCAATCATCCGATCACGCAAGTATGGCGATTGGATGACACAGATCGTGTCAAATGAATGAACCCTTTGACTAGATCTTGCATGTTATCAAGATTAGATGATATGGCATGATCCTAGCCATCCTTTCAATCCACATAGATCGGATGGCCCAAATCTCTAGCTAACATGGCAAGTAGATGATATTGCGGTGCACCACGTTTCCCACACATACCATCAAGTTATCGTACATATGCCACGTGTCCATCCGCGAGCATGCCGCATGTCCTACTACCATTTAAAAAAAAAAATTTAAATTTAAATTTTAATACCCAAAACTTAAAAAAATAAAAAAAATCTGAATCTCCACAAAATTTAGTGTTTTTGGGCTTGTTGGAAAGGTATTGAGCACTAGTTTTTTTTTTTTATTTCAAACACTATTGTTCACTAGATTGTGATTAGAACAACATTGTTTTGAAAGTTTTTATTATTCATGTTTAGTGGAGAGAAAATAAACACTGGTGAGAGAAACTCCCATTTTTTTCTAGTGAGAGAAAATTGAAAATTTTGAATTTTGCTTCCCAGTTTTCATTCCGTCTGATTAGGAGTGGACTGGGGGAATGGTGGTGGATGGCTGGCGGCCATCTTTGGCGGTAGCGTCAGGAGTGAATGTGGCTACAAGTTGTTCTATGCAAGAATTGGCTGGAGATGGTCAGGTGAAGGTAGGCTCTGTATGATCGCTTGTGGTTCCGGGATGCAAAGCTTCTAATGGTCCTTTGGTGATCAAGGACAATTGTGATGATATCCAGAAAAAGGTTTTGTATGTTGAGGGAAAAGGTAAGGCAGTTGCCGTTGGGAATGACATGAAAACACCACGGGTTTCCAGAAATTCTTCGAGGAATTTATTGGTTCATCCTGCGGCGTCGTCGTCTGAGATGAATATTTATGTTAAGAGGTTCAAATTTTCAAATGCAATCTCTGGACCTGTCCATGAGATAAATGTGAATTCTGATATAAATGTTAACAGAAAACTTCATTTTGAGGATAACATGACTGCAAATGATTTGGTTAATGTTATCAATCTGAATGAAGAAATGCCTATTAAGGGTATAACTGCTGCAGAAGTTAACCCGTGGAAGAAGAAGCCGTATATCATGCTGGATTTCAAGTAAGAAGATATTGTATTAGCTAAAGATGGTAAAACAGTGAAGATGAATGAAGGTGCTGAAAGGTTGAATGCTAATAGGCTGAGAAAATCCTTGGTTATTAAAGTTTTTGGTAAGGAATTACCTGCTCATGTTGTTGCCTAGGAAGTGAGAAGGCAATGGAAACCATTCGGGAACTTTCATTTCAGAACACTTGGAAAGGGTTGGTTTTTGTGTTCCTTTGATTCTTCAGAAATGATGGAAGGGGTACTGTCTGGAGGACCTTGCTTTGTTAATGGCCATATAGTGGGTATGGAGAAATGATCGATGGAATTTTCTGCCCTATCCTTGAAGGGTCTTACCTCGCCTATTTGATTAGGATGCCTAATTTACCCCTTCAATGTTGGGATGAAGTTAATGTGGCGAGGATTGCTTCTTCAGTAGGCAAACCCATTATGTTGGATGGTAATATGTTTCAATGGGGGAAGAGAGAGTTTGCCAGAATTTGTGTAAGGGTCAAGTTGGATCAACAACTTCCCCTAGGTGTTTGGGTGGAAAGTATTTCAGGAAGGTTCTTTCAGAATTTTGAATATGAGAAAATATCTACATTCTGTTATGAATGTGGATTGATTGGGCATGTGAAATCATAGTGCAAAAATAAGAAGATTGTTACTATGGAGAAGATTGCTGAATATGGAAATCCATATCCGGTTATTGAAGCAGTGAAAACTGTTAGCAGGGAAGCTGAATCCTCTTATGGTTCATGAATCATGGTCAAAAAGAGGAACAATAGAAGAACAGGGAAGCTAGAAGGTGATCCAGAAAAGGTCAGAAAATAATGAAAGAAAATAGTTAGAGCTCATGGAGAGAAAGATGTTGTGGATTCAACTAAGATTTATGTCAATAATGAGAAGAAATTAGATACTCTGACTGCTAACCATCTACTGGAGGATAGGGAAACTCATGTGGGAACTAATTGGCAGAGTATCAGGTTGAAGGATACTTCTATTGTAAATGCTAAAATGAAGAATAATGCAAATACAACAGATGGAATATCAACAAACAAGCTAGAAGGGTTAAAAAGTTAGGTGGAAATTCGTGGATCTTCTGAAGCTGCTCTGAATTCTTTTGAAGCTAAAAAGGTTCTTAATTTACAAGCCAAATGCTTGGCAGATCATAGAGATCCTGGTGGAAATTTGGTGATTGATTCTTCCAGAGAAATTGTTATGTTACCAGGTAACAAATTTTAGTTACTAAACTCTATATGTGAAGATGACATTGTTGTGGATATTCAAGTTGAGTCCTTAGAAGAGGAATTGGAAGAAGGGGAAGTGATGAAAGATACGGAGGATTGTCATATATACAACATTATGGAAGTTGCCCAGAAAGGAACTGTGAAGGAATCTGCTATTTTGGCTGAAGAAATTGGTACTCAGAGTGTTGAGAAAAGCTCTTCACAAAAAATTAAACTCTCTAAGGAACTGAGGCATTTGGGGCCGCTGAATTTATCCTCAAGGCAAGGTAGAAATAATTTGAACAAAAGAATGGGTGGGGGATTACCCCCATTTGTTTCCAAATGAATTCCATTAGTTTTTGGAATTGTAGGGGGGCCAACAAGAGAGAGGCCTCCCTTTATTTGAAGGAGTATATTAAAAAATGGGATGTGTTTTTTGTGGGTATCATTGAAACAAAGATTGCTTCTCTTACCAAGGAAGATTTTGTTAAAATCATTGGTGAAGACTGGAATTTTTTCATGCAGCCCTCTAGGGGGAACTCTAGTGGAATCATGGTGATCTGGAATACAAATGTGGCTTCATTTTCTTTGATTAAGTCTTCAGACCAATGTGTGCTGGGAGAATTGGAAATCTTCAATAAAATCAAGTGGATGGTAACAACTAATTATGGTAGCAGGGAGTATCAAGGCAGAAGAGAACTATGGAGGTCTATGGATGGTATTGTTGAACAGGATACCCCTATTGTGATTGGAGGTGACTTCAATTGCATACTTTCGCAAGACGAAAAGAAAGGTGGGAAGAAATTTTCTTTCTCCCATGGGCCTTTGGAAATGAAGGCTTTTATGAACAATAATGATCTACAAGATGTGGGTACTATTGGTGCTAAATTTACTTGGTGTAATAACAAGAGTGGTAGTGCTCGAATTATAGAAAGGCTGGACAGATGTTTGCTGAATTCTAAAGCTTTGGAAGTGATCAATCTACCATCTATAAGGCATCAGAAAAGAATTGCTTCTGACCATTGTCCCATTGTGCTGAATTTGTTTCATCAAAAATTTCAAAAATCCAGAATTCGGAAGTTTGAGGATGTTTGGCTGTCTTATTCAGCGGTTGCTTCTGTGGTCAGGATGTCTTGGGCTAAACCAGTTAGAGGAGATGATATGGAAGCTGTTAATAAGAATATGTATAGAGTTCTTAAAGCCTTATTTTTTTGGAGTAAGGCTAAACATCAAAAACTGGAGGAATTAAAAGAGACTTTGAGAAAGGAGATTGTAGAATTGCAGCAGGACGAAGCTTCTGAATTGCTATTTTTGGATAGCAAAGCTTTACTTCTTAGATCCAAAGTCAAGGAATTCAATTGCACTCTTGCTAGATTGAATACATGGTGGAAGCAAAAGAGCAAAAGCCAAGTGGATGAAGGAAGGGGATGTAAACACTTCTTTCTTTCATGCATTTGCTAATGGAAGAAGGAATGGCAACTCTATTAAGCAATTGAGGAATGAGGATGGGGAGTTAACTGAGGATCCAGTTTGTATAAGGAAGAGTTTCTATCAGTTTTTTTTGTAAAAAATGGGAGTTTAGAGATTGTGATTTGAACAATTGGCCTTTGAATGTGAACGTCCTAAAGACTGAAGATTGCAAAATGCTGGAATCTATTTTTACTATGGAAGAAGTGGAGAAAGTAGTTGAAGAACTTGGCAATAACATTTCGCCTAGTTTGGATGGAATTACATATTCTTTTCTTAAATCTTATTGGAAGATTATTGGGATGGATGTGTGGAAATCCATCCAATTTTGTTTCTCTTCAGGGAAAATGTCTACTAGATGGAAAGAGACTCTAATGGTACTATTACCCAAAGTAAGTAATCCTCTTTCTCCCTCAAACTTTAGGCCTATAAGCTTTTGTATGTCTATATACAAAATTGTGGCCAAAGTTCTTTTAAACAGATTGAATAAAGTTATTCATGGGCTTGTTTCTGAAGAGCATGTAGCTTTTATTGAGGGGAGGGCCTTATCTGAGCATGTGCTTCTTGCTCAAGAGATTTTTCATAAGTTTTGAGTATCCAAGTCTAGAAGGGGATTGATGGCAATCAAACTTGATATGGAACAAGCATACGATAGTATGGCTTGGGATACCCTTAGACAAGTCTTGGATTATTTTAGTTTTCCAGGGAAATTCTCTAAGCTCATTATGGATTATGTTACTGATCCAATTTTCTTGGTTCATAGCAACGGAGTGGAACTAGAAAGAATTCAAGGGAGAAGCGGTTTTAGGCAGGGATGCCCTCTCTCTCCTTACTTATTCATACTTTGCTCCCAGATATTTACTAATGCTTTTTTAGCCAATGGTGATCGTTTAGGCTTGAAAATTGCTCCTTTGGGTCCAAGGATCTCACATTTGTTGTTTGCAGATGATATATTGATCTTCACTAGTGCTAAAGTAGAGAATGTTAAGAGGATTATCAAAATCACTAAGAGCTATTGCAATTGGACGGGTCAGCAAGTAAATGTATCAAAATCTTCTATTTTTTATAGTAAGAATATGGAATGAAGAAGGAGGAAGACAATTTCAAAACTATTGGGGTTCAGGGAGACTAATGAACTCAACTATTTGGGCATCAAAATCACCTTGAGAGGGCACATGGCTTCAAACTTCTTCGGCATTCTAGAAAAAGCAGCTCTTAAATTAGACATTTGGGGAAAGAAGTTCATCTCTGCAGCTGGCAGGATTACCCTTATCAATTCTGCATTACAATCCATCCTGGTTTTCTACACTGCTATGTCATTGGTGCCATTATCTGTGTTAAAGAAAATTGACTGAATGTGCAGGGAAGTTATCTGGAATAAAAGCAATGGAGATAGTGGATTGCATTTTGTATCATGGAGGGAGTTATGTAAACCAAAAGAACAAGGTGGTCTCGATATTCAATCTACTGTTGCTTCAATAGAACCCCTTAGAGCCAAATTGGTTTGGAATTTCCTTAAGAAACCAAACTCAATGTTCAGTAAATCAATGTCTGCTAAATATGGGAGGAATGTATGGGAGGAAGGGGTTAAACCAAATTCTTCTTCAGCTTCAAAGTTGTCAATAAGTGGTGCAAAAGCTTTAAAACAAATTGTAAGATGGAGCATTAAAGATGGTGTTTCTGTTAACATTATGGAGGATATATGGATCCTTGATAGAAGATTGGATAGTTGGCCTACATTCATGTCAATCGAATTTGATTGTTTAAATAATCTTTCATGCTTCATATTGGGAGGTGCTTGGGTGACAGAGAAACTTCAAGATTATTTTGGGGAAGAAATGGTGAAAGTTATTTGTAATATAAGAATTGAATCGAATAATCAAGGAGATAATTTGGAGTTATTGAAGATGCATTCTGGGAAAACAATTTCAGGGATGGTCAAATTAAAAAGAGCTGTGATTGAAGAATTTGAACCATGGTGGATCAAAGACTGGAATTGTATCAGGAAATCTAAAATTATTCCTAGAGTTTCTATTTTCTGGTGAAATTATTGAAGAATGCAATCCCCACAATGGATTTCTTAGTGCATAGAAGGTTGGATGATATGAACCTTTGTCCTAGAGGTTGTAATATGATTAAAAACGGAGAACATGTAGCGGTGAAGTGATTGATTTTAAAGTAGATTTTCAAGAAGGCTGAAAACTGGGGGTTCTTATTTCCTGAGTTGAATATCCTAGTAAGATTTAAGCTGTGGCAGTTTACCATAGCTGGAAATCAAGGAATTTGATAAAGCACGGTAATTCGGAAATTCCTTTAGCGTATGCTGTAGAAGAAATTATTTCCCATTCTTCTCATCTTCAGTCAAATCCAATTGAAAAGACCTGGAACACCAACCAGCCGATGCTGTCCAATTCTTGGTGTCCCCCTCGTCACGGTTGGATTAAACTGAAAGTTGATGCTGCTCTTTCTGTTAACAACATGGCGGGTATTGCCGACGTTCTTAGAGATTGCAAAGGGAGAATGTTATGTGCATATGGTAGAAAGTTAACTCATTGGGATATTGCTTACTTGGAACTCAAAGCTATTCTTTCTTTTGGAAGCTACATTCAAAATTGGTTTTGTGAATACAATGGAATAATCATTGAAGGAGACAATGTGAATATCATGAAGATGCTTTAAGATACTATCAACTTGAAGACTAACAAAGGTACCAAATCGAACCTTTCATTCTTACAAGTTTTCAATAAAGTCATTTTTCTTTTTGCTCATAGAGATTGTAATAGAACGGCTGATTTTTGTGCCAAGTTTGCTTTGTTAGGAGATTTTTTTTGGGATTCTTTCATTGAAACGGACCTGCCTACAAGTTTCTTATACTTGTTTAGGAAGGACAGCCCTTTGTAAGTTCTTTTTTTTTCCGTCATTAATGCAATTGCATCTTCTATTCAAAAAAAAAAAAAAAAGAGTTGAACAGCCTAGAAAAATGTTTGAGTTTCTTAAGGAAACAAGGAGAGGAGAACCCTGTTATGGCCAATCTTTATTGTTCTTTGGTATTCAATTCTTGGAAGAGTAGGAACTTGTTGATTCATGAAGGCAAAGAACTTGGAATTGGTATCATTGTGACAAATGCCATCATCCAGGCATCTAGTTCATTTTGTTTGATTCTTTTGGACCACTGGGATGCTAAACAGCAGAATAAGCTGATTTCTTCATATTGGCATCCCCCTCCACCCGGATGGATTAAGGTAAACATAGATGCGACACTTCTTCTATCTAATGAGGCTAGCATTGGAGGTATCTTTAGAGACCATAGAGGAAGGATGCTTCTTGCATTTGGTTTCTCGGTAATGCACTGGGATATAGGATTTCTGGAGCTTTTTGCTGTTCATTATTTGAAGAGGGTTATACAAAACTGGATGCTTAATGCTAAAGGCTTAATTGTCGAAGGAGACAACCATAATGTCATTACTTACTTACAAAAATTGGCTGGTCTTCATAGCCGAGAGGTGGATATTTCTAAAGGAGAAGACTTGGATTTTCTAAAGGAGTTTGAGGTAATTCTATTCCATTTTGTTAATAGAGGTTGTAATAAGTTAGCTCATTGGTGTGCTAACCATGCCTTGAAAGGTGACTTCTTTTGGGACTTGTTAGAAGTGAATAAGGTTCCTCCTAATTTCTTTTCTTTGTTAAAGAAGGAAAGTGATATGTATACTATCACTTAGTTGGATGTTCTTTTCTTTTTTTTCTCTTATTAATGCTATTGGCAGTTTATCAAAAACAAAACAAAAAAACTAAACAACATTGTTTGAAAATCTATTTTCTTAATATTCTCATAATCCAGTGGTCAAAATGATCTCAATTTTTAATGTTACGTATTTGAGAATGTTTTACCTTCCATAATTTCCTTGAGTCTTAATTTGCCATGAATTTTTGGGATTTAAATTTTCAAAGTAATATTGCCATTTTGGACCCAAAAGTTTGAAAATTCATACTTGTACAAATAGGTAGAATTTTCATTTTTTTGTGGTGTGTTTGCATGTGTGTGGGGATTAGATGAACCAAATTTAAAGCCCATTGGAGTACTAAAAGCACTTATGAAAAATAATAAAGGACAATGTATAGAAAACTTAGAAAATTCTAAGAAATTTCATTCATACCAAATAGGGGAGAAACATAGTGACATTATAAACCTTAGCTTTTAATTTCATTAAATTTGGTGGTCATTACGTCAAAAAATTAATCAAATAAAAAATTAGCCCTTTAGAGGTGCCAAAAACTTCAAAAAATGTAAGAAATCAAAATTAAATTCAAAATTGAGCTTAATTTAATAATTAAGCTTAATTTAATAATTAAGGAAAAATAATAATTAATTAAAATAAAAAATAGAATTATTAAAAGTATTAAATATATTTCAAACTCTTGAAAACTCTCCTACATGTTATCCTTGACCTTTGGGAGTTACTTTAAGGAGTTTAGATTGCATTTGGTGCAAAAATAACAAAATCTCGTGAATTAATAATTGAAATAATACAACTAAATGGAAAAACTTCAAAAATTCATAACTAATTCCATAAAACTCCAAATTGAGCAAACTCAAAGCCATTGGACTCCTTTTAGTTTCTAATATTTATAAAAAATACCAAAGTTCTAGAAACCATTAAAATAAAAAAGTCAACTCTTTGGTCAACTATAATTCAAAAACACTTTAAAACATTAAAAAATTAAAACTTAATCTTGAAATATATAAATCCAAGAAACTTATTCTTCTTTTCCTCATCTTAGGGTCTAGTATTTATGAAAATTATTAAAACTTTAGAATTCAATCTAAATTAAATAATCATAATTGGACCCCTTTATTTAATGAATTATAATAATACATAAAATTAAAAAATTCAACAAACGATAAAATATCTAATAAATAACAATCTAATCAATAAAGTCAAACAACCAATTTTAAAATAGACAACAAATACTCCATTAATGAAGTTTCTAGGATGGACTAGCTTGAGCTGTGGGGCTACATATTCGAATGAGACCTAATTCCTTGGGCCCACTGTAAAAATGTCACGAAAGAATTTGATGGAGTGAAAAATTATAAAATTAACTGATTATTAATTGCTTAACCAAAATTAAGTCATTAATACAACTACATCAACCTAGTTTTCAGGATGGACTACCTTGAGAAGCTGGACTACATGTCCTAATGAGGCCTGGTTCCGAGAGCCCACTATGATAACGCCATGAACCAGTTGATGGAAAAAAAGTAATTAATTTAATAAGTTGAACTAGAAACCAACTAATTAATAAAAAATCATCAGCCCTTAATTTTAACCAATTAAATCAATCAAGTAATATTTGTTAATACTAGGTAACTCTAGCTTATAAAGGTATTAACTTAGCCCCAACAAAAGTGAAATAAACTTCATGGGCAAAGTATAAAAATGTTTAGTAATCACTCAACACTTAAAATTTATCCTAAAATAAACATTAAAATAAAAACACTTAAACTTAAATTAAAATCACCTTTGACCTATAACGAACAAATTAAAATATCAGAAAACTTCAACAACTACCCAACATATGAAACATCCATGCCACAGAGCCTTGCACAAACACTTTAGATGAATTTTTAGGACAACCACTTCTAATTTTAGGTTAGGCCGGTGCTCTTTTCTTTTGTTGCTTTATGTGTTCAGAGGTTTTTCATAGATTTCACTACATGCTAGTTATAATTAATTGATTAATGTAATGCTTTGTGATGTGTTAATTTTATCATGTTATCTTTTGAATTGATGGATGGGTGTTAGTTTTCTCCTAGGTTAGGGAAGATCTGGATGTTACAAAAAAATTGTAAGTGTCCATGCTCATGATGGGCTATAAAATAAGGAGGTAAACTAATATTTAATTAACAATTTTTTTATAGGTACTAAAAATTGCTAAGCCCCCTAAAAATAAAAAGAGTATGGCCAAGTAAAAGATGATTTTAATGATTTACATTAAAATTGTTTAGGATAACCATACATATTATTTTAGAGTCCATTTTAATTTCCTATATGTAATTTGAAATTTAAAGTGTTGTGAAAGTAAAATTTTAAATGAGAATTTTGTTGTCCAATTTCAAGTCTAAAGAGAAGGGAAACATAATCTAGAGGAGAGTTACTTTCATTTGAGGATTTAGATTAGGATGATTTGAAATTTTAAAGAGGACAAAAATTCCCTTCAGGATAGAGTTCTTTCCATTTGGATACTCAGACTTGAAGCACCCACGGAGCTCATACAAGGGAGGAAGTTGAAAAAATGAAGGCTTATATAATATTCCATGTTAAAATTACTTATGTCCTTTTTAAGATTAGAATCTGAGTTATTGTTAGTGGAACCTAGTCATTTTTAATTTCTTCAGACCCCAAGTTGTAATTAAGTGGAATTTTCCATTCTAACTTTTATATTTACTTATTTCATTTTGATTATAAAATTTGATTGTTATTCATATTTTTTGTTCATTAGGAGTTTCATAATCTTTCTTGATTTCTTACTCTTGCATGCCGCTTTTATTTTAGCCTGGATGTAATTATGCTCATTAAGGCCCAATTTTTTTTTACTCATAATTAATTAAAATATTTAGGACAACATAGAAATATAAATAATTTTATTAAGTAAGCTTGGGTTCGTCAAGGGTATCATGAAGTTATATCACACCTTCCCTTCCTTGTTAGGCTCCTCCCTGCCTAGAGGTTGTGGCAGAGCACATGGTCTATTAGGGTGCAGTTCTACCTAGGGGATGTTGTGCAATCTTAAAGGAATAATCTTATTTTAGAAATATTTTTAAATTGCTTCATATCATTTTTGTTCACATAGCCAATCAGCATAGATTGCATTAGAATCTAGTTAAATTAATGGAATTTTAATTGCATTCAAGCTTAATCACTCTCCATAAGTAAATGAGCCACTTAGGACATTCTCTAAACATCATACACAACTCCTTAAAATTTAAAAAACAACCCTACTCATCTTTCATAAAGACAAGACTTATAGTTTAGGAGCAGTAGGTGGTTAGCTAGCTCCATAATTGAGGCCAAGATAAGTTCATATTTGCTTGTCTCATTAGTTAAGTTTAGATAACTATGGTTTAGTGCCAAAAATATATTTAGGAATTGGGGCAGACATAAAATTATAACTCCCCAACTTCATGAATGTAATCCCAACATTTTAATAAAATGACAACTTGAAATAAAAATCTTCTTAAAACAAATATGTGAAGCCCAAAGCATAGGATAGATTGATACATTTATGAATTATTTTGTAATCCCAAATTGTTGATTCTGTATAGGTTGTTAAACCTACGCAATTGTCTCAAGGCTAACCAAGAGGGGGTGAATTGGTAATTTAAAAAATTTCTTGGATTTTTTAATAGAAAACTGAATTTTGTATTTTTGCAAAAGTGAAATTTTCAACTAGAAATACTAAAGTGCAGAAAATAAAAATGCAAAAAAATAAATTAACACACAGATTTATAGTGGTTCGATCCAACAAGACCTACATCCACTCCTTGAACACTCCATCTTCAGGAATTGCACTATTACCAAAAGTGACTCTCCTTTTTCTCCCATAGTAAGGCGGAGAAGCCTTTAAAATTTTCCTCTCTTCCATCAATCTCTAGTGTGGCAGAGAACTATCATCCTTTCACACCCTCTAAGTGTTGATAGAGTACCATCATCTTATCACACCCTCTAAGTGTCGAAAAAGTATCGTCGTCTGTTCACACTCTCAAAGTGTCGGTAGAGTACTGTCGTCCTTTCACACCCTCTAAGTGTTGGCATAGAACTGTTGTCCTTTCACACCCTCCAAGTGTTGGCAGAAAAACGTCATCCTTTCACACCCTCTAAGTGTCGGCAGAGAATCAGATCTTCTTCAAATATCTTCTCTCGAGCAACTAGAAAGAAGAAAAGGAAGGGTAGTAACCAAAAACCAAAAGGGATTCTTAGCTTTGAGTAATCTTGTGAACCATTCAAACTCCACTTACAAAAAATCTCTCTTAAACACTCTCCCATAATCACTCTTTCACTTGCTCTTGAAAAATCACGAAGAACAATATTTTTCATGTCAGTTTTTATGGACCTTTTATATGAAAGACATGAAAAATCATCCATAAAATAAAAATTTTCCATTTTGAGTGTGTACGATAATATTTTCATACTTACAAATATTTCAAAAACTATTGCGTATGAACCTGTGTGAATCCGTACGAAATATTTTCATACATAATGATCATCCATGTTCATACTATACGAACGGTTAGAAAATTTTTCAACATCATCGGGACAAAAAGGTACCCCACATTTTTATACTCTGGATGTCTTCTATTCGAACAGGAAATTGTACAGTATGATCCGTTCAAAAAACTCTTGGATTCATCATGACAAAAAGGGACCATTCAAATTCATACTTTGGACATCATTTATACAAACAAGATGTTGTATAGTATGATCCATTTAGAAAACTCTAGGATTCATTGAGACGAAATGGGACCCATCCAATTCATACTCTGGACATCGTCTGTACAAAGGAACCTTCGTACTATACGATCAATACGTAGAAAAAAATTCTCCTCTCATTCGTTTAATTGCTTGTAGGAGAGTATAACTGAACAAATCGTCCCGTATGAAATGAATTTCATACAGTACGATTAGTTTAAAATTTTTCAAATTTTAAACACTACCCCAACATGTGTGTGCACGGTTACTCAATTATAATCATACTCTCTCATACTCAATAAAAAGAAAATGTATAGGCTCCAAATATAATAAAACTTAATCTGATCTGATTAGAAGTCTTCAACAATATGGAGTATGATTTCCCTGAAATATTAGTACACACAAACAACAAAAGTAATACATCCAAAATATATTAAGAGAAACTATAATTATACCAATAATATTTAGAATCTTCAACAACATACATGTTGCATGAATCTGAATAATAAAAAAAACTAAGTTGTAACAATCTCAATATTCTCCCCCTTTTTTATGATGGAAAAACAATTATTGTTTGAGATAACATGTATACCTTAAATTTCTCCTTTTCTCCCCTTAAAAGAATAAACATGTGAATATAGGGAGTTTCCATGAAGAACACACAATTATTTTATTTTTTTTAACATAAAAATCAAAAATTAAAAAAACACACAAACAAAAATAAATACACACACACCATTACTCCTCCTTTTGACAGCAATAAAAATGGAAGAAGAAAACTGAAATGAAAGATGTCAAATGAGAAACTAAAATAATTGATCTTGAAAGTGATTGGAATATAGTTGCAATAACAAAATTAATTACATAAGATAAAAAGGAAATATTCAAAAAATTTAAATTAAAGAACAACTTACATAAGAAAATTTTATCAAAGTCATGAAGAATTTTAGACAATTAGATGAGGAAAATTGCAAAAATTACAAAATGAATATTAGTTAATTTCAATTTTCAATATAAAATATAATTGAAAATTAAATTGATTTGAATTAAAGATTAAATTATAAAAGGAAAGAACATAAATAATTCAATTGGTGACATTGCACATCCTTTTAAATATTTATGGCACACTTTGTGCATCTTTTTTCTATTTGGGCTAATTTTATGCCTCTTTTCATTTTTCGAACCATTGCACTTTTTTTTGTATACACTGTACATTTCTTTTTGATATTTTTTTTAATTTAGTCTTTCCAAAATCAAAAATCTAAAAATCAAATTTCTCTAATAACAAAAATAATTATATTGAAAAAGAAATAAAAAATAATAAGACATTAAAATTACAATAATAATATTCAAATTATGTTTGTCGAAAAAGCACATGAGATTGATATGTTTAACTTAATTGAGTTATAAGTTAATTTAAATTTTTTAAAAAATTAGATTTCAAAATAAAATTAATTTTGTAATGCAAGTTAATTTATAGCACATTTTGAGATCAATTAAAATAGGCTTTTCATATAAGCAAATTCTCATTTCAAACTAAGAACAAAAGTGACATTACAAAACATGACATTTTTATTGATTTCAAAAAGATCAGATATATTAAAGTCATTGATACCAATAAATATAACATCTAAACATCCGAACCTAAAACATCATAACATCAACACAGGTCTAAACAAAAATAAGTAATACTGAAAGAAATAAACAAAGACATCATCATATCATAAGCAGAAGTTTTATACAAACAACATCAGGAAAGTACGACTAAAAGTCAGAGGGGCCCTGGTCTAGAAGATGAGACTGGTTGAAGACTGAGAAATAGTTATACATCATAGCTACATTGGTGTTCACTAAGTCAAACTAACCACGGATCCACCCCATACCTCCTTGGTATCTTGCATCCTGCTGATTTAGATGAGCCTGAATTTGATCAAAATGTTGATCAAAATGAGTCTCTAGTAGATCAATTTGCTGGACCATCTCCCAAAAGTAATTCTGATCAGTTCCCTAAGCATGTGTAGGTGCTCCCCCTTCTCTCTCAGTATCCTCACTAGAACTCTCATTTCTCTGAAGAAGAGATCGAAAAGAGGCATCAGTGAAGAAGACAAGCATTTTAGTGGGAGGATCATGATGAATAATGTTGTACTTCTTTTCTAAAATGTAGGTCACTAAGTGTCCTAGAGCAATATTTTTCTTCCTCTTACGATGTGTAAGCCCAATTTCAGAAAGGTTAGGAATGTAATCCTATATGAGTTAGGCTGCATAAATAAGTTATCAAGTCATAATCAAATAGGTTATGGTGGATAGAAGAGAAATCATATTTATGCAATCACCAGCCTTAAGAATGATTGAAGTTCTTAAGACATGCTGGATGATCCTGGCATTTTGATTTAATGTGTAGACTCTAGCTAAGTAACAAACTTGAGTTACACCCTGAAAAGTTTTATTTATCTCAGACCAGTTATAATTAGATTTAGAGGTCAAAGTGTGTGCTCTAGTCCCACGAGTCCTTAAGTGAAGAAAAGTTCCTAGATCTTCCTTACTGATTTCCACATGTTGTTTTTGACAAATGATGTTATCCTCATTGAACCTTATATTTGCTAGGAAATAGTGAAAATTTTCTCTGTGGTAAGCGTAGATCAAAGTTAAAATGAAAGAGAACTGGTTGAAATAAAAAGAGGCATAATAGAAAAATGAATTTCATCTTGAATGAGGAGTCATGAAGGAGTGATTTTGGCTACCATATACCTATAGAAAGGATCTTCATTATCTCTAGATAAGAAGTTTTCATCCCTACCCCTAGATGATGATCTTTTAGTAACTCAAGAGCGCGTGCTAGAACTAGCCATTCCTAGGTTAGAGCCTCTAAAAGGATTCAAGAAGGGTTTGGAAGTGAAGGGGAAAGAATTCAATAGCCCTCCTATTTAAAGAAAAATGACCCATCTTACAGTACAAAAATGGCTTTGTACTTATGATCTTGAGATTATACGGGACAAAAAAAAATTGTATGGACAAATGATAACGTCCAAAACGAAATGACTTTTTGTAAACACACAATTTATGAGGCATCCTTTCATATAGACTTTTTGACCATACAATCATACAGACAAATAGGTGTTCATCTGGGATGATCAGTTATTTAAGATCATTTTAGTGACGGTTAGTTTCGTCCCCCACAAAAAATGGCACGTGGATTGGACAGATGAAATACAATTTCATACGTACAATCAGTTATAATAACTAACTCTAACTGGATAACCATCCACATGCATAAAGACAAATCTATATAGCTCGTTGGTATGATGACCACATTGTACAGTACAAAAACTTATAAAAATAAAAAAATTTTGTGATTAACTTCCAGAAAAAATAAAGACATACTACAAAATTCATACTGTATGAAAATATTTCGTACAATATGATTAAAACACTTAGAAAATGAAATCCTGAAAATTTTCTCAAATTCATTGAACCTTATACAAGTGATAAATGTCTAAATTGAAAAACACTCAAAAAAAAAAATTAAAATGAAAACACTCACAACTAAAATAAAAAACAAAACAAAAACAAAATCAAACACATAAAAATATATCAAGTTTGTAGAAGATTTTATCTAAGCATTATGATCAGTCACACCCAACATTGTTCTTAAGGTGCTAAAAGTACGAAAGGCTAATGATTTTGTAAAAATATCTGCAAGTTAATTTTTAGTTGAAACATGATTCAATTTAGTTTCTCCATTGGCTACATTATCTCTAATGAAATGATGCCTTATGTGTATATGTTTGGTTCTAGATTATTGAATAGGATTCTTTGAAATACAAATAGCACTAGTGTTATCACAATAAATTGCAATTGTGCCAATTGAAAATCCTAAATCAATCAACTATTACTTCAACCAAAGAACTTGTGCCACACAACTTCCTAAGGTAATGTATTCAGCTTCAGTTGTAGATAGGGCTACGGAATTATGTTTTCTACTAGACCAAGAAACTAAAGAGTTTCCTATAAACTGATAAGTTCTAGATGTACTCTTTCTATCAACCCTACAACCTATAAAATTTGAATTAAAAAATCTAACTATTTTAAATGAAGAGCTGTACTTAGGAAACCAATTTCCTAAATTTTGAGTTTCCAAAAGATATCTCAAAATCCTTTTTACTGCTGTCAAATGTGATTCTTTTGGATTTGATTGAAATCTAGCACACCAATAAATACTAAACATAATATCTGGTCTGTTTTCTATCAAATAAATAAAAGATCCAATAATTCTACTAAATTTCTTTTGATCAGCATATTTTCTCTTTGGGTTCTTATCCAACTAAACTGAGGAATTCATTGGTGTACTTACTAGTTTTGCATTACCCATTTGATACTTTTTGAGGATATCCTTAACATACTTTAACTAACTAAAAAATGTTCCCTCCTCAATTTTCTTAATACTAAAACCAAGAAAATAACTTAGATCTCTCATTAAGCTCATCTCAAATTCATTACTCATTATTTTAGAAAAATCTTCAAAAAGATTTTTATTTGTAGATCCAAAAATGCTATCATCAACATATATCTAAACAATGAGTATCTCGTCTCCTAATTTCTTCAAAAAGAGAGTGGTGTCCACATTTCCTTTTATAAAAGATCTCTAATAGAAAAGTGCTTAACCTCTAATACCAAGCCCTATGTTACTGTTTTAATCCATATAATACCTTTTTCAATTTATACATGTGATTAGGGAATTTAGAACTTTCAAAACCTTGGGGTTGTTGAACATAAACATCCTCTTGTATCACCCCATTCAAAAAGGCACTTTTAACATCAATTTGAAATTATTTAAATCCTCTAAAATAGGCAAAGGCTAATAAAACCATAATTGCTTCAAGTCTTGCTGTAGGGGTAAAAGTCTCCTCAAAATCAACTCCTTCAATTTGATTATACCCCTTAGCCACAAATATAGCCTTATTTCTAACAAGAACTCCTGAGTCATTCATTTTGTTTTTAATTACCCACTTATTTCCAACTAAACTTTGATTCTTTGGCCTTTCAATCGATTCCCAAACATCATTCCTTATAAACTGATTTAACCCTTCTTATATAGCCAAAATTCAAAATTCATCTGAAAGTGCTTCATTAATATTTATGGGTTCTATCATTGAAATAAAGGCAGAATGGTTAACCTCTTTGATAAGTTCATACCTAGTCCTAACACCCTCAGTCGGTTCACTTAGAATTAATTCCTTAGGGTGGTTTTTAAAAAATTTTAGTTCTGTAGGAAAAGGATTTTCTTTCTCCAAATTTTCTTTCAAGTTTATCTTCTTAATCCTTTGGGAGTTATTTTCTAAATTATCTTCTTCCAAACTTGGATCTTCCAAAATGCCAGATTCATCTAATATTATATATGTGGTCTCCTCAACTACCAAAGTTCTTTTATTAAATACTCTATATTATTTTCCAACACTGGAGTATCGAAGAAAAATTCCTTCTTCTAATTTTGGATCAAATTTTTCTAAAGAATATTTTCCATTATTATGTAAGAACATCTTGCATCCAAAAACATGTAAAAGTAATAAATTAGGTGTTCTCCCCTTAAGAAGCTATCAGAAGGTGTTTTATTTAATTTTGATCTAATATTCACCCTATTCAGAATATAACATGTTGTATTAATCGATTCAGCCCAAAAATATTTAGGAAGTGAATATTCTGCTAACAAGGTTCTAACGGCTTCAATTAATGTTTTGTTCTTTCTTTCAACTATCACATTCTTCTTAGGGGTCCTAGATGCAGTAAAATTATGATCAATTCTTTTTTCTTTACAAAAATCCTACAAATTTTTCATTTTCAAATTCATCTCTGTGATCACTTTTAATTATTAAAATTTCACATCCTAGTTTCCTCTTAATCCAAGTCAAAAAATTTCAAAATTCCTCAAATGATTCACTCTTAGGAAAAAAAATTAACCCATGTGAATCTCGAGAAATCATCAATAATCACAAATCTGTATACCTTGCCTCCTTTACTTACACTGCTAACCAATCCAAAAATATCGATATGAATTATTTTCAATGGTTTGCTAGTTCTAAGATCCTTAGTGGAATGAAATGAAGGCTTCACATATTTTCCTAATTAACATGCATCACAAAGGTGATCCTTAGTAAAATCAAGTTTTGGTATACCTCTAACAAGTTCCACTACAGGAAAATGCCCTATTATCATTGAATTTTTTTGGCAAACAAATGTACGCTGACAATTGCTACGCTATTTCTGATGGATAATGTCACTCACCACTTTACGGTGAACTTTTCAGCGGCCTGGCCTCCACAACATTACCGGTAGCTAATGCGCCGGCTATGCACCAGTTTTATAACTTTGCTGGCGCATAGTCCGCCGGTAATGACTGGCTGATGTACCGACGCATTTTGCATCAGCTTAACTTAAACACGATGAAATAAGACCGACGGAGCTTTCACCGGTAGATGTACCATTGGATAGCTTGCAGGTAATACATCAGTAATTATCTTATATCGGGCGAGCCCTAGGTCCGCCTTTTCATTTCTCTGTTCATGCTTTTTCGACCTCCGACTTCGTTCCTCCTTCGTTCCCCCCCTTCGATGCTATTTGACTTCACTCCTTCGATCAATCCACTGTTCTCCTTTGATGCTATTCAACTTTATTCCTTCGACGCTGTTCGACTTCGTTCCGATGGCTCCAACACTATTCGACTTCAATCCTTCATCGCGGATTGACTTACTCCTTCGACGGTGTTCGACTTCCCTCCTTCATCGTCATTTGACTTAATTGCTCCTCCTTAGTTACTGTTCAACTTCTCTCCTTCAAAGCTGCGACTTACTTCTTGGTTGCCGACTTCACTCCTTCAAAGCCGAGACTTGCTCCTTGGTCGCCATTCGACTTGCTCCTTCAGGTAACTTTATCCCTTTCGCACTATTTGACTTCGCTACTTCAATGACCTAGCTTCCACATTAATGCTTACTCGTTTGCTATGTAGGTAACTTGTTTGACTTCGCTTGTTGGATCGGGAGTTACGATATTTTATGGGGAGCTCACTTGCTATGTAGGTAACTTTCTTTCTTTCTCTTGTAACGTTGTGCATTAATCATCATCATTTGTTATAAAAGAAATTAGCATATACGTGAAAATATTGGAGTAGCTCCAGTGGAAGATAATATTAGAGAGAGTCGCCTTAGATGGTTTGGTCACATTAAATGAAGGCCTTCCGATGACCCCGATTAGGAATGTTGAGGTATTAGATTTGACTTATGTTAGAAAAAGTAGAGGTAGACCTAAAAAGATCCTTGGTTAAAAAATATTAGAAATGATCTTTCTTTATTAGATTTAAATGAGAATTTGATTTTTAACCAGACACAATGGCTAAAAAGGATTCATGTAGCTGACCCCATGTAGTGGGACAAAGGCTTGATGTTGTTGTCATTGTTGATGTGTTGGAATTAGCTAGTGATATGCATAATATGTGGGAATTAGCTAGTGATATACATAATTATGATCTAAGATGGGGTGATCCCGGTAGTTGGGTAAAGATAGTGAGATCTTAGATAGATCGAGTTCAATCAATTTGTTCAATCCAATTCATTCAAAAGGTTTATCTTATCATATACTATGATTAAAATTGTGCTAGTTCATTAGAGAGATGTCCATCCCGAGATCTCATACCCTTTATGTTAAGGAAATTTGGCATTTTCAATTAAATGCATAACTTAAAACAAATGAAGCATCATAGCAACATTAGTTCCAATAAATGTTACAACATTATCTAATGTATCCAAATTATATGTAGGTCATATTATGGATATCAGAACTCAACGAAGTTGGATGTCTAATCGATTGGCGTAAAGATGAAAGACATTAACAGATAAGTTCATTAGAGGGGTGAATATTTTTATTCAGATAGCTTCTCAACTACCCAATTTCATCTCACATGAAAAGTTTCATTATATTCTAAACATAAAAATCAGGTGCACCTAAGCCTAGATGATGTAACTGTTGATCTATATCATTGAGGTTTCATGCAAAAATATTACTATTGGACTTCACATGGTGAGTATGAACCACATTTCAATTCTCGATGCTGCACATCGATAAATGCTACTATAGATGTGGAAGAACATATCATACCTAATCTTGAGGACTTAATTCATGATGCAAGTGGAACACAAGTTGATCAATATACAGAAGAGTCACCTAATAAAGAAGCACAAAATTTTTATGATTTGTTGCACAATTTGAGTAATATACAGAAGAGTCACCTAATAAAGAACCTCAGCCCACTACAGCACCACCTCAGCCTGCTACAGCACCACCTCAGCCCGCTATAGCACCACCTCAGCCCGCTACAGCACCACCTCAGCCCACTGCAGCAGAGCAGGCGATAGAGGGTCGCATGTTGATTGAACCTGACGGTGACACGTAAGTACTAATTTTATTTCAGCCATGCAAATAAAATTAAATTAATTTTTCTGACAAGTAATATATTTTTTTTAAGTTTCATCCATCAAAGGAGCCAACGCATAAAATAGGGGACATAAGACAGAGCAGATACGATTCTCCTTATATTTGTTGGAGTGAAAGTTTCAAAAGAAGTACGAAACATGAGGCTTAAAGATTTTTAGGTTTATTATAATATAAATTTTTTTGTATTATATGTAATTTACATAAGATAAAAAAATTACTTATTCTTTATTGTATATGTTTAAATGCAGAAAGATTTTTGTTAGCTGCCACAAAATAATGATAAAATTAGAAAGAATTTTGAGAAGCATGGCTCAACTCACATGCGAGACAAGTTTACTGATATTAGAAAGGCGGGCAAGCAACCACTCCAGATTGGTGAGGGTATATGGGCAGAGTTGAGCAGTGCTTGGGGTAGCCTAGATTATACTAGAAGGAGGGATCAAAAAAGATAGAACAGAGCTTCTGATGTTGGGGGCTTGGGTAATTCCCTTCATACAGGGGGTTCTGTTCTTTATACTGAGCATAAAAGATGTTTGGTAAGGCAATTTAAAATATTTAATAATTTACTTTAATTAGAATACTAACATATATTTTTCACAGAAAAAGGTGCTGGGTAGAGAACTGACTCTTGTTGAATTGCATAGTCATACCCACAAACGGTAGGAGGACCTGTAATGGGTTGACGAGCAAGCGAGGAAAGCTAATGTAAGTATGTAAGTTTCATTTTTGTGTTGTTATGTATAAAATGCTTAAATCTTTATTAACTTTCATAGGAGGAGTACACACAGCTTCGAGAAAGTTAGGCTTTAGCAGGTGAAGGTTCTTCTACTGGATTAGCAAAATATTCTGAATACCACACTTGGTCACAAGCGGTAGGAGGAATGCAGCACGGCAGAGTATATGGATTAGGCTCGAAAGCCTATGTATATGAAGGGCAGACATCTAGCACCTCTAGTTTTTCATATAATACACAAGATTCTTTATATACCCAACAGATTGTTACCCTTACAGCCGAGCTAGAACATGTAAGGAAAGAAAAAATTAATTGGTACATGCAAATACATCTGCAGCAGATGCATATGCAGCAGCAGCAAGCTCAAATGTTAAAAGAAATGCGAAATATGAGGGAGCAGTTGAGTAGTGGGAGGAGTACAACATCATCTGAGGATGAAATTGAATCAGAGTAGATGTTATTTATCTATTTTATTTATGTGGACATCTGTTTCTATTTGTTTTTTGTCATATTTATCTATGTGTTGTTTGAACATCTTATTTATATTTATTATGTACTTATTTAGTTATTTATTTTTTGGACATGTTTAATTACGTAATTGGTGATATTCTTGATCAGAATTTGATGTATAAATGCATATTGTGTTGTATTTTATTTTATGCAGGTTTTTTGTGGAAATCACTTTTTAAAGAAAGGAAGGTTTTTTTTCTTTATGCTTTAGGTTTCCTGAGGCTTATCCACCGAAAACTCTATCAGTAAGATGATACGTCTATTCCGGTGTAACATCCAACGGTAAAGCCGGTGGTTATTTCAACGGTACTTTTCGGCGGTAACGAAAACATCATTTTACCTAGAACGGAATATCTGCCGATATTTCCGGCGCAAATTATATGCCGGTAAAAATTTTCGACTCGTGTTTTACCGGTGGATGCTTTTCTACTAGACATCTGCCAAAACCATTAATTACTGATGCATTTTATTTATTACTGATGAATTTAGTCCATCGGTATCAACTTTTTTTCCTGTAGTGTTCCTTTTGGGTAATTTTCCTAAAATTTTTCATACTAGCGTGATAGAGTCTCTTATGCCATAACTAAGATTCATCAAAAGTTATTTTTAAATAAACATCATTAGGAGTTTTAATGCAGTTCAAATTTAGCATATAAATGTTATTTACCCTATTTCCTTGTAGTACATCAATTCCATTTCGGCTTAATATGCAACTAGTGGGAAAATAATTTAACACTATAACCTTTGTCACATAGCTGACTAATACTTAACAAATTATTCTTTAAGCCTTCTACAAGTAAAACATTCTCAAAGAAAAAAATTATTCAAGTTTCTAATCATACATGTGCCAACCACTTTCCTAATGGTATTATCTCCCAATGTAATCTTGCCTCAATTCCTGGCTTCCAGCGATATGAATTATGTAGTGTCTCCAGTCATATGTTTTGAGTAACCACTATCTAGGTACCAAATGCTCTCACGAGATCTTGTATGAGAGTAATTCTACAAAATAATCAAATATTAGTCTTGGGAACCCAAACAAGTTTGGGTTCTCCTCTTGGTAAATTTAAACTAGATGCTTGTATGATATGACTTATTTTAAGCATCTTAGGTCTCCATACAAAATAAGTTTTTATAGGTAAAGTGCAAGTGCAAGTGTGTGAAATATGTCCAATCATTCCACAAGTAAAATACTTAACTCCAAGAAAAGGGTTTTTCAATCTTCGATAATAAATCCATCTCTTCGTAGGTTTTAAGATTTTTGCCTTTAAAATAGGATCAGTAAATTTTTCAAGTGAAGGGGGAGTCCTATTTTTCTTCAAGAGCTTTCACCTTAATTCTAAGAAATGAATTAACTTCTTCTAACACATTAATATCATATTTCGAATAGCTCTCTCTATTTTTAGATTCATACTTAAAAGATTTAAATTCTTTTTCTAGTTCAGCGTAGAATGATTTTAGAAGATCATTTTACTTATTCAAATCATCAAATTCATCTAATAAGCTCATGTGGTTATTGTCAATCTGTGTGTGATCTTTCCAAAGGGTTTCATGCTCTTTTTGTAACTCTTGTAATTCTAAGTTCAATCTAGCATGCATTTTCTTGAGTTTCCTATATGCAGTATGAATTTAAAAAAAAAAAAATGCAGTATGAATTCTTTCAGAGAGTTTAAGTAATTCATCATAGATTAAGCACATACCTCTTCTTGATCTGACTGATCAAGATTATCGGCCATTAAGTACAAGTTGGTGACTTCTTCTTTCTTTTCTATTTCTAACAAATTTGAAACAAAGTCCGCCCAGAAAGCTCTCTAAAATCTTTTTTTGCCCTTCCTCACATTTGCTTTCTACTCTACATTCTCCTTACTATGAGTGGCTTTAAGATTAGAGCAATCCAATTTTATATGTCTAGGTTTCCTGCATTCATAACAAATCACAATATTAGAAACCTTATCATTTTTTATGAACTTATCTTTATTCCACTATTGGCGTCTCCTTTGCTTCCTTTTAAGAAAATTCATAAATTTCCTTGTCATCAAGGCAATGTCATCCTCAACCTTAAGTTGTGACTGATCACTCTCTGAGTCATCCACTTTCAGTGCTATATTCTTCTCCTTTCTCTTTTCTCATGCATCAATCTTACTTTGAGTCACTGCTTGCTCGTAAGCAATTAGTGATCCAAGGAGATTATCAATAGAATAAATATTTAAATCCTTAAACTCTGTAATAATAGTTATTTTAGCATCATAAGCAGTTGGCAAACAACAAAGTATTTTATTAACCATTTTAGCATTCGTTAGTTCCCTACCTAATGCATGCAAAGAAATAACTATTTGAGTGAATCTTGTGTACATGTTAGAAATGGATTCATTATGTTTCATGTGAAATAATTCATAATCATATAACAGGATATTTAATCTAGATTTCTTTGCTTCATTAGTCCCTTCGTATGTAATACAAAGATTATCCCAAATATCCTTTCCACTTTTGCAAGTAGAAACTCGCATGTAATCTTTAGACTTAAGTGCACAAAAGAAACTATTTAAATACTTTGCATTTAATTATGCTAAGTCATGTTCTTTTACAGTCCGTCAGCAAAAGGTATTTCAACTCTAATGCCATCTACAAGTCTAGTTGGCCTAGTATATCCTTCCTGAACTAAAATCCACATGTGATAGTCAAGCGATTGAAGAAATGTAAACATACGTGTTTTCCAAAAAACGAAAGGAATATTATCAAATAACGAAGGTCTAGTGATTAAATACTTTTCAGGTGTGTTTCAGTTTCCAAAAGTAGCCAATATTATTTTCAAAAAGTGGTCTAAACTTATAGTTTTGAAACAAAGTTCTGATACCACTTGTTGATTCTTTATAGGTTATTAAACCTACGCAATTGTTCCAAGACTAACCTAGAGGGGGGTGAATTGGTAATTTAAAAAAAATTAGATTTTTTAATAGAAAACTGATTTTTGTATTTTTGCAAAAGTAAAATTTTCAACCACAAATACTAAAGTGAATAAAATAAAAATGCAGAAAATAAATTCACACAAAAATTTATAGTGGTTCAGTCCAACAAGACCTACATTCACTCCCTAAAGGCTTCCTCTTTAGGTATTGCACTATTATTAAAAGTGATTGTCCTTTTGCTCCCACAACAAGATAATGAAGCCTTTATAATTTTCCTATCCTATACCAATCCCTGGTGCGAAAAAGAACTGTCGTCCTTTCACACCCTCCAAGTGTAAGCATATAATCGTCGTACTTTCATACCCTCCAAGTGTCGACGGATTACCATAGTCTGTTCACACTCTACTAGTGTCGGCAGGATACCGTCATCCTTTCACACCCTCCAAGTATCGGTAGAGAACTATCTCCTTTCGCACCCTCTAAGTGTCGGCAGAGAATCGGATCTTCTTCAAAGATCTTCTCTCAAACAACTACAAAGAAGAAAATGAATAGTAGTAATAAAAAACCAAAAGAGTTTTTTATATTTGAGTAACCTTGTGAACCCTTCACACTCCACTTGAATTAACTCTCTCAAACACTCTCCCACAATCACTCTTTCACTTGATCTTGAAAAAACACGAAGAACAATACTTTTTAACATTAGTTTCTAAAGACTTTTTATATGAAAGACACGAAAAATCATCTAGAAAACTAAAATTTTCCATTTTGAGCTTGTACGATCGTACAGTATGATCGTATTTTTGTACATACGATAAGTTCAAAAACTATTGCGTACGAACCTATGTGAATCTGCATGAAATAATTTTGCACATGATGATTGTCCAATACGAACCATGTTCGTACTGTATGAATGATTAAAAAAATTTTCAAATTCGTTGGGACGAAAAGGTACCCCACATTTTTGTACTCTAGACGTCATCTGTATGAACAGGAAATTATACAGTATGATCCATTCAGAAAACTCTGGGATTCATTGGGGTGAAAAGTGACCCTTGAGATTTGTACTCTAGACGTCTGTATGAACAGGATATTATACAGTATAATCTGTTCAAAAAATGATGGGATTCATCGAGACAAAAAAAGACTCGTCCATTTTATACTTTGGAAGTCATCTATACGACCAATGAATCGTACAATATGGTTAGTTTAAAAAAAATTAAATTTTAAATACTCCTCTAATGTGTGTATATGGTTACTCAATTATAATCACACTCTTTTAGACTCAATAAAAAGAAAAAGTACATACTTCAATTACAATAAAACTTAATCTAATCTAATTTGAAGTTTTCAATAATCTAGAGTATGATTTTTCTGAAATGTTAGTACACACAAACAACAAAAGTAATACATCCAGAATATGTGAGGAGAAATTGTAATTAAAATAATAATATTTGAAATCATCAAAAATATACATGTTGCATAAATCTCAACAATCGAAAAAACTAAGTTGTAACAATCTCAACACAAAATACATCCAACTCCTCCTCCATTGGCTTCCAAAAATAAGTGCTCAAAATTTGATCCAATTCATATTGAAATTTCAATCTCACTCCTTTGTATCACTGTTTGAAAGCTTAAAATAAAATTTCTATCATTATCTTAATTGAGAGTGTTTGTAGGAAACTCAAAAATCCTACGATGTAATTAACTACATGGGCTTGTTTTTGTAGGAGATTTAAAGACCCCGGATCAATTTAAAAATTTAATTAATTCTCTTTGGGAAAATTAATCAAAATTAAAGATAATCATTATTATCATATTCAAATACTTGATAATAATTAATATTCTCTTTCATTGGAAGGATATATCATTTGTTATTATGACTATGAATATGAAATTAATGAAAACCCATCTTGATTATTGTACCCAAATATTTGATTGAATATCATTTTGACCCTTCAAGGTCATATGAAGTTTCTTCTTGAATCGGATTAAGATATTCATTATGGAATTCACAATTCTGAATTTGAATCCATAAGGAAATTTTATTTATGCCTTCTAAGGCAGTAATCATTTCTAATGGAATGTTTGATTTTAGAATTAAAATTTAAAAATTAGCATATAAATTTTCCCAAAGAAAAAATTATTTCAATTGCATTGCATCTTTACAAAGCATTAAACATAGGGTCATCATGATTAAGTCAATTTCTAACTGGTGAGAGTTTCATCTTATGACACTATGTAGAAAGGGAGTGGTTCCTTCCTTATTATTATTATATGGTTTATATATGTTAATGTTAGGATATGAATAAGCTCAACCTATGACGTAAATAGTAAATCAAATGTATTCAAAGGAAATATTAATTTATAAAAAAATTTAAATACTCTATTGGCTAGTTGTAGGTCTTTTTTACTTTAATTTTGTTTTTTTCTTTATCATGGTGTTTGTTTGATTATTAGTGTACTATGAATGCTTTATCTTTTGACTCTAGTATTTTTATTAAGTACGAGTCTACATTTTCAATTCAAAAAGCAACTTTTTAATAACTAGTTTTGTCTAACTCTTTAATGGAAAAGTTAAGAATGGCTCTTTATATAGTTAATTAAGGATGACTCTTTATAGAATGTTGTGGAGGAAGACTCTTTGTTTGGCAAGCTAGGAGTTATTTCTCAATTTGCAAATCATGCATGACCACAAAATGTTCATATGAGGATGACTTCACTTATGGAGAGTAAAAGAATAGTGAGTGTTTTTTTTTTTAGTAATGAAGATATGGTTAACATATGGTGCATTGGTGGAGGATTTAACTCAAACCTCCAAAAATTTGGGTTACCAAATTTACTATAAATACCCCTCGCTTTGTAGAGAGGGGTTATTTCTTCTTGTTTTCTCTCTTTGACACTTTTCACTTCCCTTAGCTCTTTTTTTCACGTGAGTCATTGCTTTGAGATGGTAGGTTTAAGGAGATGTTACAAGGCAAAGTTTGAATATGATTAGAGCTTATGGGTGAGTAAGGCATTCACTAATATGATCTTCTTTATCATTGTTAAAAGGATGCCAATATGGCTATTCGAGTGCTTATAAAATACAAGTATCTCGAAACGTTCTATGATGATGAACTCTAAATCTCAAGCAACCACTTTAGACATGGTCTAAGATTTCGCTTTTCTTGGAAGTGGCCAATATTCTAGAATTTTATAGGTTAATCTTCTAAGAGTTAGCTAGAGTTGGTTCATTATAAAAGATTCATAAATCAACCAACTCAAAACATGAGTACTACAGAGGATCATAATTTCTTTTTTTATGCTAAAATCTTAGAAGTGAAGGAGTTAATTTAATTAGTACATTGCCATATTATATTAAAACTATTATTCTATATAAATATACTTGAAAAGTATACCTATTCTTCAAATTGAGATTGTATCAAACATATACTAAATTCTTGAGCAGTTGATACTCCAAAAGATTGTGCCTTTAAATGAATTTATTAAAAACACTCCAATTTCTCTCGCATCCTAAGGACGATGAAACTTGACATAGAATACTTATTGCTAAATCTTGCAATTTTGGAGCACTTGATCAAACATCTTCCACCACACATCTTTAAAATATCAAGTGAGATATCTAAACGAATTTTTAATTTTATAAAATTAAAATATTATTATATGTTAACATTAAACTAAAAAATTTTGGTTGCATTTTTTAGAGCACTCAGCTTTCCAAATATTTTCAAAGCATCACGAAAATGTGAGACCTCATTCTTTGCAAATTTAGGCTTTGGACAAATATATTTACTCCCAATCAACACAACAAGCCATTGCAAAATTTCTAGCTTATGACAGTAATTCTCTTTTTTATATTGAAAATGAGGATTCAGGAAATATGCAATTGAGTGGATGCTTGGCCTAAGTTTAGAATCCCATCTTCTCTTAATGATAGTGGTATATGCTTATATAATTTCTTCACATTTCTGAAGATGGTCTTTATTACCTTTTGTTCCCTGTACATACCATCACATAAATACCTTAGTGAGAGTTTCTCATCTGAATCAATTATATGGAGAAATCTAATCATTAGACTAGTTATTTTTAGATAACAAGACACTCATTCCAAAAGTCATATCTAAAATAATAGAGAGCAACTTTTTCTTCAGTGGGTTTTGATAAGTTTGAATCTGTGTAGAATTTATTTGTGACTAAAGCTTGTAAGTCATGCTTGTGATCATAGACACTTCTTAAAGTAGTGAAGGTAGTAACAAATCTTATAGCTCTTGGTCGTACAATCTCTTTTCAATCTAATCTTTATCTAAGCCATGCAAGTATAAATACATACTTATAAATAAAAATTGTCACCTCTACTGTTTTTCTAGCAAACTCTTCTATTTGAATATCAAATTCAGACAGTGTGTTGGACAAGTTGATCAATACAGATTATAGAAATTTTCACATCTCACCAGCTTTCTTATAGTTCACAATATTACCAATTATTAGTTGCACTATATTCTCTAGGTGTACCCATTCAACAACCTCAGTGAATAGAACAATCAAGGTTGTAGCATCATTGGTGAGAGTAGATGCATATAAGGTTGTAGCAACCTTACTCATGGTTTTAAAATCTGTAGGACTAGGAGGGTGGTTTTAGCCCGGTTTGATTCGAAGTCGTTGTTAAGAATTAAGCTAATTGACAGGGTAGCCGGTTCACAATTTAACCAGTTGAACTAGCCAGTTTGATTTGATTTTTAAAATCATGAGCATATTATGTTTAAATACATAAAAAAATCAATAATATATATGATAAAATAATCATTTAATTTGGCAACTGAACCTAAGAGTTTGTGAGAATACCCTATTACTAAGGAGTAATTATTACGTTAGGTGACCGGACCATTCAGACACCAATCCAGATGCATCACGTCACCCAGATACACTGGGCCCCGGGTGTATCTGGGTGACGTGGCACGTCTGGATTGGTGTCCGGACGAATTCGGACACCGGATGTAATAAAAAATTATTTACTAAGGGTGTATATGATGTGAAGTTCTTGCAATGATAAATAAAAGGAAAGGAGTGCTATATTTACCAATAAATTATGCGCATTTATTCACCAAGTGGCGTATTATATATCAAATGTCAAAATTGATGTGTAAAAGTAAAGCAGGAAGTCTAATTCATTTATGAGGCTAATTGGAGATGGAGAGTTTATGGGATAAGCTTGATCATTCATTTGCATAGCTCTATATTTTTCCTTTTATTGACATATTGAATTTATTTATGACTACCTTTTGCCCTTCCTAAATGCAGTATTTTAATAACCGAAGGAAAAACAAAATGAGATATTGAAGTTTAAAGTTTTAGCCTTTCTGTGGGATAGCTCCAAAGCAACTTTTTAATATAAAAACAGTAAGAAATTTGTCACAATAATATTATTTGGATAAGACATGACGCATGGCCATATTATGAATAAAAAAATGATAATATTTAGTTATATAAATAAAAATATAATTATAGTTTACATTATAATTTAAAATAAAAATAATTTTTTAAATATTTAAAAATAAACAAAATACAATATTTAAAATTTACTTTTTTTATATTTTGACTTTTACTAAATAAATAAAAAATCTTAAGACAAATAAACCAAAAAATTAAATAAATTCAAGTATCAGTTCTATTTATATTTAGAGTCATTAAAAAATAATTGACTAGGCTAATGTTTTCACTAAATAGAATTAATTAAACTACCAAGTCATTATCCGAACGGTTTGAACCAGTAGATCCATCAATACCTCGCCCAGATTTGTCTCCCTTGTGGATTCGGTGAATGGACCAATGCTGAAAGCTACAACAATGGCAAAGTCATTTAGTTCACATTTTATCTGGTTGAGACTTCTGGTTATCTTTCTAGATTTCAAGGTTTGGGTTGACATTTTAGAACAGCATTAATTTTGTTCACATCTTGTCTCCCACACCACATCATAAGATAAAGCATTAAATGATTGAATCTTATCTTATTACAGTGTATAACAGAGGTGGGCATTGAGTAGATTTGGTTAATCATATGGAGCCAAATTGGGTTGAAAGAATTTTGGGTTCGCCAAACCAATTAAAGCCAAAAAAATAAAACTTTTTTTTTTTAAATGAAGTTTGGATAGACCAATTTATAGCCTGGGGCCAAAAAGATTTTCAAGCTCACTATTATATTGATCTAGAAAACTCGGTTCAGAGAGGGAGGACCTACTCTCCTTTTTTTTAATATTAAATTAATTTAAATATAATATATTAGTTAATAAACTCCAAAAATTATATAATAAGCATTAAGTAATTATACCCACATGAAGGAGGACCTACTCTCCCTTGTTAAGTGACAAAGTCAAGAATTCACATAAATTAATCATAAATGAGTCTTTTATCATTTGAAATATCAAATAACATGGGTTTGTTATTACATGTATTTATTTTAGATTAAGAAAAAAAAAATTAACGTAGCATGTGGTCTGTCGCTCTCTCATGCATCACTTAAATTAATTTAGGGGTGTCAAATATTGACCCAACCTGATAAATTCGGATTCGAGTTGACTCGTGTAATAATTGAGACTGGTTAGGGTTAGATTTTTTGGCCTGTTTATTAAATAGGTAAGGCTATGGTTGACCCAAGAATCCATTCTTCACCAAAAATTATCATGTTCAACATATTCCTTAATTTTTTTACTTGTGAGTTTAAATTTTTTATTTTTTATCAAATGTCATAAATTTTATAGTTAATAATTTATAAAAAAAATCATCAAAATGAGTTAACGTGTCAGGTTCGGGTTGGTGTTGTTGACCAGTTTATTTAACAAGTCAAGTTCATATTACTTTGATTCGAGTTTGATCAATTTCGGGTCGAACCCAATCCGTTCGACCTGTTTTGATACACCTACTTAAATTTATTTTTATTAATAGCTTTTTTTTTAACACTAATGTATTCTAGCTTTTATTCAAATAGACACATAGATAATAAATTTAATGTACTTGATATCATGCACATTATCATTATCAATCGTTGTACGATATCACATATTAATATAAACATTATTCTTTATTTTTTATTATTCATATTTTTTTATCCAAAATAAAAACCTACTTATAAAAGAATTTTTAAAATATACTCTTATCCATGCTCAGATCTAATTTATCTCTATTTTTTGCATATAATAATATATATTCTTGCATTTGTTTACTTAGGCACATGCATAATGAATTTAATATACATAATATCAAGCACATTATCATTATCATTAGTCATATAATATCATTTATTGACATAAACCTTAATCATTCATTTTTAAATATATACTTCACAAATATTATTTTTTTAATTAATTACTTTTCAATTCTTAGTTTAAATATACTTTTTTGTGAAATAAATGTATTTCTTCAATATTTTTTATGTGAAGTGCTTCATTTTAAGAGCTTATTTGATTAAATAACCAATATTGTAGTTTTTGGCATCAAATCAGGTTGAAACCAAATTTTTTAGGGCTTTTTACATACATAACACTTAAAACTATCGTAATTACTTATCTGACACCTAAACATTACTATTTACATACATACCACCTAAATTCAATTTCTCTCCTAAGAAATACCACTCCGTTAACTCCGTGTGAATGCTTCTCCTGCGTTCGGCGGCGCAAACTGACGCCGACGATGCCGCCACAATACACACCTTGTCTCGTAGCCTCGGCGTGGACCGAGCCCTGGGATGGTCACAGTCATCTGACCCCTGCTCATGGAGCCACGTCACCTGCTCTAATGGCCGCATCGTTGCCATCCAGATTGGAAACCAGAGTCTCACCAGCACCATCCCCAAAGACATCGCTAACCTTACCGCCCTCACTCGCCTGGAGCTTCAGTTTAATGAGATATCCGGCGATCTGCCTTCCCTCTCCTCCCTCACTTCCCTCCAAACCCTTCTTCTCCATAACAATCTCTTCTCTTCGATCCCTGCCTCCTTCTTCTCGGGCCTCACTTCTCTCACCGGTGTTTACCTTGACGACAACCCTTTCAAACCAAGGTAGATTCCGGCTTCGCTTCGTGACACCGACGATCTTGTTAATTTCTCCGCTAACTCTGCTAATGTCACCGGCTTCGGGATAATCAGTTCACTGATTCTGTTCCTAGTTCACTCACTTCACTTAAATCACTCTCCAAGGTCACTCTCACAAATTACTTCAAATTTCTCTGTACTTAGAAGCTGACTCCCATTCAACTAAAGGTCCTTACTAAGACCTCAAATCAATCGTGCAAGCACTCGTTAGCCAGCGCAGTGATCTCAATTACCCCGCCATCTCCGCCGTTATTCCAAATACCAACACTTCGACATTGCTACTGCTATATAGAACCATGACCAATGTTGGTCGACCGAATTCGACCTACCATGTAAAGATTTCACCGCCTAGAGGAGCAGAGAGGTGGTGGTTGAGCCAACTATGCTTCGCTTTAGTCGCCAAAACCAGAAGCTTTCTTGCACTGTGAGCTTCACTGCTCGGATCCAAACATTTTAAGCCGCTTGAGCGAAGGGTTTGCACGGAGTTAACGGAGTGGTATTTTTTAGGAGAATGATGGTTATTAGGTGGTATATATTAAAATAGTAATGTTTAGGTGTTAGATAAGTAATTAGGATAGTTTCAAGTGTTATGTATGTAAAAATCTCAATTTTTTAATGGATGATACACAACCCCACTAACTTGTATTTAACAAATGGAGTTAGAGAACTCATTGATAAAGCTAAAAGTATTTAAGAAAGTGGAAAGCTCTAATATCATTATGAGTAATCTCTATAGTTAAAATTATAAAATATGCATCTTCAACTCTTATTTATATGATTAAGATGGCTATATAAAAGGCTATACCTAAAATAAAATTAAAAAAAAGTATATGATGTGACCAATGCAAACTAGCACATTCACGTGGACTAGCTAGATGGTGTACACATGCATCTCTCCACCTAACAAAGATCCCCCAACAACCCCCCCCCCCCCCCCCCCCCCCCCCCCCCCCCCCCCCCCCCCAACTAGTATCTTGGGCTTGTCTTTGAGATAGGCTTGACATATAGGTCAAGTTTTTGAAGACAAGTTCCCAAGAATAAATGTTGAGTCCCTTGGCTGGAAGCTATTGCAAGCCTAAGACAAGTTTGGTCCATATAGTTATGGTTGTAGATTTTGTATTTGGGTGTTTCGTGTAGCAAGATCTGAGACACACATTGAAGGTAAGTGCTCTTAGTTGTAAAAAGTTTAGTTTCCCTTCGAGGTAAAGGTCTACCTAGTTAAGTCCTTTAAAGGAGTCTAATGAGGATGGTTGCATCCTCAATTTAACCTTCTAGGGTGAGTTTATATACCACGGTCTTCATAAAGGTGAATGGCCCTTTGCTCACATTTTGTTTCTAGCAATTTCCCTAAAAGGAAGCTCCCATTAAATGATCGCTTTTTTTACTATGGACTTCCCCTAACTAAGTTCAATAGACTATAGCCTTATAAGATGAAAGTTCGTGTAGGTTGTTAGACCTTATAGAAATGTCCCAAAGCTAACCAAGAGAGGGGGGTAAATTAGATATTAAAAAAAAATCTTGGATTTTTAAAACATTTTTAGAATTTTAAATGTTAAATCAAGAATCTTGAAACATGCAGTTGTTTATAGAAATGATTATTACAAATGATTTTCAAACCACAAAATTTTAAATGCTAAAAAATAAAAAAGCCAAAAAAATTAAAGGCAATAGAAGAACACAAAATTTTATAGTTCTTTGGTCCAACTAGACCTACATCCACTCTATGAATGTGTTCGTTTAGTACGATTGAGTACGAACCTAATTTCATACTCTATTAGTTGTCTGTTCAAATTTAAATCGTACTGTATGAATAGTTCAAAAATGAATTTGTTCATTCGGTACGATCTGATATAAATTTAATTTTTTACTCTATCAGTGGTCTGTATGAATTCACATCATATTATACAAACAGTTCAAAAATGAATGGTTTGTTCGGTATGATCTGGTATAAACCAAATTTCATACTCTATCAGTCGTACGTACGAATTCACATTATATAATATGAAAAGTTCAAAAATTAAAGCATTATTAACCGCATTCTAGAGGAAAATACATGTCAAATCATACAGTACTATTAAACATCATACAATATGATCAGTTTTAAAAAAACATTGTCATAATCCCCTATGTGTGTGCATGATTATCCAATTACAATCACACTTGCTCAGACTCAAGAAATAAAAATAGAGATATATATACTCTATTAAATGAAATCCTAATTTACCTTCTCTTAAAGTCTTCAATAATCACGAGTAGTATATGATTTCCTTGAAATATTAATACACACAGAAACAAATAGAATTATCCAATATATGCTAGAAGAAATAATAAAATCATAACAATAATATTTTGTTATCATTAAAAATCACAATCTCAATCTTGATTTTTGATTTACAATAATCTCCTCATTTTTTATGATGGCAAAAATAATTATCGTTTGAATTACAAATTAAAGCTACTTTCTCCTAAGCTTCCCCTTAATGAATGAAGATTAAAAATTATGGGGAAATAGAATTTTGTCCTCTTTCTTTTTTAGTTTGATTTTTATAAAACAAATGAAAAATTCGAAAGAAATACACATAAAATAAAAAACACTAAACGAACATCAAATAAAACACAAGACAAACATGAAATAAAAAATAAAAAACTACTAAAACACAAAGCATCAAAAAACAAACACAGGACCAAAAAACTTCAAACTTACACGACCATAAGTCTTCAAACAAACACAAACTACCACCCCCTTTTGACATCAACAAAAAGAAGAAAGAAAACAAAATATTCCCTGAATATAAAGGTATTATGGATGAATAAAAAAGTCAATAAGGAAAAGAATTTTAAAAATTTGCAAGACCAACATTAAATTCCTAATGTAATAACTTGTATTTTAATTCAAAGAATAAATAAGATAAAAATAGTTGACCATGTTCAATGTTCATTCTAGAAAGCAGAAGTATCAAATAAAATAATTATTACAAAAGTAATAAAATAACAATAAAATATTTTTAAATTTAATAGTTGAAATTATTGTTTAATGTATGAGTTTTTCTAAGAATTAGAGATATAGAGGAAAACACTAAATGTAGTGTGGGCTCTTTTTATGCCTCTTTATGAACTAGACTTGATAAATTATTATTGATGCAATTGCATATGTTTTGAATTTGAACTTTATTTGACGAACATTGCACATCTTTTCATATTGGGCTCATTTTGTGCCTCCTTTCAAATTTGGCACATTTTGTGCATCTTTTGACATTTTATTCTTTTCATAGCCTAAATTAGCAAATCTTAGCTTGTATGATTATCTTCCAAATAAAAGAAAAAAACTTTCTCGTATAAGAAAGAATAAACCACAAAAACAAAATCCAATAGATGATAATAATAAAATCAACTCATTTAACAAAAAAAGAAAAGAAAAACAAGTCACAATTTTTGCAATAATTATAATTATAAAAGATAAATGTCTATTAGAATATGAAGAAGATCTTCTTATCTAAGAAAAAAAATTTATTTAAAGTTTGAGAGAAATTTTTTTTCCAAATTATAATTTGATTTAAAGTTTGAGAGAAAAAAAATCTAAGAAAATAATCATGCAATATAAATAATTTAAAATTTTCATCCTTTTGATCAACATTCTAGATATGTCAATAATAACTCATAGACAATTTAAGAGAGGGAAAGAAAGAAAAAGGAAAAAAAATCAACAATAACAAAACTCTTTTTTTTTTTTTAATAACATAGACTCAAATATAAAGAAAATACAATAATCCCAAATCAAAAACATCTAAATACAACATCACAAGAACTAAATAACAAAACATACAACAAACAACAACTAAAACTAAAAACCCTGCTCATATCTTGATCTGGAGGAGGATATGGAGGACTAAACTTGGTAAAGTGGTTGTTGATGGTATCTACTTTAGTATTGAGTGAATCAAACTGACCTCTAACCCAACTCATATCTTCATTATATCTAAAGTCCTACAGGTCCAAATGAAATTGAACATGATCAAATTGTTAATCTATATGAGACTCGAGGTGATCTAATCTCTAGATCAAATCTTTGTAGAACTGATGCTCAGGTTTAGGAGTAGGAGAAGGTGCAGGTGCTGGAGTAGGTCCTTCATCAAATTTTTCTCCCTCATCCCCTTGATACTGTTGGGAAAAAAATATGAAATGAAGCATCAGTAAAATAGACATTTAAATTATTTTGGGGATTGGGATGAATAAGAATGTATTTCTTCTCAAGTATATGGCCATTCAAGTATCTTAAAGCCACATTCTTCTTCCTTCTAGTGGAAGGGAGTATCATGTTAGTAAGGTTATTGATATAGTCCAAATCAAATGGGCTTCATCAAATGGAGTGTCTGATAATATGTAGTATGTTACTATGTTAAGCAAATGAGTGATATTGATTTGATCACCAACTTTAGGAATAATGGAGGTTCTCAAAATATAATAAATGATTCTAGCATTTGGATTCATGGTATGTATAAGGGGAAAGTGTTGGATTGAAAGTATTCCCCTAAGAGTTTGATTAACAACAGACCAATCAAAATCACTTTTTGAATCATAGAATGTGCCCTAACTCCTTTAGTTCTAAGATGTAAAAAAGTGCCGAAATCCTCTTTAGTGATTTCAACACTTTGGTCGAAGACATACTAGGACATTATGGTGTTGCTTTCTCTCATTCTCAAATAGGAGAGAAAATATTAAAAGGTGTTAGAGTGAAAGAGTAGATCATAGTTAGAATGAAAGAAAATTGAGTGAAGTCAAAGAGAGGCATAATTGGAAAATTGATAACTTCTTCAATAAGAAGACAGGAAGGAGTAATTTTATCTTGAATAAAATGATCATTGGCTTGTTCATTCTCTCTTAAAAGAAAATTTTCATCTCGTTCAGTATGAAATGAACTTCCTTTGGAAGGATGTGATTGTTTGTGGCAACTTGCCTTTTAAGAAGGATTGAACACAAGGATTGAAAAGGACTGATTGTGGAATTGATTGAACAAATTCAAAGAACATCTTCCAATTTATAGAAGTCGGATGATTTAGTATAGTACAAAATTGAGTTCGTGTGTATGATTTTGAACTTCATATAGTACAAACTTGGGTTCATACATACAAATATAAACGGTCAAGAATAGTTATGGCTGTGAAACGTCTTTTTGTAAGTTAACTTCTCGATGAGTTATTTAGTATGAACTTTGACCATAACTGATCATACAAATGAACATGTATTTGTATGGGATGATTTATCAATAAAGATTATACCTATCAATTGAATTTGTTCATATGCAAATTGACAAGATGATCATACAGAGGAACAGGTGTTCATCCGGGACAATTTTCAAATAGTACCGCCCTAAACCATAATGAATTCATTCTGAAGCATTTTGCCACGTGTTCAAACATATTAATGATTGATGATGTGTTTATACTGTAAGATTATCATGAAAAGGTATTAAAATTTCCTCTGCCTAATTTAAATATATATATATATATATATATGAAAGATCTAAGGAATTTGTATAGTACAAAATTGCTTTGTATAGTATGAATGAAAATCAATTTTGGATTTATCCATGATGATCAAGACACTTTTCTAAAATATACCAAATAAGACTCATTTAATAGAAAACTAAATCAATAAATAGATAAATCATAGATAAAATAAAAAAGTACCAAATAAGACAAATAAAAAATTACAACCAAAATAAAATCATAAACAACAAAAAATATACACAATCGCATTTTGCAAACTTACAATTTTAAGCATGAATATCAATAACACCAAGTATGGTTCTTAAGGTACTAAAAGTTTATAAAACATGTGGTTTAATAAAAATATCTGCAAGTTAATTTTTAGTAGCTATATGATGCAGTTCAATTTCTCCATTAGTGATATGGTCCCTAATGAAGTGATGTTTTATGAATATATACTTGGTCCTAAAGTGTTGGAATGAATTATTTGAAATACAAATGGCACTTATATTATCACAAAAAATTAGAATAATACCAATTAAAAAACCTAAATCCATAATTTGTTATTTTAACCAAAGATCCTGTGCCATACAACTTCCTAAGACTATATATTCTGCTTCAGCAATATAAAGGGAAACTGAATTCTATTTTCTGCTATACTAGGAAACTAAAGAGTTTTCAATGTATTGATAAGTTCCAAAAGTACTTTTTCTATCAACACTATATCCTATAAAATCTAAATTAAAATATCCCATGATTTCAAAAGAAGTATTATTCCTTGGATACCAAATCCCTAGGTTTTGAGTTCCTAAATGATATCTCAAGATTCTTTTAACAATAGTCAAATGGGATTCTTTTGGATCAGCTTAAAATCTAGCACAAAGACAAATACTAAATATGGTATCAGGTCTTCTAGTAGTTAAATAAAGCAATAAACCAATCATACCTCTAAATTTCTTTTATTCAATAGATTTACCTTTAGAGTCCTTATCTAACTAACCTGAGGAACTCATGGGAGTACTTATTGGTTTAGCTTTATTTATTTCATACTTTTTAAGGATGTCTTTAATATATTTTGACTTACTAAGAAAGGTGCCATCCTCTTTCTGCTTTATGCTGAAACTAAGAAAGTAGCTCAAGTCTCCCATCATAATCATTTCAAATTCCTTACTCAATATATTTAAAATGTTATCACAAAGATTTTTAATGGTGGATCTAAATATGATATTAACAACATAAATTTAAATAATGAGAATGTCATCTCCTACTCTTTTTATGAAGAGATTGGTGTCCACACTCACTTTAATAAAAGATATTTCTAGTAGGAATATGCTTAGCCTTTCATATCATGCCCTAGGTGCATTCTTTAGTTCATACAAAGCCTTCTTCAATTTAAACATATGATTTGGAAATTGTGAATTTTCAAAACATGGAGGTTGCTCAACATAAACATCCACTTTAATCAACCCAATAAGAAAATCACTATTGACATCCAGTTGAAATAATGTATATCCTTTAAAATATGTAGATGCTTGAAGCACCCTTATTACTTCAACTCTGGCTACAGGGGCAAAAGTCTCATTACAATCAATTCATTCTATTTAATTGTACCCCTTAGCCACCAATCTTGCCTTATTTCTAACAATTAAAACTGAATCATTCATCTTATTTTTGAAAACCCACTTAGTTTCAACAACACTTTAATTTTTAGGTCCTTCTACCAACTCTCAAACATCATTTTTAATAAATTGATTCAACTCTTCTTGCATGGCTAGAATCTAAAATTCATCAAAAAGTGCTTGATTTAAATTATTGGATTTAATCATTGAAATAAATGATGAGTGATTTACTTCTTTGCTAAGTCTATGCCTAGTCCTAATGCCATCTCTCAGGTCTCCTAAAATCAATTCTTCAGGATGACTTTTAGGATATTTTCATTCTTTATGCAATTTATTTTCATTTCTTACCATTTTTTCAAGATTTTCATTTTTAATTCCTTGGGTATATTCTTCAACATCATCTTCTTCTAACCTAGTCCCTCTAGAAATATCTAATTCATTAAGAATTATATGAGTGGTCTCCTCTACTACAAAAGTCCTTTTATTAAAAACTCTATAGGTTATGACAATACATGAATATCCTAAACAATTTCTCTCATCAAATTTAGGATCAAATTTTTCTAAAAGAGTTGTTATGAATAAACACTTTACATCCAAAGATATATAGATGTGAGAGGTTAGGTGTCATATTCTTAAGTAGTTCATAGGATGTCTTATTCAATTTAGATCTAATGTTCACCCGATTTAGAACATAATAGGATGTATTAATTGCTTCAGTCCAAAAATATTTAGGAAGTGAATATTCAGCCAACATGGCTCCAATGGCTTCTAATAAGGTTCTATTCTTTCTTTCAATAACTCCTTTTTGTTGAGGGGTTCTAAGAGCTAAAACGTTATGATCTATCCCTTGTTCTTTATAGAAAATTTCAAAATTTATATTTTTAAATTCTCCACTACTATCACTATGAATTACAAGAATTTCATAACTTAGCTTCCTATGAATCCGAGTAGAAAATTTTTTAAATTCATCAAATGATTCACTCTTATGTGATAAGAATCTAATCTAAGTAAACCTAGAATAATCATCAATAATCACATACCCAAAAACTTTCCCTCCAAGACTTACAAGGATAACAGGTCCAAAGAGATTCATATGAAGGACTTATAAGGGTTTGTTAGTTCTAACATCTTTAATTGAATGAAAGGAGGACTAGACTTGTTTTCCTAATTGAATAACATCACATAGGTGATCCTTAATGAAACCTAATTTGCGTATTCCTCTAACCAATGTTTTTTGGGCATTATTCCTAAGATTTTTCATGCTTGCATGACAAAGTATTCTATAACATAACCAAGATTCATTAGCAATAGTTTTTAGACAAAAAATATTAGAAGATTTAACATAATTTAAATCAAGAATTTAAATATTATTTACCTTATCTTTATGCAACACATCAACTCCATTTTGACTTATAATACATCTTGTAGGAAAAAACTTTATATTAAAAGTCCTATCACAAAGTTGACTAATACTTAGTAAGTTATGTTTTAATCCTTCTACCAATAACACATTTTCAATACAAAAATTCTTCATGTTACCAATCATACCTGAATCTACCACTCTCCTAGTGGTGTTATCTCCATGTGTCACTTTGCTTCCAGTCTTGGCCTCCAACAATATAAATTGATTTGCATCTCTAATCATATATTTTAAACATCTATTGTCCAGGTATCAATGTTCTTACGAGGGCTTGTATGAAAGATTTTCTACCAAATTATTAACTATTAAACTTGGGAACCCAAATAAAATTAGGTTCTCCTCTTGACAATAAAAATTCATATGCATGTTTGATATGCTATGATTGATACATCTTAGCTCTCCACACTAAATGTATTCTACTTTAAATAGTACAAGTGTGAGAAATATGCCCCATCATTCTACATGAAAAGTATTTAACACCAGAAAAATGATTTATTAGTCTATATGAGTTATAATATTTTTTCCTAGGTTTTAAAATTATAGGATTTTGGTTAGGATTATAAAATTATTCATGTGTGGGTGCTATATTATTTTCCTTAAAAGCTTTCAATTTTATTTGAAGATATGAGTTTGCATTTTCTAAAATAAAATTTTTAATCTTTAAATCATGTTCCCTTTCTACCAAATTCTCCCCAAAATTCTTTAAAATTATTTTTAAGCTCAACATAAGATGTTTTCAATAGTTCATGCTTCTTATTCAAATCATCATATTCATGTAGCAAAACCATGTGATTGTTATCTATTGTTGCATGAGCATTCCAAAGATTTTCATGCTCCTTTTATAAATTCAAATACTCAATACTAAGGTTAGCATATAATTTTTTAAGTTTTCTATATGAATTATGAATCTTCTCAGAAACTTCAAATAATTCATCATAAGATAGGTCACATCTCCTCTTCATTTTAATGATTAAGTTTATTTGCCATTAAGCACAAATTTGTAACCTCCTCTTCTACTTCTATTTTTAAAGAGTATGAAGTTGTGTTAACCTAGAAAGCTCTTTGCATTCTATTCTTAACCTTTCTAACATTTACTTTCTCCTCACCTTTCTCCTTATTAGGATTAGCTTTGAGATTTGGTCATTTACTCTTTATATGTCCAAGCTTTCTGCATTCATAATAAATGACTTCATTAGTAAATTTTGGATTCTTATAGAACTTACCTTTATTCTACTATTGAAATCATCCTTACTTTCTCTTAAGAAAACTTTTGAATTGCTTAGTCATAAGTGCAATATCTTCTTCATCCTCTAGCATTGATTGATCACCCTCTGAATCATTAACTTTCGAAGCTATATTTCTCTCTTTCATTTTATCACATACATTGATCTATCTTTGATTCAATCATTGCTCATAAGTAATAAGTGATCGAAGCATATTGTCAATAGAATATACATTCAAATCTTTAGACTCAGTTATGGCAATTATCTTTATATCATAAGTAGCAGGTAAACAATGTAAAATTTTATTAACTTATTTTGAATTTGTAAGTTCTCTATCTTAAGCATGAAATAAATTAACAATCTAAGTGAATTTGATATATATATCAGAAATTGTCTCATTTGGTTTCATGCAAAATAGTTTATAGTCATGTAATAAAATATTCAACCTAGATTATTTTACCTCATTTATTCCTTCGTAAGTTATGCAAAGTCTATCCATATTTCTTTTCCAATTTTGTAAGTAGAAAAACACATATAATCCTTATATTTTAAAGAACAAAAAAATTATTAAACATTTTACATTTAACTATGTTAATTCTCTTCCTTCTAAAGTCCATTTAGTAAATGCTATTTCAGCTCTAATGCCATTAACAATTCTTCTAGATCTAGTGTAACCATCCTATACTAATATCCACAAGAGATAGTCAAGTGATTACAAAAAAGTAGACTTGAATGTTTTTCAAAAATCAAAAGGAATGTTATCGAATAAAGGTGGTCTTCTAATTAAATATCCTTCAACAGTATTTTGATTTCCAAAATTAGCCATGATCATTTTTTTAAAAAGTAGTATAAACCTTAATTTTTAAAACTTATTTTGATACCACTTAAAATTTTGTGTAGGTAGTTAGACCTTATAGAACTATCCCAAGGCTAACCAAGAGGGCGGAAGAATTGGTTATTAAAAAAAAACTTGGATTTTTAAAAACTATTTAGATTTATGAAAGTTAAATCAAGAATTTTGAAACATGCAGTTGTTTATAGAAATGATTATCATAAATGAATTTCGAACCAAAAAAATGTAAATACAAAAAAATAAAAATACAAGAAAAAATTAAAGGCTACAAAAGAACACCAAATTTTATAGTGGTTCGGTCTAACTAGACCTACATCCACTCCCTAGAGACTCCTTCTCCAGGTACAACACTAAATAATAGTGACTCTCCTTTTGCCCCCATAGCAAGGTAGAGAAGCCATTATAAACTCTCTTCCACCAACTTGGTGTGGCAAAGAATTATCACCTTTTACACTCTCCAATGATGGCAGCATACCATCACATCCTTTTTTGCCCTCCTGGTGAAGGAAAAGAACCATTACTTTTACACTCTCCAAGTGATGGTAGAGTACCTTTACATCCTTTTTCACCCTCCTGGTGAAGGCAAAGAACCTTGATCAAACCATGAAGATCTTCTCTCAAGAGCCTCCAAGAAAGTTGGGTAGAAACTTGAAGACGACAAAGAGATCCTCACTTTGGAAATCCTTGTGAATCCCTCAAACTCCCCTGCACTAGATCTCACACTTCACTCATAAAATCTCTCCCAAACACACTCTCAATGGTCCTTCTCAAGAGAAATTCAAAGAAAAGGATTATGAGATAGTTTATAGGACTCTTTATTTAGAAAACATGTGAAAAACCATCCAAAATTGAATTTTTTAAAAGAACTGTCCTACGATCATGGATTGTCTAGTACAAATAGTTTAAAAAATTAGGGCTTTATTTGGTACAAACTTGGATGAACTCAATTTTGTATAATGTTAGTCATTTGTACAAATTCACGTCATATTGTACAAATAGTTAAAAAAATGAATGTGTTTGCGCAGTATGATCAACAATGAACCTAATTTTGTACTCTATCATTCATATGTATGCATTCATATTATTATATACGAACCATTCAAAAATAAATTTCTTCATTTGGTATGAACCTAATTTCATACTCTGTCTTCTATATGAATTCACATCATACTGTATGAATAGTTTAAAAATGAATGTGTTCATTTGATATGATCTGGTATAAACCTAATTTCATACTATATCAATCATATGTACAAATTCACGTTGTATAGTATAAAAAATTCAAAAATTCAAGCCATTATTTTATTAACCATGTTCTGGAGGAAAATACATGTCAAGTCATATAAAACGGTTAAATATCATACAATATAATCAGTTTTAAAAAAATTATCACACTCTCCTGAGTGTATGTGTGCACGGTTACCTAATTATATTCAAATTTTCTTAGACTTAAGAAATTAAAAATAGAGATATACATACTCTATTACATGAAATCCTAATCTGCCTTCTCTTAAAGTCTTTAGCATTGTGGAGTAGTATATGAATTCCATGAAATGTTAGTACACATAAAAACAAATATAAATATTTAATATATGATAGAATAAATAATAAAATCATAATAATAATTTTTTGTTATCATCAAAAATCACAATCTCACTCTTGATTCCTTATTTGCAACATAAGAAGTATACAATATACCTCTATGGGCACAAATGTGTATATATTTAGTTTCCTGATCATTCACTCTCCTTTGAGGGGTGATTCATAAAAAAGCAAATAAATATTAAGTGAATTATTTAATATCCTTACCAAATTATAAAAGGGGAATAAAAAAGAGTTGCTACACTACCATTATTATTGCCTCGATTGGTGTACCCTCCCTCAAGAAAATCATTATGACATTGATTTGACCCTTATCCTCTAAAAATGCAAGATGATAGAAGGTGAAGAGAAAATATAATAGCCTACTCCAAAGTAATAAGAAAGCAAGAACAATCAAGATGAGTGGGCCTATTGGCATAAAGATGAGCAACATAGTTGAGACTATCCCGAGAAAAACAAGTGGCTAAGCCGAGTAAGGTGTTGGTAATTTGAAATAATAATAAGGAGAGGGTCATTCTCTCTTAAAGCTCTAATGATTTTCAACTTGAAATTTCTAGCAAGTGCCTGCATTATAGTGATCTATCTAGGCATCGATGGTAGTGATTGACACCCAAAAGTTAATTGATCCTCTTCTTACCAAAGCCCCAACTCAATCCTTAGTAAAGCCCATAGGCAAAAATGACCACATGCTAGAGAGACTTCAAAAATCAATTATCACTAGCAAGGTTGTCACAACATATAAATATAATAGGTCATATAATGTTAGATTATAATAGGACAAAATTTTTAAGACCTCATTGGAGATAATTATAGAATTTTTAATAAAATTTATAGACTACAGAGCTACTAAAGCTTCATTTAAACTCATAAATACTGATCATCAAACTCTTTTCATTTACCTAATAAATTTTTAAAACTAAAACTAGTATCAACAAACAACATATGACATAGATGTCATAAAACATAATAAGAAAATCCATAACTATCAAAATCTAACAAGACATACTTATGCTAACACAGATCTCTAATTTTGCAAGCTTTCTCTAATTAGCCTACCCTTTCCTCCCATCCCATCCCAAAATAAATGCAAAAATGATAGCATGAAAAACCATAAATCAATAGGTTACATTCAACCTATCCAAATCCTTAAAAATAATAATAATTAACAGCTTTGAAATAAGAACATTAAAGTAAATTCATCCATATAAAAGTGTAAGCAAGATTTTCAAAATAAATGGTAGTGAATATCTATAGAGTAGTAAATAGTAATTCTAGCACACCTATTCAAGTAGTATAATAGTAAACAAATCACTTCAATTGCTCAGAAAATAACACATTAATTTCCCTTAGGCCCTTATACAAATAATTACAAAATGTATACTTCATGCCCGTATGACTTACATTTAGATACAAATTCAAAATTTTAGGCCCTTAAAACTTATAGCACCAAAAAATCTCAAACAAATCTTCAAAATTTTGCCAATTCATAAATTTTAGATATATAAAAGTAAAAATAATTATGTTTTCAAATACAACATACATTATCAGACTTATCATTGAGTTTTCATAAAAATGACCTACTGATAGTACAAAATGTGAACACAAAATTTTACATTTCAAGAATAATCAAACATATCAACTTTAGCATCAAAATTTTAATTAAAGTTTCAGAAAATCTTAAAAATCTTGAATTATTAAAGACTAATAGTGGCAAAATGTAACTTACCTCAGAGCGAGCAATATCACTAATTGATCCAACATAGGAAATGGCTCAAAGTTGACCGAAATTTTACCTTCTCTCTCTAGTCTTTCTCTTTCTCTTTCTCTTTTTAACAGATTTTGCATTAGGGAAAAAATAATATGGCATTTAAAAAATTGAGTGGATTTTGATATTTAAAAAAATATTTATTCCCAACCTAACAACTCTTAAAAACCCAACACCACAACTTTCCCTTTAGAAATTAGAATTCTAGAGAGAATGGAATTAAAGTGCCACATGGCTAGCACCATAGTGTTGCCCTAAACTCAAAATTTTCACTGTAGAATATAAAAAGGATAGAACCACAGTGCAGCCACCACCAGCATTGTGGTACTGATTGTTATACTTCACTCTACACTTATGGACTATAATGGATGCCAAGCAAGAGCACGTGTCATGTCATATAATATTGATGTGCTTCGAGTTTCATTTCCATAAGAAGTAAAATAATATCAATACAAAATTAGTACTACTTCTAATCATTACTAGATTTATCTTAATAAAAGGATAAAAATGGTTGTGCTTGTTGAAAGTAAATTACTACTAATTAACTAGAAAGAAAGTCTATGTATAATTGATTATGAACTTGTGCAAGATAAGAAATTATGTACACTTAAATAGGTATATCCTAATAGGTGTCGTGAATTATAGAATATATGAAAACTCATCTATATCAAGTTCATCAATGTCTTTAGTAAATCCTAACTTTACTAAAATTATACTATCTCCTTAATAATCCTAAAATTCTATCCAGTGTATGTCTATGCCTAGAAGTTCTCTATTCTAGTGTCCCTAATTATTCCATTACTCCTATGGTGAGGATTTGAATCATACAAAATTTTAATTTTATGCACAACCTATACACAAATTAAATAAATCTCAAAGGCATTAGAAACATAAGTGAAATGATTGTTAACAACCTAGACCTATTATATGTAACACATGCATATATATCATATCATAAGCCCACAAAAAAATTTATCCTAATATTACAATTAATATAAACATGAAAAGTTTCTTTCAAAGATTTAAAAAAATATATGAGTAGATTGTTAAGGATAGATAGAACCTGGTTTTTCTTGCAACATCAAATGCATACACTCATTTCCGTCTGGTCCTTTTCTCTTCACCCAAACTCCCTCACTATAGACCCTACCTATAACTAAGTATAAAAGATAAAAATGATCATCCTCTTTCATTAATTTGGTAATATTATTTATATTAAAAATATATAATTAGCTCTAGTACCACAGTGCTCAGAGTTGTAGCATTATGACTCTCCTAAAAAAAACCTAAAATAATGGAGATAATTAGGTGCTCTATTGTAGTGATCTAACTAAATCATTTTGTCAATTCCTAAGAATGATTGAATTAACTAGTCCATCATGGAATTTTATGCAGATGAGAGAAAGTTAGTGAGAGAGACTCCCATTTTTTTAACAAGCATTTTCAAATTTTCCTTTGTTTTAACCGTTCGCGGGCTTTCCGCACGGCTTGGATGGCCGTCCGCCGGCAGACGGAGATGGCCGGAATGTATCGACTGTAATCTCCAGGGCGTCTTGCAGCTTCTTCAGCGTCGCTGATGCTTCATGGGACAAGGAATTTCCAAGACTGAATAGTGTGAATGCTCCTCTTGTCATAAGGGAGCCATTGGAAACTATTTGCAATACTACTCCTCCAGTTTCAGGGAAGGGTAAAGGGATAATTGAGCAGGACACCTCTTCAATGAAGAAAGTGGATGATAAGCCATCTAAAATAGGATCGTCATCGTCCAATATGAAATTACTGGTGAAAGGTTTCTTCTCTAAACCTGATGTAATGATAATGGGAGCTACTTCAGTCCAATCTAAGGAGGATATGCTTTCAGATGTTTGTGTTAATATCCAAACTGAGCCTAATGATGGAAATGAACAGAGATCTAATACTATCGAAGAAGATAGAAGGGAAGATGCTGAGAAAAATCCTTGGAATAAAAGACCTTATATTAAAGTTGATTTGTCAAAAATTGAAAATTCCGTGACTGAAGATAGGATGGTGGTAAAGTTATTTGAACCAAATGTGGAACTCAATTCAAAAAAACTTCAATTATCTATGGTGGTCAAAGCTTTTGGGAGTTTCAATTCATTCCAGGTGATAGATGATGAACTTCGACGTCAATGGGACAAGTATGGCAAATTCCATCTCATGGTTCTGGGCTATGGATGGTTTTTGTGCTCTTCTTTCTCTACTGAAGCTGTTGAGGAGGTGCTATCAGGTGGACCTTGGTTCGTTAAGGGTCACATCGTGGGTATTGACAAATGGAGCCCAAAATTCTCTACTGATTCATTGAAAGGTTTGTCTTCTCCCGTTTGGGTGAGATTACCCAATCTACCTTTGTACTGTTGGGATGAAGTTAATGTGGCAAGAGTATCTTCTTTGATTAGAGTCCCTATTCTCATTGATGGAGACATGTTTCAATGGGGGAGGAGGGAATTTTCAAGAGTATGTGTGAGAATTGAACTTGATAAGCAATTGCCATTCGGAGTATGGGTCGAAGCCTTGCATGGTCGCTTCTTTCAAAAGGTAGAATATAAAAAAGTTTCAACTCTCTGTTTCAATTGTGGGAAGTTGGGACATCTTAACAAGGCTTGTGTTCTAAAGAAGACTATGGAAAACGTCAATATGATAGAGAATAATCCTACTACTTCAAAGGCTCAGCTGGATGATCAGACATTACCTAAGTCTGATGAAGTATTGTATGGTCCATGGATGCTGGTTAATAGGAGAAGAACAAATTTTTTCAATAAAGGAGCTCAAAAAGAGGTAAAATGGCAAAGGCTGGAGTCATTCTAAGTGTTAGACAGGTTTACAGGAAGGTAGAACCTACAAAGGTTATTCCTTTACAAAAAGAAGATGCTGAAGATTTTTTTAAGAAGCCGTCTAATACAGCTGATACCAGGACTGATCAGGATACTCAGGATCAATCAAGGTTGGTTCCTAACTCTACTCAAATTGTTTCTAAGGAGAACGGTAATTCTTTTAAAACTATTATAGATAGCAGTTTTAATATCCTGGCTTCTCTTGGAGAGGAGGATAACAATTTGAACCAAAAATCTAAAGAAAATGTGGCTGAAGATGATTTAGTTATTAAAGAAGGAGAGCTGATTGAGACTCATTATGTTGAAGCTGAAGGTATGGATTTCGGTCTAGAAATTGTGGTTAAGAAACCAATTAATGATAATGTCTCTTCTAAATGTCAAGTTGGTTCTGATTTGATAACTGATGGTTATAAACCAAAATTGCTCAAAGAGTTGAGGTCCTTGGGACCTTTGAAAACAGACTCTAGAATGAAGATGGGGTTGAATAAGAAGAGGAGCGGGGGTCCTTCCCCCTCTTGGGGATAGATGAGTTTTTTAGACTTTTGGAACTGTAGGGGGGCAAATAAAAGAGAAGCCTCCTTATATTTTGAAGGACTTTCTGAAGGAATGGGACATTTTCTTTGTGGGGATAGTTGAGACTAAGATTTTCCAATCTTAGTAGAAGTGATTTCAACAAATTTATGGGAGTAGATTGGGATTTTTTCATGGTTCCATCAGCTGGAATGTCTGGTGGAGTTCTGGTTATCTGAAAGATGGAAGTGGCTTCTTTTTCTCTACTTGAATCATCTGATCAAGGAGTGGTGGGGGAGCTGGATATTGGTGACAAAGGTAAGTGGATTGTTTCCACTATTTGTGGCAGTCACAATGTTCTCGAAAGAAGGAAGCTTTGGGAGATGGTGGGAAGGTGTTCCTTCTTAGAATCACCTTTGGTGGTTGGGCGAGACTTCAATTGTATTATTTCACAAGAAGAGAAAAAAGGCAGGAAGAAGTTTAAATTCTCCCAAGGGCCTATGGAGATGAAGAATTTTATGATGGACTATGATTTGCATGATGTGGAGATCATAGGTCCTAAGTTTACTTGGTGTAACAACAAAAAAGGCAATGCAAGAATCCTCGAGAGATTGGAAAGATGTTTCTCAATTCAAAAGATTTGGAGAGGATCCACATTGCCTTGGTGACACACTTACCAAGGGTTGCTTCTAATCATTGTCCCATTATTTTGGAAGTTATTATGGTGTTATTGCTCATAGCAAGTTTTTAAGATTTGAAGATGTATGGCTTTTTTATCCGGCATCCTCGACTGTTGTTAAAAACTCTTGGAACAAGATGGTAAATGGTGATGCTATGGAAGGACTTAACAAAAAGTTTTATAGATCCCTTAGAGCTTTATTCTTTTGGAGTAAAGCCAAACACAAAATCTGTTAGAACTCAAGGAGATTCTATAGAAGGAAATTGAAGATTTGCAAATTTTTGAAGCCAACAGTAGCAACTTCACGGAAGATGATCTATGGAGGTTAAGGGAAAAAATCAATGAATTGAATGTGACTCTTGCTAGATTGAGTACTTGGTGGAGACAAAGGACCAAGGTCAAATGGCTTAAGGAAGGAGACTTAAACTCAAATTTTTTCCATGCTTATGCTAATGATAGAAGGAATGGAAACATCATCAAGCAAATAAAATATGAGGAGGGTAATCTGGGGGAGGATGCTTCGGCCATCACAGATGTTTTCTTCAAGTATTTTGGGAATAAATGGAGACAAAGGGATTGCATTTTGAATGGATGACCGAATCCTATGAAAATGCTCAATGAAGATGAATGTAGACTTCTTGATCAAGAATTTATTTTTGAGGAAGTTGAAGCTGTGGTTTCGAATCTTGGCTATAATATCTCTCCTGGTAAGGATGGCATTTCTTTCTCTTTTATTAAAGCATGTTGGAAATTGATAGGAGGAGATGTTTGGAGAGCTATTCAACTTTTCTTTACTTCTGGTAAAATGTGTGCTAAATGGAAGGAGACTTTGGTGGTGCTTATTCCTAAAGTAAAAAATCCTATTCTTGCCTCCAGTTTTAGACCTATTAGTCTCTATTTGTCCATTTACAAGATTATTGCTAAAGTCTTGTTGAAAGTGATTAACTCTTTGGTGTTGGATGTTCAATCGGCATTCATCAAAGGTAGATCTTTATCTGATCATATCCTTCTTGCACAAGATGTCTTTCACAAGTTTAGATTCTGTAAATCTAAAACTGGTTTTGTTGCTATTAAAGTTGATATGGAACTAGCATACATTAGTATGGCTTGGAATACTCTTAAACAAACTCTTCATTGTTTTTGTTTTCCATGGAGATTTTCTAGGCTTCTTATGGAATGTGCCATTGATCCTTATCTCTCTATCATTATTAATGGTGTTGGTTCTGAGTGGATCAAGGGAAAGAGTGGCTTTAGATAGGGCTATCCTCTTTCCCCCTACCTTTTCATTTTTTGTTCTCCACTTCTAACAAATGCCTTTGAACAAGAAGGTAGAAATCTGGGAGTTAGATTGACTTCCTTGGCTCCCAAAATAAGCCATCTTATGTATGCAGATGACATTCTTATTCTATCCACAGCTAAGGTAGATGAGCTGAAGCAGATTCAAAGTATTCTCAATAAATACTGCAGCTGGACGGGTCAGCATATAAACAAGGCAAAATCTGTTATTTTGTTTGGTAATTCCGTGACCATAAGAAGCAAAAAACATATCAGGAAAATTATGAATTTCAGAGAAGTCAAGGAGATGCAATACCTGGGTGTAAAGATGACATTAAGGAGGTTAAAACATAATGACTTCCTTCATTTACTGGATAAAGTTTCAGCTAAACTGAATGTATGGGGAAGGAGATACATTTCAGCTCCAGGGAAACTGGCTCTCATCAAATCTGCTATTCTATCCATTCTAGGTTTTTTTTCAACTCATACTTTAATTCCTTTAAGCACTTTGAAGGAATTAGATAGACATTATAGAGATTATCTTTGGAAAAAAGAAGATGGAAAACCTGGTATGCGCTATGTCGCTTGGGATGATCTTTGTTGTCCAACAAATGTTGGGGGTAGAGGGGTTCTTTCTGCTATTCATTCAGTTGAATCGCTTAGAGTTATGTTCGTTTGGAATTACTATAAGAACCCAAACTCTCTTCTCAACAAATCTTTGAAGACTAAATATGGAAGAGATGTTATTCATGGAGAAATTAATAGATTCAAGTCCCCTTCTTGGAAAATTCTGATCAGTGGTGCTAAAGCTTTAAAACCAATTATCAAATTCAAGGTAGGGACAGGAAATAATATCAAAATTCTTGAAGATTGCTGGATATTGGATAGAAGATTGGAATTATGGCCAACTTTCATTGCTACAGTCGAAGGTGAATTCCCAAAGCTGGAAAATTTTATTCTAAATGTCCAATGGAATAATTTTGAGCTGATGAAATATTTTGGAATAGAGTTGGTAAAGATAATTGAACAGATTACTCTATACCCAGAACTTCCAAATGATGAATTAGAACTAGTTAAATCATTTACTGGAAAAACGATAGCTGCTATTGCAAGAACCAAAGCAGAGGATTTTTCGGATTCATGGAGCTGGTTCAAAAAAATTAATCTGAATCCACGGCTGAAATGGTTCTGGTGGCATTTATGGAGAAATGCTATTCCTTCTAAAGAATTTTTGGTATCCAGGAGATTGGTTGTTGATTATAACTATCCTAGAGGATGTCATCAAGTAGAAAACTCTGAGCATATTGTAGTTACTTGCGATAAACTGAAGGAGGCGATCGGATTGGCTAATAAGTGGGGATTTTCTCTTCTAATGCTTAATTCTTGGACAGAATGTTTCATGTTTATGAAAAACATGTTGAAGACAAATTTATTTGCTGTAAATTTATATTGCACAATAACATTCTTCTCTTAGAAGAGTAGAAATAAAATGATTCATGAAGGGAAAGAATCTAGAATTTTTTCTATTGTCTCCAATGCCATCAACACTACTTCTATTGCTCTAAAATTTAGTTCTATTTGGGATCACTAGGAAGCTAATCGATCTTTGAGATCGTTCACTAAACCTTGGCATCCCCCTCCCCCCGAGTGGATCAAAGTGAATCTTGATGCAACTTTATTGAGATCCAATTAAGCGGGTATTGGTGGAGTTTTTAGAGATCACAAAGGTAGATTTCTCCTTGCTTTTGGAATCAAAAGTACTCATTGGGACAATGGAGCTTTGGAGCTTTTAGCATTTCAAACTTTAAACAAAAACATCAAGGATTGGATGTTGGACTCAAAAGGAATTATACTATAAGGTGATAGTATAAATGTGATGGAATTTCTAAAAGCTAAAGTAAAGTTACCGTTCCCGATCAATGATGATAGGTATGAAGACTTTTCTTTTCTTAAAAAGTTTGATTGTTTCTTATTTAATTGGGTGGATAAAAATTGTAATAAGTTAGTAGATCGTTGTGCTAACTTGGCTTTGTTAGGTGATTTTATTTGGGAAGACACTAGCTCTGGTAATATTCCTCCTTACTTCTTGTTTTTATTAAAGAAGGAATGTGATAGCTCTTCTATCACATAGTTGTTTGTATTTGGGGTTTTTTCATCCCCCTTCTTTTGCTTTAATGCTATTTTGCATTTTCAAAAAAAAAAAAACTAGTCCATCATGGCACTTTGGTGATTCGATACTGTGGTGGCATTAACAACACTGTGATGCCCTTAACACAATGTGATGCTGTTTTGATTAAAAAAAATATGATTTAAATATATATAAAATTTTGAAAAATATTTAATTATTTTTGGGAAGATTAAATTTGAACTCTAGTTTTGAAATCTAACGCAACATTAGGAACGACATATCATCCCAAACGGAGAAGATATCGTTCACTAATTGGTCCAAATTTCAAAACATAAAAACTACCCAAATTATCGTAGTCAAACTCAAAATTATTTGACTATGCTAATTCGGATGAAAATATCATTAGTTTCATTATCAACATCACGATAATAATTTATATATATCTCCAAAGAAAGAAGATATCAATCATTGTCGATCATTTGAAAATGACGATAATGATCATCGTATTTCCCAAGAATAATTAATTAGAGATTTTTATTAAAAAATTTAATTTTAAAAAAAAAAATTAAATCTAAGTTTCCAAATCTCCTACGAGCGCAAGCCCTCGTAGTTAATTACATCGTAGGAAAATTAGAAGTTTTCCTACGAAAAACTCTCGATTAAAATAGCGATATAAATTTTATCTAGATTTTCAAAGATTGATATCAAAGGAGGTTAAGGTTTTGGAATTTCAAGTGGGATTGGATCAATGTTGAGCACTTATTTCTGAAGTCAAAGGAAGAGGAGTAGGGAGTGTTTTGGGATTCTGAAACAATTCAGAAAACACCCCAACCTATCCTAAGTGTTGGGCTCGAATTTGATTGAAAATGATATTTAATTTAATGATCGATTTTATTAGAAATTTGGGATTCAATTCCCGAAAATTGAGGTCTTATGGCCCGAGCCGGCCTCAAAACCTAAATCTAAATTGGGCACTTAGAATTAGTACCCCGAACCTAACTAGTGCAATGCGAATCTGGTCTTACCCCGGCCTGGATTGAGGAGCCAGCTAAACCACTTAAACGATTTTAAAATTTGAGTCCGGTCTTTTTTGTAGAATGGTAGGGACGTTAATTAGAAAAGTATAAAGGAATGGGGTCGACATCTAGAGCAGATCCTTAATTGACCCCTTAGACTTATGTTGGGTTTGATGTCTAAATAAATGCAATTAAATATTAGACTCCTTTTAAAGTTAGGAATCTAGGAAAAGACCTTTAGACTTTGAATTTGGCTTGATTGACCTAAGATCTAGGTAGATCCTAAGGTCTGAATAGATCTTAAAGTTAGGAATCTAGAAGGATTCTAGAGCCTAAGAAATTCCTAGAACTTGGAGTCTAGAAGGAGTTTAGGATCTAGAATAGCTCATAAGGTCTAAGCTCTAGAAGAATCCTAGCATAGATCCTAAGGTCAAGATTCTAGGAGGATCCTAGAGTTTAAATTAATTTGGAAATTAAATTAATTTAGGATCAAGAGTAGTCCAAGTGACCTCATACAAAAATGAGGTCAACAGATGCCCTCGCATCACTAAAATATTATTATAATATTACACTATAGTGCTTGGATTATGTTGTGGCACTAAAAACTTGATTGTTATGGTGCCTTTCTCTCTATTCTTAAAGTTGAATTTTTGCCTTAATGTTGTAACACTCCATAATTCTTTTCTTCATTTTTCCTTCTTTTTCTTTGTTTTTACCTACATAAAATCAAAAAGTGAGGAATTTTAATGCAAAAGCGATAACTTAAAACATGAAAAATTTTGAACTAATAGACCTTCCCAAATGAAATGTATAAAACTTGGATTTCATACACACAGCCCTTCAGGGCATGCTCTAATATAGAGTTTATGCATTCATAAGCATGCAAAGCATTCACAGATATATGCAAAATTGAAGTATAGAAATTTCAAAACACACATGAATTACTAGATCAAGTTCAAACCAGTTCAAAACAATATAGTTGTATCTTTCACAATCTCCCCGGCTTGGAAAAATGTTATCCTCGACATTTTAATGTATATATTAGTTAAATAAGTCAAGGTATGGCTGCCTCATTTCAAATTCTTTTCCTAGGTAACTTTTTATCATATATGTACTTTCATTGCACTTTAATCATTAAAATATAATTTATTCATTACACTATTTCCACTACTAGAACCTCTCCTCCAAACATCTTTCTACAAGCAGACCATTGTTAGTGAGCCCCTACCAAACTATTCTATATCAATTAGGCCCTCTCCACCAAAAGTCAATGATGTGTAATGGAACAAATATGCTAATAGGTGCCTCAGACAATCTTAAAGCCCTCTCAAAAATTTATATCACTTCTCTAGAGATATACAAACATGATATAGTGAATACATGGCTATTATCATAAACTCTAACTCATGCTGCATCACATTCCTACTCACTTGAACCAATCTAAATATGACTCTTGCATCAATTGCATAATAATTAATTTAATTATTAATGAAGCCACAAGTCATTCTGTATTGAGCACCACTACATTATGCTTCATTTGTGCTTTAGTGTTAGTTCATTTTATGATATTCACAAAACTACTTCTTTGAGTATCACATCATTTGTGTCAGTTATTTTTTTTTTGTATAAATATCTTGACCAAATTTGTCTGGGGATACACTCACCATTTTGTTTCTTGTGCTTACTTTTGGGTAGAGTCTAGTAGTGAATATAAGTGTGTTTAAGCAAGGAGAGAAGGATTAGAGAGCAAGAAAATGCTTATAACTTCTTTTGTAAAAGAGAATATGGTTCTTTCTTTTCTTAACTCCACTATTATACTTATTTTTCTTGTTTATTTGATTATAATGGTAAGCTAAATTTCTCTTTGGGCTTATAATGTGATATGAATGCTTGTGTTACATAGAGTAGGTCTAAGTTCTTAAAACTTCTCAATTTTATTTATTCTTTCTTCAAACATAATTTAATTTGAATATAAGTCATGAACAAAACTAAAATATAGTATCAACTATGTTCTCGACGGAGGCATAGTGGAACAAATAGGGGAATTATCATGGAGTACTTACAAGTATAGACATATACTAACTTAGAGATTTGGACCTGTTAAGTAAATATGTCAATCGTAGAAAAGTTTAATTTTACCAAAGACTCTAACAAACTCAATAAAGTTGAAGAGTCAAATGTACTCTAATTTACTGCATATTTTTGGTAGACCATACTATATTGTTGACCTCATTTTTTGTATGAGGTCACTAGAACCAATCCAGACCCTAAGATCTATCTTGACCCAAGATCAATCCTGACCTTAGGATCTAATCCAGACCCTATGATCAAATCCAAATTTTGAAACCTATAATTCAAGGCTAAAGGTCCAAGTCCTAAAAGCCTTTTTTTGTGAATTTTCAAACACATCAAAATCCAATCAAGTGACCTCTGATTCAAAGTCTATCAAATACATATTAATAAGACATGTCTCTAGAGGTAACCGTCCAAATTTGAGCTCATTCCAAGATCTCTAACTCTGTAAACTAAATTAAAATTACAAAGGCTACAATACCTTCAAATATTTATGGCCTATGCCACTAGACCTGCCACCTAGTAGATCCTGACCTTAGAGGTTTCTCCAAAGCCTCTAATCACTTCCAGACACTTGATCTTGACCTATTCAACAATAAACTATATTTTTTAACCCACTTTGACCCTCAGTCGATTAGGGGTCAAAATGACCAAAATACCCCTTAGGGATTCAAATACCCATTTCAAACCAAATGAACTCCAAATTGCTTGGAACCACTTCCAACAATTTTCAAATATCAAACTAAAATTATTGATTAACTTGGTTGACCAAGTCAAACTAGGTTGACCTAAATACCCCTTAATGTTTTAAATGGGTTATTTTAACCCATTTGACATTTCAAACCTCTTTCAATCCTTTACCCCAATCTTATATCATGGCTTAAGTACATATAAGATCAATATGAGCTAAGTCATGGTTAGTTGGACCAAGTCAACTTACATTGACTTGGTCATACCTCTCTTCATACATGTGTATGCATTTAAACCATAAACCTTAAACATTCAATCTTCTTCAAATCATCTCCATCAGTTCAAACACCCTCCCATGCCATATCATCAGTCAATTTGACTGGTTTATGAGTCAACTCAATCAACAATGAAAGTTCGTTAGGGATGTTAAGCCCTATAGAACTGGCCCAAGGCTAACCAAGAGAGGGGGTGAATTGGTATTTTAAAAATCTTTAGGCAAACCACAAACACAAACCAAATCACCATATAGAAATAACGTGCAGAAGAAATAAATGCAGAAGCAGTAAAAAACAATAATACAAGGGTTTATAGTGGTTCGGTCAACTCGACCTACGTCCACTCCTTAGAGGCGCCCTCCGAGTATTGCACTACAATCGTGACTCTCCTTTAGCCCCCACAGCTAGGCGGAGAAGCCTTTACAGACACCTCTTTTTGCCACACCCGGCAAGGCAGAGAACCTTCCTCCTTTTTCTTCCTCCTGAAGCAGGCAGAGAACCTCGATCGCTTGCTGGAACTTACCTCTCCCAACCCTTCCAAGGACAAGAGACTCTAGGGAAGAAGAAGTGGAACAATGCTTGGAGCAACCCTTGTGAATCCCCTCATAAGCTCCCCCTCACAATATCCTCTCTCTCTCTCTCTCTCTCCTTTAGGTTTTCTCAGGTCAAGACTGCAGCCAAGGATGTTCAAAAATGTTGAACAAGAGCTCTTAAATAGAAGAGCTTCAAAGGAGCTCATTAATTGCAAGTTGCCGACAATATCATCCAGGACGATATGGAAATCGTCCTGGCCGATCAGTACAAATTCCATGCAATCAGCCAGAGCATCGCCCTGAATGTAAACTGGACGATTGAAAATTGGCTTGATTGTCCAGGACGATCTCACGATCATCCAGGCCGATCAGTTCAAATCAGAGGAAAATCGTCCAGAGTATCTCCCTGAATTTGTGCTGGCCAATTTTTATCGTCCAGAAGTAACTAAGGTTTTTGAATAGATCATCCTGGCCGATATTGAGATCGTCTAGGATGATGTGATCGTATCAATCATCCTTAATTACTTCCTTGATTGCTGGTTCAATTTAGGCATAATTGTGTATTATCTTCCAGGATGATACAATATCGTTCTGGCTGATTTCCAAAAATACAATATACCTAAAATGAATAAGGCGGCTATTTCTTTCCATTTTGTTCTTATTGTACTGGCCGATAGAAGTATCATCTAGGCCGATTGGCTAATGACGGCTGCCTTAATTAAGAACCCCTGATTATATTTTCTATTTTAAGTCCGATCGTCCAGGATGATGTAAATATCGTCCTGGTCGATTTGAGTAAAAACAAAATTCTAAGTCTCTCAAGTGTGTGTGTGTAGGGTTACTTAGCATTAGTCACACAAAAGATTACAATTGACTCAAGAGGGAAAGAATAAAATTACAGACTGACTCAACCATAATCTACCCCATCTTGAGCTGATTCTGATTTTCGTCTGATCTTTGTGTCCTGAAAAGTCAATAGAGAAAAAGGCAAGATTTGTTTGCTATCATCAAAATCATAATCCAAAAATAGATTTGTAACAAACAAATGGCTTATTTGACTCCAAATGGCCAAATCTCTTGGCTTGAGTTAATCCTACCCGTTTAAACCCCCTATAACCTATCATAGCTACATTCAAGACTCCCTTTATTTCCACCTCATCAGTCAAGAGGGTTAGTTGACTGGTCAACTTAGTTAACAAACCTCTATAAAGAGCTTTTAGATGCTTAACCCTATCAAACCTTGATCCTTTACTTCTTGCACGGAACCAAAAGAATTCCATTAATGCTTGAAGCCACCTTGGATGCCAGCTCACTCCTATTGACTGTTTGACCAGTTAAAAGGTCAAAGATGGTCAAATAACCTCTTAAGCCTTAATAACTCAAACCCAAGCATTTCCAACAGCTCTAGTAGGCTCTAGAACCTTCTTAGAACTCTTCACAACCCTTAGATCAAGTTCACAAGGCTCCTATAACTCCACATGTCCAAATGAGAGCCAAATCCCTTTACACATGGGATGTACCCCTTTTTCTTTGATTCTCTACTCCTAACCAACCTAGGGACAAATTTCATTCATCTAGGAGCTCCCTTAGTGAACCCCAACTGCCGCCAGAGCATATTTAAAGATATATTAATTATTTTAAATATATTTTAAACCTTAAAAACTTCTAAAAATTATTTAAAATTCATTATAAATCCAAAAATTTAATATAAAATGTCAAATTTCTCAGAAAATTAAGATCTTTAATTTAAAATTAAATTAAATTTAAATTATTTTGATTATTAAATAGTTCTTATTTATAAATTAATAATTTACTAAAAATTGAATAAAATATTTTAGATAATTCAAAATTATATTTTAAAATATATTTAAAAATTTTAGAAACACATTTAATATTCAATTTAATGTAATTTAAAATTATTTTAAATATTAATTACTTTAAATTCATTTAATTAACTTAAATTTTCAAAAATTCAAAAGAAATTCATTTTAAATCATAAAAATTCAAATAATATATCATTTTTTTTAAATTTTAAGTATTTTAATTTAAAACTATTTTAAAGATTTAAAACTTAATTTATCTTGATTAATTTGAATTATTTCAATATCTTAATATTTAATTAAATATTATATTAATTATTTTAAAATTAAAAAAAATACTTTTTAATTACTTTGAAAATTTAGAGGATCTTATTGAAACTTATTAAATATGAATTGGGTTGTTAGACCTAAGCTTATGTCCCAGTGGCTAACCAAGAGGGGGGGTGAATTGATAATTTAAAAATTTTATCACCCTTTTTTAATTCTAAACCGATAAAATACTAATGATAATTTTTTTTTAAAAAAAAGGATATTTCAACCAGAAATCACACAGAAATGGTAAAGTAAAAAAGGCAGCAGAAAAATAAAAAGACACAAGATTTATAGTGGTTCGGTCAAATACGACCTACATCCACTCCCTGAGGTCTTCCACTTCAGGTATTGCACTATTACCACTTAGTGATTCTCCTTTTTCCCCCATAGTAAGGTGGAGAAGCCTTTACAAAAACTCTCTTCCACCACTACCTGGTGCGACAGAGAATCGTCATCCTTTTATACCCTCCAAATGTAAGCAGAGTACCTCTCGCTATTCACACTCTCCAAGTGTAGGTAGAGAACCTTCCCGCTGTTCACACTCTCCATGTGTAGGCCGAGAACCCTTCATCCTTTCACACTTCTCCAAGTGTAGGTAGAGAACCTTTTGTCCTTTCACACTTCTCTAAGTGTTGGCATGGAACCCTCCCGCTGTTCACACTCCTTAACAAGATCTTCTCACGAGAAATCTAGAAGTACAAGAGAAAAGAGTGAAGTAATCAAAATTCACAAACAAAAATCCTTACCTTTTGAGTACCAAGTGAACACTTCACGCTCCAGTAGTAAGAAATCTCCTTCAAACATTCTCTCACACTCTCTCCTTCAATCTCTCTTTAGTTTGCATGAAGACCATTGGAAAAAAGATTACAAGGCAGTTTTAAGTGGACCTTTTATACGAAAGACAAGAAAAAACCGTCTAAAAATTACAATTTTTCAAATTTGTACGTATTTGATCATCCCATATGATCGTAATTCGTACGTACAAATAATGTAAAAATAATTGCATACAAACTCAATGTGCATTGGTACGAAATTACTTCGTACCTGATCATCATCTCGTATCATCATCCGGTATGAATAGTTATTTTAAAGCTTCATTGAAAATTAACTGTTGAAAAATAACTGCAGGATGGTCCACAAGGTTAAGGAACAAAGGACATCATCCTGGGACGAATGGGCAGAATCATCTAGATGAAATGTTAATTTTAGAAATTAGAAAACATCGTCTAGGGATGAATGAGACATTTAGTTTGGAAAAATAGTTCAAGGTGAGAAATCAGAGGACATCATCTAGGGACGAATGGGACATTTCGTATGGACGAATAGTGTAAAGTGAGAAATCAGAGGATATCTTCCAGGGATGAATAATACATTTCATCTGGATAAATAGTGTAAAGTGAGAAAGTAGAGGACATCGTCCAGGAATTAATAGGACATTTCATCTGGACGAATAGTGTAAAGTGAGAAATTAGAGAACGTCTAGGGACGAATGGGATATTTTGTTTGGACGAATAGTGTAAAGTGAGAAGTCAAAGAACATCATCCAGGGATGAATGGGACATTTCGTCTGGACGAACAGTTCAAAGTGAGAAATCAGAGGACATCGTCCAGGGACGAATGGGTAAATTCGTCCGGAATATCAATACTTAGAAAATTTTTCTTCACTTTCTGTTCATTCCATTGCTCTCCGAGGGGTATAACTGATCTGATCGTCCCGTATGAACATGGTTCATCCCGTACGATAAGTATGAGAAATTTTGTCTTTTAAAGATCTCCCTTAGTGTGTGTGTACGCTAAGTTACTCAATTACAATCACACTTTCTCTGACTCAAATGAATAAAGTACAGACTCCAAATTATAAAATAGTATAGTCAGATCTTTATTTAAAGTCTTCACCAATCTGGAGTTTGATTTTCCTGAAATGTTAGTACACATAAGAGCCAAAAAATAATTCTTCCAAAATGTGTTAGGAGAAATTAAGTAGTCAAAATAATAATATTTAAAATCATCAAAATAACAAGTTACAAGAATATAAAACATGCAAAATCTAAGTAGCAACTCTCTTAACAATCTCCCCCTTTTTTATGATGGCAAAATAACTATTGTTTATTTAATTTTCAAATTCCTAAGTATCTCCTAAACTTCTCCTGATATAATAAGCATGTGAGAATAAGGGGCATTTGAACATAAAAAAAATTGTTGTTTTAAAAATTTTAACACACAATCACTTGAACATAAATGCAATGATAAAATAAACGAACAATATTTCTCTCCCTTTTTGACAGCAGCAAAAAGAGAAGAAGAAAAAGAACAAATAAAGAAATGTTAGAAGTCATATGAAAGGCCTTAGATAATTGATCCTTTGAAAGAGATTGAGATATATTTGCAAATAAAATATAAGTTCATTAGAGAAATAGAAGTACTCATATGATTTAAGAAGAGATATAACATAGACAAGAAAAAAATTATCAAAAACATGAATCAATTCAGACAATGAGATAAACAAAATCATTGCAAATTAAATGAATGTAAAATTTGTATATTTCAAATTTCAATATCAAATAAAATTGTACAAAAGATTAATTTGAATTGAAAGATTAAAAGATTAGGGAAAGAATCAAATACCGTTTACGCATCTTTTCAATATTTGTGGCACATTTTGTGCATCATTTGTATCTTTGGGCTAATTTTGTGCCTCTTTTTTAATTTGTGAACCATTGCGCATTCTTTTGATATTTTGTACATTTATATATTTTCAAGTGTAATCTTGATCTTTCCAAAATCAACAATCTCAAATCTCAAATTTTTCTAAGTACAACAATATTTATATTGTTAAGAGAAATACAAAATAAGAAAATATCATAATTGCAATAATAATATAAAAATTATATTAGTCTAACAAGAGACATGAGATTGACATTCTTAACTAGATCAAGTTATAATCACAACTTAAATTTAAAAAAAAATAGATTTTTCTAATGAATTCAATTTTATGTTGCAATTTGAGATATAGCACCTGTAAGATCAAATATTTGAAGGATGATCATATAGACTAACACACATTTCTGAAATGAAATAAAAAATATTAAACCAAAACAGAATAACTTTTATTGATATCATAATAAAGGATATTACATCGAGTATGATTGATATCAATAAACACATTTTTCAAAACACTAAATAAAAACTAACAACACAAAACATCATATAACATGACATAAAATATAAAAACATAACAGCTAATAATCACACCACATCACATTTGGTACAGAGAATCAAGTAGAAATACAATCATCACTCTGAAGGACCCTGATTTGGAGGAGGCTAGGGAGGGTTGAAGAAGTTGAAATAGTTACTCATAATAGCCATATTTTGTGTTAACTGAATCAAACTGACCTCTAACCCAATCCATATCCTGCTGATGTTGATAGTCCTGCTGCTGAACATGAGTTTCAATTTGATCAAAATGTTAATCAAAATGACTCTCAAGTCGATCAAATTGTTGGACCATATCCTGAAAATTTAGAGTACCAGATGGTTTAGGTGGAGGTCCTCTTCTTTCCTCCTTTGAGTCACTACTTATTACATGTGGATCTTTATTAAAGATTGCTCAGAAAGATCCATCAATATAGTAGATCGGCTCTTCTAGATTTTGAACTAGATGGACTAGGTCATATTTCTTCTCTAAAATGTAGGTCACAAGATGTCATAAGGCTATATTTTTCTTCCTCTTGTGGGAGACATGGCCAATCTCAGAAAGTCCATAAAAGTAGTCAATGATTAGTTGGGCTTCATCTATTGGTTGGCTTATCATAATCAAATAAGTCACTGTAGAAAGAAGAGGTGTGATATTTACTCTATCACCAGCTTTAGGAATAATGGAAGAGTGAAGAATATGCTGGATGATACGGGCATTGCGGTTAAGAGAGGCTACCTTAGGAAAATGGCCTACTCCACTACATCCTCTAATGACTTGATTTATTGTAGTCCAGTCAAAGTTGGTGGAGGAGGTTGAAGTGTGGGCTCTAATCACTTGAGTCCTTAAGTTCAAAAATATTCCTAAGTCTTCTTTAGTGATCTCCACTTTCTTCTTAAAAACATATGATCTAATCATAGTTTCGTCAGAGTTGGTAGTTGAAAGTCTCCTTGTTGTAGAGATGGATCAAAGTGAGAATAAGACCAAACTGGATGGAAGCAAAAAGATGCATTACCTTGAAAGTGAGTTGTTCTTGGAGAAGGACTCTAGAGGGAGTGATTTTGGCAGATGCGGAACTAGAGAAGGACTTCTCATTTGCTTTCGACAGAAAGTTTTCTCCTGAGTTTCTAGGGGGTCCCTTTGCAAGAACCTTTGCCTTTCTCTTTTGCTTGAACTAGCCATGGAGAAGATCGAGGAGAATCGAAGATTGAAAGTGACTTTTGAGGGGATGAAATTTAAATTCAAAACTTTCTGTTTTAAAGAGAAAAATATCATTTCGTACGAACGAAAAACTTTCATCCCGTACGATTTTGGGTTCGTACGTGCAAAACATATTTCTTATGGATGAATGTATGAGTCCAAAAAGAAACGAATTTTTGTAAACATGAAAGTTATGAGGCATCCTTTCGTATAGACTTTTGACTAAATGTTCATACAGATGAACAGGTGTTAGTCCGGGACGATCAATTATTTAAGATCATTTTTATGACGGTTTGAAACATCCCCCACATTGAATCGCCACATATTCGTAAGTACAAACTGAACGTTTGTACGCATAATCAGAAATAAAGAAACTGATCTTATCTGTATAACAGTCTACATGCATACATACGATTAAATATACATCGTTCGGACGATCATGAAGATCGTACAGATGAATGATGATACGAAAACTAAAAAACTGCATGCAAATCATTCAAATCGATATTTAATACGCTACACACTTCATCCCGTATGAAATTAATTTTGTACAGACGATATACACTCAAATTTCCAAGTCAACATTCAAAATCATGAATCTAGATGTGAGAGAACACAAAACAAAACAGACAGAAGTTTGCAAAATCAAACATGAACAAAATAATAAAAAAACATATAAAGAAAATCACAAAATCAAAAGACACGCAACACACTAACAAAAACACACATCAATGTTACAGAATCATTTTAATTAAGCTTTCAAATCAATCACACCAAGCCTTTTTCTTAATGTACTGAAAGTATCAAAGGCTAGTGGTTTTATAAAAATTTCTGCAAGTTGATTTTTTGTTGTAACATGAATGAGTTCAATTTCTTCTTTGGATACATGATCCCTTATTAAATGATGCCTGATATCTATATGTTTGGTTCTTGAATATTGAATAGGATTTTTAGAAATGCAAATAGCACTAGTGTTATCACAATAAATGGGAATAGTGCCTATTATAAATCTTAAATCAATCAACTATTATTTCAACCAAAGTACTTGTGCTACACAACTTTTTAATGCAATGTATTCAGCTTCAGCAATAGATAGGGCTACTGAATTTTGTTTTCTACTGGACCAATAGACTAAAGAATTTCTAATGAATTGACATATTTTAGAAGTACTCTTTCTATCAACCATACAACCTGCAAAATTTGAATCTGAATATCCAATTATTTAAAAAGAAGATCTAAACTTAGGATACCAAATTCCCAAGTTCCGAGTTCCCAACAGATACCTTAAAATTCTTTTCACTATTGTCAAATGTGATTCTTTTAGATTTGATTGAAATCTAGCACATAAGTAAATAATAAACATGATATCGGGTTAGCTAACTGTCAAGTAAAGTAAAGATCCAATTATCCTTCTAAATTTCTTTTGATCAATAAATTTTTCCTTAGGATCCTTATCTTGAACTGAGGAACTCATAGGTGTACTAACTGGTTTAATATTGTCCATTTCATACTTTTTAAGGATGTCCTTAATATATTTTGATTGACTAGGAAATGTGCCCTCCTCAATTTGCTTAATGCTAAAGCCTAGAAAGTAACTCAAATCTCCCATTAAACTCATCTCGAATTCACTAGTCATTATTTTAGAAAAATCATCACAATGATTTTTGTTTGTAGATCCAAAGATTGATATTATCAACATAAATTTGTACAATGAGTATATCCTCTCTCAATTTCTTCAAAAATAGAGTTGTGTCCACACTTCCTTTTTCAAAAGATTTCTCAAGTAGGAAGGTGTTCAACCTCTCATATCAAGCCCTAGGTGCATGTTTCAATCCATATAATGCATTTTTCAATTTGAAAATATGATTTGGGTGTTTAGAATTTTTAAACCCTGGAGGTTATTCTACAAAAACATCCTCTTGTATTACCCCATTTAAAAAAAGCACTTTTAACATCCATTTGATATAATTTAAATCCTCTAAGCAGGCAAAGACAAACAAAATCCTAATTCCTTCAAGTTTAGCTACAGGGCAAAAGTTTCCTCAAAATCAATCCCTTCAATCTGATTATACCTCTTAGCCACCAATCTTGTCTTATTTCTTATAACTACTCCTGAGTAATTCATTTTATTCTTGAATACCCACTTAGTTCCAACTACACTTTGATCCTTTGGCCTTGCAGTTAATTCCCAAACTTTATTTCTTACAAATTGATTTAGTTCTTCTTGCATAGCCAATATCTAAAATTCATCCTAAAGTGCTTGATCAATATTTGTGGGTTCTATCATTGAAATAAAGGCTGAATGATTGATTTTTTTGTTCAGTCCATGCCTAGTCCTAACACCCTCACTAGGTTCTCCTATAATCAATTACTTTGGATGGTTTTTAGAAAATCTCAAATTTCTAGGCACTAGATTTTCTACCTCCAAATTTTCTTCCAAATTCACTTTCTTAATCTTTTGGGAGATAATCTCTATCTCATCCTCTTCAATAATTGGCTCTTCCAAACTTCCAGATTCATCAAATACAATATGTGTGATCTCCTTAATTACCAAAGTTCTTTTATTGAATACCCTATAAGATTTTTCAACACTTAAGTATCCAATAAAAATTCCTTCATCTGATTTTAGATCAAATTTTTCTAAGGCAATTTTCCATTATTATGAATGAACACCTTACATCCAAAGACATGCAAATGTGACAAATTAGGTGTTCTACCCTTTAATAACTCATAGGGTGTTTTATTTAAGTTTAATCTCACATTCACTCTATTCAGAACATAATATGCAATGCTAACCGCCTCAACCCAAAAATATTTAGGAAGTGAATATTCTGCTAACATGGCTCGAACAGCTTCTATTAATTTTCTGTTTTTTCCTTTTGACTACGTAATTCTGCTCAGGGGTTCTAGGTGCAGAAAAGTTGTGATCAATTCTTTTCTCCTTATAAAAATTCTCAAATTTTTAATTCTCAAATTCTCCTCCATAATCACTTTGAATAGTCATAATCTCACATCCTAGTTTTCTTTTAATCCAAGTCAAAAAGTTTCTAAAATTCTCAAATAATTCACTCTTATGAAATAAAAATCTAACCCATATGAATCTTGAGAAATCATCCACAATCACATATCCATATACCTTCTCTCCTAGACTTATAGATCCAGCTGGTCCAAAAAGATCTATATGTAAAATCTCCAATGATTTACTAGTTCTAAGATCTTTATTAGACTGAAAAGAAGACTTCACCTGTTTTCCTAATTGACATGCATCACAAAGGTGGTCCTTTGTAAAGTCCAATTTTGGTATACCTCTCACTAAGTTCTTTTGGATAACCCTCCTAATGTTTTTCATGCTAGAGTGACAAAGTCTCCTATGCCAAAGCCATGACTCATCAGAAATAGTCTATAAACAAAAAGTAGTATGAGTTTTAGTACAATTCAATCTAGCATATACACATTATTTACCCTTATACCAGTCAAAACATCATTATCATTCAGGCTTAATATGTAGCTTGTAGGAGAAAATTTTATACAATAACCTTTATCACATAGTTGATTAATACTCAAAAGATTATGCTTCAAGCCTTCTACCAACATAACATTTTCTATAAAAAAGTTTTTAAGATTTTCAATCATTCCTGACCCTACCACCTTCCTTGTGGTGTTATCTCCAAGTGTAACCTTGCCTCCACTTCTAGCTTCCAGCGATACGAATTATGAAGTATCTCCAGTCATATGCTTTGAATAACTGCTGTCTAGGCAACATATGCTCTCAAGAGGCCTTGTGTGAGAGCAATCCTACAAAAACATCAAACATTAGACCTGGGAACCCAAACAAGTTTGGGTTAACCTTTTTGCAAATTATAAACAGATACATATATGATATGTCTAAGTTTATGCATCTTAGGTTTCCACACCAAATAAGTTTTCTTCTTCAATGTATAGGTGTGAGCTATATGTCCAATCAATCCATAATTATTATATTTGACTCCTAAAAAAGGGTTTCTTAATTTTCTATAGTTTCTCTATCTTTTTATGAATTGCATAAATTTGGGATACAAAATAGGATTGGTGAAATCTTCAAGTCTTGGTGGTATCTTATTATCCTCGAGAGCTTTTTTTTTCAGTTTATAAAATGAATTCATATCTTCCAAGATATGATTTGTATAATTTACTCGATACATTTTGCTCTCAAATTCATCCTTATTTTTTTTAATTTCTTTTTGAAGTTCTGCATATGATGATTTTAAACTTTCATAGTTCTTATTCAAATCATCAAACTCATCAAGCAATTTCATTTGGTTGTTATTAATTAAAACATGATCTTTCCTAAGGATCTCCTTTTCTTTTTGTAGTTTCTAAAATTCTAAGTTTAGACTAGTATGCATTTTCTTTAACTTTCTATATGCATCATGTATGCGTTCAAAGATATCAAAAAGTTCATTATAAGATAAGTCACATACCTCTTCTTGATCTGACTGATCAAGATTATCAGCCATTAAGTATAGATTAGTGACTTCCTCTTCCTTTCCAATCTCTGACAAGTCAAAAGCTAAGTCCGCCCAGAAAGCTCTTTGGAATTTCTTCTTGCCCTTCTTCATAATAAGTTTCTCCTCTACCTTCTCATTGCTATGAGTGGCTTTGAGTTTTGGGCAATCTGACTTAATATGTCCAGGTTTCCTGTACTCATAATAAATAACATCATTTAAAACCTTGACATTTTTATTAAATTTACCTTGATTCCATTGCTGGCATCTCTTTTGCTTCCTCTTTAGAAAGCTTCTAAACTATCTAGTCATCAATACGATGTCATCTTCATCCTCAGGTTGAGAGAGTTAACTCTCTGACTCCTCCACTTTCATGGCTATGTTCTTCTCCCTTTGTGGTTCACCTGCATTAATCTTTATTTGACTCACCCCTTGCTCGTAAGCAATAAGTGATCTAAGAAGATTCTCAATAGAGTAAATGTTTAAATCTTTAGACTCCGTAATTGCAATTATTTTTGCATCATAAGTAGTAGGTAAGCAACGGAGTATTTTATTAACCATTTTTGCATTCGTTAGTTCCCTACCTAATGCATGTGAAGAGGTGACTATTTGTGTGAATCTTGTGTACATGTTAGAAATGTATTCATTGGATTTCATGTGAAATAATTCATAGCCATGCAACAAGATATTAAGTCTGGATTGTTTAACTTCATTAGTCCCCTCATAAGTTATACAAAGTCTATCCCATATGTCCTTTCCACTCTTTCAATTGGAAACCCGCATGTAATCTTCATATTTAAGAGCACAAAAGAAACTATTCAAGCATTTGGCATTAAGTTATGCTAAGTCACGTTCTTCTACTACCAGTCTGCAAAAGGTGTTTCAACTCTAACTCCGTCAACTAATCTAGTTGGTTTTGTATACCCTTCCTGAACTAAGACCTACATTCGGTAATCAAGTGACTGTAAAAATGTAGACATGTGTATTTTTCAAAAATCAAAAGGAATATTATCAAACAATAGAGATTAGTTATAGAGTACGCTCAGGTGTGTTTCGGTTTTTAAATGTAGTCATAGTTGTTAATCAAAAAGTAGTCTAAACTTATTTCAAACTAAGCTCCGATACCACTTGTTGAAACTTGTTAAATATGAATTAGGTTGTTAGACCTAAGTTTATGTCCCACCGGCTAAACAAGAGGGGGGTGAATTGGTAATTTAAAATTTTCACCACCCTTTTTTAATTTTAAATCGATAAAATACTATTGATAATTTTTTTAAAAGGATTTTTCAACCACAAGTCACACATAAACAGTAAAGTAAAAAAGGAAGCGAAAAAATAAAAAGACACAAGATTTATAATGGTTCGGTAAAACACGACCTACATCCACTTCCTGAAGTCTTCCACTTCAGGTATTGCACTATTAACACTTAGTGACTCTCCTTTTTCCCCCACAGCAAGGCAGAGAAGGCTTTACAAAAACTCTCTTCCACCATTACCCGGTGCGACAGAGAATTGTCATCCTTTTACACCCTCCAAGTGTAGGCAGAGTACCTCCCGCTGTTCACACTCTCTAAGAGTAGGCAGAGAACCTTCCCTCTGTTCACACTCTCCAAGTGTAGGTAAAGAACCCTTCATCTTTTCACACTTCTCCAAGTGTAGGCAGAGAACCCTTCATCCTTTCACACTTCTCCAAGTGAGGGCAGAGAACCCTCTCGCTGTTCACACTCCTCGAGTGTCAGCAGAGAACTAGATCTCTTGGGCAAGATCTTTTCAAAAGAAATCTGGAAGACCAGTTGACAAAAAGATTACAAGATAATTTTAAGTGGACCTTTTATATGAAAGACAGAAAAAACCGTCCAAAAACTATAATTTTTTTTAATCTGTACGTACTTGATCATCCCGTACGATCGTAATTCGTATGTATGAATGGTGTTAAAACTATTACGTATGAACTCAATGTGCATTGGTAAGAAATTACTTTGTACCTGATCATCATCCCGTATGAACACAATTCGTCCGATACAAACAATTTTTTTCAAGCTTCGTTGAAAAAAAATGGCAGGACGGTCCACAAGGTTAAGGAATAGAGGACATCATCCTGGGATGAATGGGCAGAATCATTTGGATGAACTGTTAATTTTAGAAATCAGAGAACATCATCCATGGACAAATGAGATATTTCGTCTCGACGAATAATTCAAGGTGGGAAATCAGTGGACATCATCCAGAGATGAATGGGACATTTTGTCTGGACAAATAGTGTAAAATGAGAAATCAGAGGACATCATCCAGGGATAAATAGGACATTTTTTCTGGACGAATAATGTAAAGTGAGAAATCAGATAACATCGTCCAAGGATGAATAGGGCATTTCGTCTAGATGAATAGTATAAAGTGAGAAATCAGAGAACATCGTCCAGGGATGAATTGGATATTTCGTCTGGATGAATAGTATAAAGTGAGAAATCAGAACATTATCCAAGGACGAATGGGATATTTCGTCTGGACGAATAGTTCAAAGTGAGAAATCAGATGACATCGTCTAGGGATGAATGGGTAAATTCATCCGGACGATCAGGACATAGAAAATTCTTCTTCACTTTATGTTCATTCCATTGTTCTCTGAATGGTATTATCCTGTACGAACGTGGTTCGTCCCGTACGATCAGTATGAGAAATTTTATCTTTTAAAGATCTCCCCCAATGTGTGTGTGCTAAGTTACTCAATTACAATCACACTTTCTCTAACTCAAAATGAACAAAATACAGACTCCAAATTATAAAATAGTATAGTCATATCTTTATTTGAAGTCTTCACCAATCTGGAGTTTGATTTCCCTGAAATGTTAGTACACACAAGAGCCAAAAAATAATTCTTCCAAAATGTGTTAGGAGAAATTAAGTAATCAAAATAATAATATTTGGAATCATCAAAATAACAAGTTGCAAGAATATAAAATATGCAAAAGCTAAGTAGCAACTCTCTTAACATATCTCTCGAGCCCTTAGAAATTATTTTAATAATATTTTTAAATTATTTTATTTTAAAACTTATATCTTTATGTTTAGGTTTATATCTATATGTGTTTTAAAATTTATTTTAAAACTATATGTTTTTTAATTTTTAAAATTTGAGAGATCCTACGAAATTTTAAGCATAAATTGAACTTCTTGAATAGAAATCATAGGGAGTGATTAGTGCATAGTTATACTTCAACTATTCACTAATCAAGATTTCGATCTAAGTTAATCATGTTTACTATTTGTATGCTTAGGAAGCACACACCACTTAGCCTAGGCTCTCCTAGTTTTAAGGACTTGATTGTATTGTTGTGTATGCTAATTTCATGCTTATCCAAGGGTTAGCAAGACTTTGATTCAAACTTACATAACCTAGTGATATCATTAAGGATAATAATTAAGGACATTGGTCTAAAAAACTTAGATTAATTTTAAAAATTAGGATATACATCCTTTTAAATCAAAACTTTGAACACTTGAACTTAGTGACACTCTCAGCCCATAGAAATTTTTTTACTGGTTCTAGAAATCATTAAGCCCCTTAATCAATCTACTTAAGCTTAAACCCTTAATTAAGTATTAAAATTTTCTAAAACTTGTAATAAATCCAATTTAAATCCAAAAAATACAAATAATACCTCTAACTGGCCAGAATTAAATCCTTAATCAATAAAAATTAAAAGCCTTTTGATTTGATAGAAAATATGAACTTAATTTAATTGTAATTGAAATTTAATTATTTAAAAATATTTTAAAAAATCCCCAAACACTTGGGAATCTCTCCATAGGTCATTCCTGACCTTTTGAGTTGATTTCAAGAAATTAGGAGTTTATTTGGAATAAAATCAATAAAAGGCCATTAATTGAACTAATTAAATAATTCAATAAATACATAAACTTTAAAAAAATTATAACTAATTTTAGAAAAATCAAAATTAAACAAACTCAAAGGCATTCAACTTATAATCAATTATAGTATTTATTAAAAATAACAAATCTCTAGAAATCATTCAAATTTGAAAAAGCCAAATTTTGGTCAAACTTATGGCAAAATTCAATTCAAAACTTCAAACCCATATAACAAAATATAGGAAAATCCTAATATAGCAAACTTAGTGTTTAACAACTCATCTTAAGGTCTAGTATTTTAATAAAATACTAACTTTCTAGAACTTAATCATAATTAAAAAAGTTAATTTTTAACCCCTTAATTAAATGATTAAAATAATCCAAAAAATTCTTAAAACTCAAAAATCACTTTAAAAGTCCACAAATCTTTAATCAACCATAAAATTAGTGATCAACCAACTTTAATGAAAATTTATTAACCTTCAAACCTTAATCAAATAAAACCACTTAATAATATCGGGTACCACTAGGTAACCCAAGCCTACGAGGCTATTAAATTAGCCCTAAGGAAAGTGAAATAAACTTCATGGCCTCGGTGAGCAACAAAGGTTGTATCCAATAAATTATTAAAATAAATCTTAAAATTAATTTCAAATTATTAAGAATTAAACTTTATCCAAGATCTTCCTTTAAGCCTTTCAACCAATCAAAACCTTAAGCAACTTCAATCAAATATCCTACATAGGACATATCCAAACCACACGGCCTTTTACACACACTTTAGATGGTTTGCTAGGACAATCAACTCTAGTTTTAGGCTAGGCTGATGTTTACTTTTCTACACTTGTGTGCCGTGTTTTCCGTGGTTTTTCTACATATTGGTTGCTAGCTTAGAATTGATTTATTGTTTATTTATTTATCGCGCTCTATACTATGATTGATTGAGCATTTAAATTTCAAATATTAACTACTTGAGATGATTCTATTATAACTTCTTGGGATTATTTATTTAAATGTGATTATTAGAATAACCCTATAAGTTGTTGAGTCTAGAATTTTATATTTTGAAATGTAAATTTATTTGAGCATTGAGTTGAATTTTAGAGTGCATTGAGAAAGGGATGTTAAAACATCCAATTTGGAATCCAATGAGGAAGGGACATACCTTATGGCAGAGTCCCTCTCCATTTGGAGCTCCAAATTTGGATGACTTTGAAAATATATAAAGAGAAAAGATAACACCACTTTCGAGAGGGAGTTTTTTTTCATTTAGATATCGGAACCCGACAATCCAAGAAGCAACAGAAGCACGAAGAAGTGGATAATGAGAAGACCCATTCTCAAAGTCACTTGAGTCTTAGGATTACAAATCTGGGTTGTTATCAATGGTGCCCAGCCACTTTACTTTTCTGCAATTATGGAATGTAATATTAAAGGCACTTGCCTATGGACTTTTAATTTGAATATTAATTTAATTGATTTGATTAATGCTTGATGTTGAGTGCGATATAGGATTGCCTACTTTTATTAGCTTTTTTGTGATTCTTACATGCCAATTTTGAATTAGCCTGGACTTCAATCGTAGGCTCATAAGGACTCGTTAAAATCTTTTCTTCCTTAATTAAATTTAAAAACTTTTAAGCTCACATAGAAACTCTAACAAATTTAAGAAGTAAGCCCGGGATCGCCAGGAGTTCACATGCATAATTGTTGCATCTTCTTTCCTTTTTTCAGGCATCTCCCCACCTGCGGGTTTTGGCAAACCACATGGCCTATGAGGGAGCAGATCCGTCCAAGGGGAATCTGTGCATTCTTCTAGGATAAACCAATTTTTAAACCTTTTTAAAATTTCTTCATCTCAAATTTAAGTATTTAATCAAGTCGATATGCAAGCATTGCATTAGTAACAAATTAAATCTTTAAAACTTTAATTATATTTTTAGTATAAATATCAAACACCCAATATAAGTCAAAGGGCCAATTAAGATTTACTCTAGATGTCATCCCTATTCTCAAAAACTTATCTTAAATAATATCTCTACCACTCTATGTTAAATGACCGGACACATGGTTTTAAAGCGCCAAGGTGATTTAGCTGGCTCCCCAATCCAGGCTGGAGTATGTCCAGATTTGTACTACATTATTTAGGTTTTGGTTACTTTTTAGTACCCAATTTAGACTTGGTTTTGAGGCAGGCTCAGTCTATAAGCCCTCAACCTTCGAGAATTGAATCCCAACTTTCTAATAAAATTGACTAGTTAACTTAAATCTTTTTCAATTCAAATTCAAGCCCACCACTTAAGATAGACTGAGGTGTTTCTGAAGTAATTTAGAATTTCAAAACACCTTCTACCCTTCTTCCTTTGACTCCAAAAATATATGTTCAACCTTGAACCAATCCTTGTTGAAATTCCAACCCTTACCTCCTTTGACATCAATCTTTAAAATCTTAAATAAAATTTCTATCGTTATTTTAATCGAGAGTATTCGTAGAAAACTCGAGTTTCCTATGATGTAATTAACTATGAGCGCTTACACTCATAAGAGATTTAAAAACCCAGATATAATTTTTCAAAAATATTTTTTTTAAAACCTCAATTAATTCTCTTTGGAAAAAATCAAACCCGGTGATCATTATCATCATTTTCAAATGATTAATAGTGATTGATATTTTCTTTCTTCGGAGAAATATACAATCATTATTGTCATTTTGATTATGAAATTAATAATTCCTTTATCTAGATTAACTTAGTTAGACACTCGATCGAATTTAATGTTTACCCTTTGGGATCATATATGATTCTTTCCTAAGTTTGACTATGATAATCAAGATGAATTTAAATTTTATAATTTGAACCCATAAGGGAATGATATGTTCACCTCCCGAAGTGATATATTATTCATAATTATGAGTTTAATTTTATAATTTTAGAAATTAATATTTTCCCAAAGAAAATTAAACTTTTTCAAAACTACACTATTTTTCAATCAAACAAAAAATTTGCAACTCCGTTGGGGACAAGTCTCACTCTCCATCTTTAATAGCCATTCAAATTTTATTGCATCGATTATTTTGACTACATTTCTCTCTATTGGTCCCTTTACCCATTTCTCCATTGGGTGAGTATGGCCAACTCAATTAAGACATGTTAAAAGAGAGGTGAGTGTAGGAAACCTTCCTTAAGTCGGGCTTTGACATTTTGCCTCCAAGATAATTGGTAGAGCGAAAGAGTCAAGCCAAATCCTCCTATAAATTTTAGAAACTTGTAAGCTCATATCAATCAACAGCATGCTAAGTTATATAACTTATAGAAGGTCCTTCAAATTCAAAACCAAAATTTATATCTTCTAGCATAATTCAATCTTTTTCAAATTCTTCATATATTCTATCATCACATATGGAATTGTAACTCTTATAGTCCCATGTGTATGATACAATATAAATGCCTTCTTTAAGTCCAATTCAAAAGATTAATCCTTCTAGTAAAGTCAAGCTTTGACATTTCATTCCTAAATAATTCGTCAGGATGAAAGAGTGGAGCATACTTCTTAGAATCTCCCACTCCAAATTTTTGTTAACCTTTATGTTGAAGGTAAGTTCAATATATTGAGTTTCAAAAATAAGGGGAGATGCCACCAAATTTTCAAACTTTTAATTTCCTCTAACCACAATCGTCATTGTCATATGTTTTATACAATACCCTTTTATAGTTTAACATAGGAGATACAAATTCAAACCCTTGATCAAATTTGGATTTTGATATTTCACTCAAAGTTAGTCAATGTAGTGAAAGAGTCAAGTTAAGGTCTCTAGATTTTCTCTTAATTTTTATTCACCATTATGTTGAAAATAAAACTCAACATTTTGTGTTTCAAAAGTGAAGGAAAATCATTTAAACCAACTTCAATCGTCGTTGCCATGTGTCTTCTATAACATTATATTGTAGTTGAACACATACAACGCAAACTCAAAACTCTTCAGTCAATTCTGGGCTTTAACATTTCACCCCCAAATCACTTGGTAAGATGAAAGAGTCGAGCCTAGTTTCTCAGGATCTTCAGGTTACTTTTGTAAACCTGCATATTCGAATAAAAATCAATGTGTTGAGTTTTAGAGTTTGAAGAAGTTTTGTTTAATTCCAACCTCAAAGCCGGATTTAATGTTAAGTTTAAATTAAATCCCAAAATTGAATTCAAGTTTAATTCTGACCTTAAGTTCAAATTCAATTTCAAACTCAAATTCAACTTCAATTTTGATTTTAAAGTCAAAAATCAGGGCTTTGACATTTTACCCAAAGTCGATTGGTGAAACGAAAGAGTCAAGCCCAATTTTTTGATTTTTTATATCAATTTTATGAACCTATATGATTGAGTGAAACTCAACATGTTGAGTCATAAAATTTGAAGAAGATCCATTCAACTTTAATCTTAAATTCAAATTCAAATCCAACTTTTAGTCTAACCATAATTTCAACCTTAAGTTTAAACTTAATCTCCATTTCAGATCCAACTTTAAGTTTGATTTCAAATTCAAATATTAACATTAACATTTTGCCCTAAGTCAATTGATGTAGCAAAAGAGTCAAGTTTAAACCTTAAGCTCCACTCATCAATTTTATGAACCACCATGCTGAGTATAAACTCAACATGATTGAGTAATAGAATTTTGAATAAAATCAATCAAACTCAAAACTCAAATACCATTTCACAATCACTAATTTAAATCACTTTCTTAATTCCAAGAAATTGAATATACTCAAATAGTTGGGAAACTAATCTTCTCACTGAATAGAGATGTGCCTGTAGAAGAAGTTCTCAATGGCAGTTTAATTCAGCATGGGATAGAATTTCAGAACCTCAAACTTTTAGTTATTGGAGAAAGAATCTTATATCTATCCACTGGTACTCAAAAGGACTTACCCTTAGTAGAAGTTACTCTAGGGTTAGGAGCTGACTCTCCCATCTCTAAGATGGAGGTTGTTGTCGCCCCTTTACCCACTGTATCCTCTACTTAGAAGAATAAGAACCAGAAGTCAATAACGATCGATAAAGGACCATCTCAATCTGAGAAAGGGTCAAATTCTAGCACCCATGTCATTGACAAAAATAAGAGGAAGAACTACCTTTGAGGAGTTAGAGAGAAGGTTGTTAAGGCCAGAAAGATGGTTGAATTAAAAGTATTAAATCAAGTCAAGTCTGAGGCCAATTGAGAACCCGTTGCTCCTTCTTCGTACCCTCTCCTTGCACAAAGGAGGTAGGTTGTAGAGACAAGAGTGTGATCTTCAATACACCTACTTGATTACTACACAGAAAGATTTAAGCAAGCCAGAATTGAGCGATCACCAGTAATAGGCCATAGGCCCCCAGTTGAGGGTTACAACCCATCCACTCTACTAGATAATATTAAGGCATGTTACTACACGTGTTCCACTATGTCACCTATAGAGGAGGAGGAATAGAAACCACTCGGGGTGCCACTCTCTTGACTATTATCCAAATGGTAATTTGAGAGGAGAAATAATCTAAAATTGTGTTAGATAGTGATACCATCGAAATTTAAATTTGAATGGGGTCCTATCATGATAAATCTTTTTATTGTAACGATGCTGAATTATCTAGGAATAATGTAGACCCTATAATACTCTCTCCCTCCAAAGAGATTGTAGGAATTCAATTCCATATTGCTAGGGTTTTTCCACCTAGACTTTCAACTTTTAAGGGAAACTTACTAATTTCTTAAGTGTATTGGGTCCAAATTTTCAATAAAAGTTGATTCATCTTTTTAGTGAAAATTGACTTCTATCTTAAGTCTTAAGCAGGAGAGAGTTGTAGTAGACTCCATCAAATGTTTGAATGCCCCTCCCTCCCACTGCTTTTGTGGGTTGATTTAACTTTTGAATTAAAATATAACTCAAACTTAAGTTGACTAGAAATGAAAATTTTATTAATCTTCTAGCAATTTTCAATCTTAATATACATCTCTTACAAGTCTAAAATATGTTCAATGATTTTCAATAGTCAATTTAATACTCTTTTCAAAAAGATTGGATGTGCTTTGAGGATTATTCTTCCTAGTCTAAGAGAATGACTTTTGTACTCTAATACTTGAGATATAATCCCAACTTTCAAAAAGAAAGTAAACGTTTCAAAATTTTTAAGAAAGTGAAGCCTCTTCTCAAATTCAGTTGAAATCAAAAGATGTGCGAATGTGTCAAAAGTCAAAAGATGGGTGAATGCTCAAAATCAATAAAAAAATACAAAAGTGTGCCACCATAAAATAGAAAGAGGCATTCCTTTCTTTAAACCCTTAAATTTAAGAAAAAAAACCTGATAACATTCAAATACTTGACTTTAAAAATCTTGAATCCAGATTCTCACCATGCATGAATTATCTATCAAATAGAAAATTTTTAAGCAAAAGAATTGAAAAGATCAAATTTCTACCTCCAACTTAAATTCTTTAGAATTTATTTTAATTCAAAATGTTTAAGGGACACCCTAGTTTAGTTTCTATGAAACTTAGCCTGGGTCAACAAAACTTAAATCCTTCCAATTTAATTAGAGTCGACTCTACTTCTCTCTGCACTTGCAAATTTATTCCCTCTTGTGGTTCTGATAGGGTTCAAATGACCAGAGGAAATTTCCAATAAAATGAATGAATCTTCTACCCCTAATAAGAATTCAAATTTTGTCCTTAAGAAATGTGTGTAAGGCCTTACACAGAGGCGTCTCTTCATTTAAGGCCATTTTAACAAACTTACACTCTATACTGGGTCCAAGATCAAACCAACTACAGGAGAATTTTGTAATACTGAGAAATGTCATTCAAAATCAAACAATGACTGATCAGAGTGCCCGACTCTAACTTGAAGAGCCAGAGGCCTTATAGAGCTTTATCTTTAAGGCTCAATAAAACTCAAATACGTACAAATCATGAGTGGTTTAAGATCGTGATAAGATAGGGCGACTTAGAACCTTCCAATCTGGATAAGATTCGTCTGCCTTGACTATTAGCCCAATAGTAATTTGAGAGGAGAAGTAATCTAAAATTGTGTCAGATAGTGATACCATCGAAATTTAAATTTTGAATGGGGTCCTATCAAGATAAATCTTTTCATTGTAATGATGTTGAATTATCTAGGGATAGTGCAGACCCTATAATACTCTCTACCTCCAAAGAGATTGTAGGAATTCAATTCCATATTGCTAGGGTTTTGCCACCTAGACTTTCAACTTTTAAGGAAAACTTACTAATTTCTCAAGTGTATTGGGTCCAAATTTTCAAGAAAAGTTGATTCATCTTTTAGTGAAAATTGACCTCTATCTTAAGTCTTAAGCATGAGAGAGTTGTAGTAAACTCCATCAAATGTTTGAATGTCCCTCCTTCCCACCGCTTTTGTGGGTTGATTTAACTTTTGAATTAAAATCTAACTCGAACTTAAGTTGACTAGAAATGAAAATTTTATTAATCTTCTAGCAATTTTCTACTTAATATACATCTCTTACATGTCTAAAATCAGTTCAATGATTTTCAAAAGTCAATCTAATACTCTTTTCAAAAAGATTGAATATGCTTTGAGGATTATTCTTCCTTGTCTAACAAAATGACTTTTGTTCTCTAATACTCTTTTCAAAAAGATTGAATATGCTTTGAGGATTATTCTTCCTTGTCTAACAGAATGACTTTTGTTCTCTAATACTTGAGATATAATCCCAACTTTCAAAAAGAAAGTAAATGTTTCAAATTTTTTAAGAAAGTGAAGCCTCTTCTTGAATTCAATTGAAATCAAAAGATGCGTAAATGTGTCAAAAGTCAAAAGATGGGTGAATGCTCAAAATCAATAAAAAATACACAAAGTGTGCCACCAGAAAATAGTAAGAGGCATTCCTTTCTTTAAACCCTTAAATTTAAGAGAAAAAAAAACCTGATAACATTCAAATACTTGACTTTAAAAATCTTGAATCCAGATTCTCACCATGCATGAATTATCTATCAAATAGAAAATTTTCAAGCAAGAGAATTGAAAAGATCAAATTTCTACCTCCAACTTAAATTCTTTTAGAATTGATTTTAACTCAAAATGTTTAAGGGATACCTCAGTTTAGTTTCTATGAAACTTAGTCTGGGTCAACAAAACTTAAATCCTTCCAATTTAGTTGGAGTCGACTCTACTTCTCCCTGCACTTGCAAATTTGTTCCCTCTTGTGGTTCCGATAGGGTTCAAATGACTAGAGGAAATTTCCAATAAAATGAATGAATCTTCTACTCCTAATAAGAATTCAAATCTTGTCCTTGAGAAATGTGTGTGAGGCCTTACGCAGAGGCATCTCTTCCTTTAAGGCCATTTTAACAAGCTTACACTCTATACTGGGTCCAAGATCAAACAAACTAGAGGAGTATTTTGTAATGCTAAGAATTGTCGTTCAAAATCAAACCATGACTGAGCAGAGCGCCCGACTCTAATTTGAAGAGCTCGAGGCCTTGTAGATCTTTATCTTTAAGGATCAATAAAACTCAAATACATATAAATCCTGAGTGGTTTAAGATAGGGTGACTTAGAACCTTCCAAGTAGGAGACTTGGTCTAGGTTCTTTGGATGCATATCTTAGCCTACCAAGAGATCGGTGGAGGAGTTTGAACCAATATAAGATTGCCCTCTTGTCATAAAAATGGTCTTTGAGAAAATTTTAAACATTAACTGATTAACCCTGAAGGATGCCACCCGATATTTTTAAATGTCGGGGCAGATCTTCAGGAAGTACTATATCATATGAGTATCAAATTCAAAGTCAATAAAAATTCTTCAATTTTCATGGATTAAGGAATTTTCTCAATTCAAAATCAAACATCAAAAACTTTCAAAATTCACATTTAAAAATCAATTTCAAATTTCAAAATTCAAAATTAAATCAAAACTCATATTCAAAATCCTTTAAATCAAATTTGTCAAATCAAGCTTCAAATTCAAACACATTTAAATTTAAAACTAAATCAAATTCAAATTCAAAAGTAATCTTCAAATGTAAAGATTCTTTAAAATCAAATCAACTCAAATTAAAAAAATCATTCAAATCTCAAATTCCAAAAGGCAAACTTGATCATCTATGTAGAGTAAGTTTCCTCTACATACGATCATTCCAGACTTGATCCTCTGTGTGGAGCAAGTTTGCTCCACATACGATCATTCTAGACCTAATCCTTTATATGGAGCGAGTTTCCTTCATATACGACCATTCCAGACTTGATCCTCTGTGTGGAGCAAGATTCTTCCACATACAATCATTTCAAACTCGATCCTCTATATAGAGAAACTTTCCTCTACACATGATCATTCCAGACTCAATCCTCTGTATGGAGCAAGTTTCCTTCACATACGATCATTCCAAACCTGATCCTCTATATGGAGAAAGTTTTCTCCATATACAATCATTCCAGACTCGATCCTCTATATGGAGCAAGTTTCCTCCACATATGATCATCTAGACCTTATTTTTTGTGTAGAGTAAGTTTCCTCTCCACAAGATCATCCTTTAGTGATGGAGTACACCCTCTATGGCACCATCCTAAATTCAAAATCTATATCTGATCTTTCATGGGATATAATACTTCCTTCCCATAAGATCTTTCTAGCCTTCTATTCCTTAAGATTAGGTGTGAGTCCTAGAGCCTACTTTCCTTAGGATTAGATCAACTAGTGATGGAGAACGCCCTCTGTGGCACCATCTTAGTTTTAAATTTCAAATCTAATCCTCTATGGGAAGCAATGCTTTATTCCCACATGATCATTCTCTTCCTTAAGGTTAGGTGTGAGTCCCGAAACTTTCTTTCCTTAGGATTAGATCCACTAGTGATGGAGCACGCCCTCTACGGTACCATCCTAGTTTTAAAATCTTGATTAGACCTTCAGTGGGAAACAATGCTTCCTTCCAACAAGATCCTCCAGTCTTCTTCTCTTTAAGGTCAGGTTCTTTCCTCCCTTAGGATTAGATCTACTAGTGGTAGAGTACAACCCTCGTGGCACTACCCTAGTATCAAACCCAAATTCGATCGGCTATACTTAGGAGTTCTTCTTTCTTATATGATCATTCTATCCTTCTCTTCCTTAGGGTTTAGGTACTCCCTTCCCTTAGGATTACATCTACTAGTGGTATAATATGCCCCTCATGGCACTACCCTAATATCAATTCAAATTCGATCCTCTATAGTTTGGAGTTCTTCCTTCCTATATGATCATTTTAGCCTTCTCTTCCTTAGGGTTTAGGTACTCCCTTCCCTTAGGATTAGACACACGTGGTAGAGTACGCCCCTCATGGCACTACCCTAGTATCAATTCAAATTTCATCCTCTATAGTTAGTAGTTCTTCCTTTCTATATGATTATTCTAGTCTTCTCTTCCTTAGGGTTTAGGTGCTCCCTTCCCTTAGGATTAGACCCACTAGTGGTAAGTACACCCCTCATGGCACTACCCTAGTATCAATTCAAATTCGATCCTCTATAATTAGGAATGCTTCCATCCTACATGATCACTCAATCTTCTTCTCCTTAAGGTTAGGTTTCCTCCTTCCCTTAGGATTAGATCTACTAGTGGTAGAGTATGCCCCTCATTGCACTACCCTAATATCAATTCAAATTTGATCCTCAATAGTTAGGAAAGCTTCCTTCCAACATGATCACTCAATCTTCTTCTCCTTAAGGTTAGGTTTCCTTCTTCCCTTATGATTAGATCTACTAGTGGTAGAGTACGCCCCTTGTGGCACTACCCTAGTATCAATTCAAATTTGATCCTCTATAGTTAGGAGTTCTTTCTTCCTATACGATCATTCTAGCCTTCTCTTCTTTAGGGTTTAAGTACTCCCTTCCCTTACGATTAGACCCATTAGTGGTAGAGTACGCACCTCATGGCACTACCCTAGTATCAATTGAAATTTGATCCTCTATAGTTAGGAATTCCACCTTACAATACGATCACTCAATCTTCTTTTCCTTAAGATTAGGGTTCCTCTTTCCCTTAGGATTAGATCTACTAGTGATAGAGTACACTCCTCATGGCACTACCCAAGTATCAATTCAAATTTGATCCTCTATAGTTAGGAGTTCTTCCTTCCTATACGATCATTCCAGCCTTCTCTTCCTTAGGGTTTAGGTACTCCCTTCCCTAAGGACCAAATTTGCTAGTGGTAGAGTATGTCTTTAGTGGCACTACCCTAGTACCAAATCAAAACTCAATCCTCTAAGGTTAGGTCTTCCCTTTCCTTAGAACAAATTTAAAGCTTAATCCTATAGGGTTAGGTCTTCCCTTCCCTTAGAATCAATTTCAAATTCAATCTTCTAAGGTTAGGCTCCCTTTCCTTTAGAATCAAAACTCAAATCTGATCCTCTATAGTTAGGAGTTCTTCCTTCCTATATGATCACCAAAGCTTTCTTTTCCTCTAGGGATAAACTTTCTCATCCCTTAAGATTTGACTCACTAGTGGTAGAGTAAACCCTATGTGGCACTATCCTAGTATCAATTCAAACCCCAATTCCGTAGGGATAGACCTTTTCTTTCCCTTAGAATTAAAACTCTAGACTTAACTTTTCAATTCGGACAACGCCAATATGTGCAGCAGAACTTCATTCTATTATACATATTGGGGGTCCATTTATTGACCTCATTTTTTATATGAGGTCACTAGGACCAATACAGACCCTAAGATCTATCCAAACCCTAGATCAATCCTGACCTTAGGATCTAATCTATACCTTATGATCAAATCCATATTTTGAAACTTATAATTTAAGGCTAAAGGTCCAAGTCCTGAAAACCTTTTCTGGTGAGTTTTCAAACACTTTAAAATCTATTTAAGTGACCTCTGATTCAGAGTCTATCAAATACATATTGATAAGACATGTCTCTAGAGGTAACCCTCCAAATTTGAGCTCATTCTGAGATCTCTAACCCTAGAAACTAAATTAATTTCAAAAGGCTATAAAACCTTCAAATATTTATGGCCTATGCCACTAGACTAGCCACCCAGTGGATCCTGACCTTAGAGCTCTCCAAAGCCTCTCATCACTTCTAGACACTTGATCTTGACCTATTGAATATTAAACTGCATTTTTTAAACCACTTTGACCCAAAGTCGACCAGGAGTCAAAATGACCAAAATACCCCTTAGGGATTCAAATACCCATTTCAAATCAAATGAACTCCAAATTGCTTAGAACCACTTCCAATAATTTTTAAATATCAAAGTAAACTTATTAAGCCAAAATTTAGGTCCTGAGTCATCCTGGTTGACCTAAATACCCCTTAATATTTTAAATGAGTTATTTTAACCCATTTGACATTTCAAACCTCTTTCAAGCCTTTAACCCAATCCTATATCATGGCTTAGGTACATATAAGATCAATATGAGCTAAGTCATGGTTAGTTGGATCAAGTCAACTTACATTGACTTGGTCAAACCTCTCTTCATGCATGTGTATGCATGTAAACCATAAACCTTGAATATTCAACCTTCTTCAAATCATCTCTATCAGTTCAAATACCCTCCCATGCCATATCATCAGTCAATTTGACTGGTTGACTAGTCAATGTTGAAACTCGTTCACTATGAATTAGGTTGTTAAACCTAAGCTTATATCCCAAGGCTATCCAAGAAAGGGGGTGAATTGATATTTTAAAAATTTATCCCTCTTTTGAATATTTTGAACCGAAAGTAAACATTATTGAATTTTTAGAAATAGTTTTTCAACCACAATTTTTAGAATAGAAAAAGCAGAAAATAAAAAGCAGTAAAGAATAAAAGACACAAAATTTATATTGGTTCGGTCAAAACTAGACCTACATCCACTCTCCGGAGGCACCCTCCGAGTATTGCACTAATACCAATAGTGTCTATCCTTTTGCACCCACAGCAAGACGGATAAGCCTTTACAACAAACTCTTTCCACCACTACCCAGTGCGGCAGAGAACCATCATCCTTTTACACTATCCCCAGTGTTGGCAAAGAACCGTTCATCCTTTCACACTCTCTTAGTATGGGCAGAGAACCCTTCGACTGTTCACACTCTCCTAGTGTGGGTAGAGAACATTTTGTTTATTCACACTCTCCAAGTGTCGGCATAGAACCGAATCTTCTTGACAGATCTCCTCACAAAAAATCTAGAAAGAAGAAAGAAAAGAGTGAAGTAATCACAATTCAAAAGCAAAGACTCTTACCTTTAAACTTCAAGTGAAGCCTTCACACTCCAGTAGCAAGAATCCTTCTTCAAACACTCTCTCACACTCTCTCCTTGACTCTTATTTCAATAGGCATGAAGATCAATGGGCAAATAGATTTGGTGGCAGTCTAAATTGGACTTTATATAGAAGAGATAAGAAAAACCGTCCAAAAGCTGAAAATTTTCACGTCAACACAAAATGGATTATCCCGTACAATCGTGGATCGTCCTGGACGATTTTACTTAAAGTGTCGAAAATGATCCTAATGTGTATTGGTACGAACTATGTTCATACACGATCATCGTCCCGTACGAACTAGGTTCGTCTGGTACGAACCGTTATACTATAGGTCGGTTCCCAAAAACTGCAGGGCGTAACCAACTTATGTTAAGTCGGTTCATTTCATCCTGGGACGAATAGTACTTCGTCTAGACGAAATTTTTACAGAGAGCAAGTCGTCTAGGTATGATCTTAATTTCATCTGGATGAAATTTTTACAGAGAGCAACTCGTCCAGGGACGATTTTAATTTTGTCTCGACGAAATTTTTACAGAGAGCAACTCGTCAAGGGATGATTTTAATTTTGTCCTGGACGATCAGGACTTAGAAAAAATTTTCCTCAATTCCTGTTCATCTCATTGCTCTTACGAGGAGATAACAGACCTGATCGTCCCGTACTAGTTTTATTCATCCCATACGATCATAACAAAAAATTTAAGATCTCCTAAGTGTGTGTGTGTGTGTGTGTGCTTATTCACTCAATTACAATCAATCCCTCTCAAACTTAATTAAAATAAAAAATCACAAGCCTCAAATTGCAAGAAATCTCATGCTGAATTTGATTTGAAGTCTTCAGTAGTTTGGAGTTCGATTTTCCTGACATGTTAGTACACACGAGCAAAAACAAATTTTCCAAAAAAAGTGTTAGGAGATAACTACACATAAAACAATAATATTTGGAATCATCAAAATTATACAAGTTGCAAAAATGTAAAACATGCAAATAGCAACTCTCTTAACAATCTCTCCCTTTTTTATGATGGCAAAACAATTATTGTTTGTTGGATTCTAAATTCTAAGAATCTCCTAAACTCCTCCTGAATTAACGAATATATGAAAATAAGGAGGAATTGAATCAAAATTTTTGTTTTTCAAAAGTTTATACAAAAACAAAACAAAAATAATTACACAAAACAAAACAATACGAATTAATAAACAAAACAAAATGATATGAACGAACAAACAAAACAAAATGAACACAAAACAAAATGATACGAATTAACAAACAAAACAAAATTATACGAACGAACAAACAATTTCTCCCCCTTTTTGACAACAGCAAAAAGTGAAGAAGCAAAAGACCTGAAATGTAAGCAGAGATATGAAAAGCAACTGATAATTTTGTTTGATGACTATGGCACCCCAAGAGGGGGGGTGAATTGGGGTTTTTAAAATTTTTTATTAAAAGAAGAAATTTAAAATGATTTTAAAGCAATTTTTAAAAGAGTAAGTAATCACACAATAATTCTTATAAAAAAAAGATAGAAAAATAAATGCAAGGAATGAAAATAAGAGGCACAATATTTTTACGTGGTTCGGCCCGGATTCCAATCCAACCTACGTCCACGCTAGCCAACTCTCGGGCTAGAATTCACTAATACCAGGTTTGCTTTGCAAACCTCACTTCTTTAAACTAAAAAAGTTCTTTACAACCTAAGTACTCTCCTACACGGGCGAGTACAACTCGATCTAATTATAATTAAAACTTCTCTAAGCCAAATGGCTTAGATCAAGAAAATGAAAAATAAAATTTGATATAAATAAGAAAAGCTCAAATAATCTTGCAATAAAATATCTACAATATTTGAGGTGATCTTACAAATAAATCTTAATTACCTCACTACTTGCAAATGAAATATTAAATTTGCTCACTTTAAGATAGATTTGTATTTTGTTTAAAATAAGAATAATATATGAAATGAAAATATATTCTTGCTGATTTAAACTTTAACTTTTCAAATAAAGTAAAATGAATAAGAATATATATGTAAATCTATGCCACCTTAAAGAAGTTAAACTACTTGTTTTGCTAAACTTTATGAATTTAAAAGATGTGATATAGAAAACTTTAATATAAAATTTCCAATAAGTATTTCACCATAAAATAAATATTTTCAAGAAAGAAATATATGGTGAAAGCCAAAAGATTAGCAAGTAAAGATTTAGGGATGGAAAGCAAACTCAAGAACTCAAGAGAGATTCCTCGGTTTTGTATGTTGATGCTTTCCAACAATGATTTCGATCTCACAAATGAAAGAGTTCTTGGAATAAAATCAAGGCTTCTCTTCTCATGATTTAGCATGTAAAGAGGAAAGAAAGAATGGAAAAATTGCTAGAGATTTTCTTGTTTGAGCAGCTCTTACATGAGGAAGATGAGAGCTATTTAAAGAGAAATGATAAGTAAAAGCACATTTGAATAAAAATATTATTCTAATATGTTTTTTATCAACTAATAATATTATATTCCATTAAGAATTTATTTATATTAAATATATATGAGATTCAAAGGGCTAGAAAACGGCTAGCCACATGGGAAGGTCAAAAAGTCATCATATGCATCCAAAATATGGCTAAAACGGCTAGTAGCAGCTTTTATTTAAATCCAATAATGTTTGGAAATTCATTATAAATTCAAATGAAATCCGAATTAGTCATATAATATATGAATTTATAGCTACAGAATCCAAACAATCTAAGGCAATAAAAATTAGAACACGTTTCGGACATCCTATTATCATATTCAGTAAAATCAAAACTCATGCATAATTTTAAATATTTAAGAATATATTGAATTTTAATATAATAATATTATGTAGTATATATAAAATTAATCATACATTAATTAATAGATATAAAATAAGTCAGTTTAAAATTACAACATAATAAAAGTTTTGCCAAATAAGCTTATTAACTTTAATTTTCCTAATTAGATAAATCTTCATATTTGATAATAATTAAGCAAAAAAATGAAGTTTATAAAATTTATTTATTAAAGAAATCTTATAGATTTTTATATCAAGATTAATATATAATCAAAAGATATTTAGATTGTGAGAAAATCAAATCATGCAAGTAATATTGGTGGACCACTAACAAACTCCTACGATAATGTAAAAGACTTCAAATTATCCATCTTGGTCCATCTTAATCTCAACATTTGATTGATCTTGAGTTGTGCAATGTAAATCCCATAAGCAATTACAATGCACATCACTACACCTGAAATACTTAGCACACAAATTAGAGCATCCAAGCATATGTTTGTTATCGTCAAAATCTCTTAAATAGGTAATGAGGTAGATAATATCAACAATCTCCCCCTTTTTGATGATGACAAATTTATGTTGGGTATAGTTATAACAAAGGTGCAACTTGACCTTTTATCATAACTTTCAATCATTAGAAAAATATAAACAAATAATTCTCCCCCTAAATATATGCATGTAAAATGAATTATGTCCAACATATATAGTTCTTCTCCCCCTTTGACAACATCAAAAAGAATATTAAACCTATAAAAGAAATTTAAATGTTAGGATCTAACATCCCAAGCATACGTCTTAACATGCAAAATCTCTCTTCAGCCAAAGGTTTTGTAAAGATATCAGCTATTTGAGAATCTGTGTTTACAAAATCTATATTCACATCGCCTTAATTAACATGATCTCTAATAAAATGGTGTCTAATCTCTATGTGTTTAGTTCATGAATGTTGTATAGGATTTTTTGTTAAACTTATAGCACTTGTATTATCAAATTTAATAGGGATATTTTTAAGCTTAATTCCAAAATCCTCTATTTGTTGCTTTAGCCATAAAACTTGAGCAACACAACTACCTGCTGCTATGTACTCTGCTTCAGCAGTGGATAAAGCAACTGAATTTTATTTTCTAGAAGACCAAGAAATAAGTGATGATCCTAAAAATTGACATGTTCCAGATGTGCTTTTTCTATCAACCTTACAACCAGCATAGTCTGCATCAGAATATGCAACTAAATGACATGATAATAAATTTTTGGGATATCATAAGCCGAACTTATGAGTTCCAATCAAATAGCGAAATATTCGCTTAACTGCTATTAAGTGTGATTCCTTAGGATTAGCTGAAATCTTGCAGATAAACATACAGCGAACATAATATCAAGCCGACTAGCAGTAAGAAACAAAAGTGAACCTATCATACTCCTATAAAGTTTTTGATCTATTGGTTCTCCTGATTCATCAAAATCAAGTCTAGTTGATGGGCTTATAGGAGTTTTACTCAATTTAAATTTCTTCATATCAAACTTTTCTAATAATTCATTTATGTATTTGGTTTGACATATGAATATGCCATACTCTAGTTGTTTTACTTGTAGTCCTAAGAAAAAGGTGAGTTCTCCCATCATACTCACTTCAAATTCTTTTGACATTAATGAGGAAAACTCATGACATAAACTTTCATTTGTATTTCCAAATAAAATATCATCAACATAAATCTGTATAATAATCAAATCATCTCCAATATTTTTGATAAAAAGTGTTGTATCAACCTTACCTTTTTTAAAATTATGTTCAATTAAAAAGTTACTTAACCTATCATACCAAGTGGAGCCTACTTTAAACCATATAATGCTTTCTTTAATTTATATACATGATTAGGAAAATTAATACTTTCAAAACCTGGTGGTTGTTCTATAAAAACATCTTGATCAATATATCCATTCAAAAATGCGCTTTTGACATCCATTTGAAAAAGTTTAAAGTCCTTAAAACAAGCGAAGGCAAGGAGTAATCTAATAGCTTCTAGTCTTGCTACGGGTGCAAAAGATTCTTCAAAGTCTATTCCTTCTATTTGCGTGTACCCTTGTGCAACTAATCTAGCTTTATTTCTAATAATACTTCCTGAGTCATCTAGCTTATTTTTATAAACCCATTTAGTTCCAATAATATTTTGATCATGAGGTCTTGTGACTAACTCCCAAACATCATTTCTTATAAATTGGTTAAGTTCCTCTTCCATAGCAATTATCCAAAAATTATCTTGTAAAGCTTCATCTATATTTTTAGGTTCAATTTTTGATAGAAATACAGAATGTTCTACCTCATCGCTAAGGTTTCTCCTAGTCTTAACACCTTAGGAAGGATCACCAATTATTAACTATTTTGGATGATTTCTATTATATCTCTATTCTTTAGGTAATGAATCACCCTCCTTTTCTTCCAAATTTATTTTCTTTATATTTTCAATACCATCATCATTCAAATCATTTCTTATTAAATCTATAGGATTTTCATCAAAAATTACATGAACGGATTCTTCAACAATTAATTTTCTCTTATTAAAAACTCTAAAAGATTTTCCAAAAATTGAATATCCTAAGAATATACTATCATCAGGCTTACTATCAAATTTACCTAAAGGATCCTTATCATTATTTAAAATAAAACACTTACATCCAAAAACATGTAAATGATCTTAGGTTTCCTTCCAAAAAATATTTCATAAGGGGTCTTTTTAAGAATTGGTCTTAAATAAACTCAATTTGTAACATAACATGCGGTGTTTATTGCTTCTACCCAAAAATACTTTGGAAGTTTATATTCATCTAACATTGATCTTGCTAGTTCTACCAAAGTGCGATTCTTTCTTTCAACAACACCATTTTGTTGAGGAGTCCTAGGAGCTGAAAAATTATGTATAATTCCATTTTCATCACAATAATTTTCAAATGATTTATTTTCAAATTCTCCACCGTAATCCATTTGAATTCTATGAATCAAATAACCTTGTTCTCTTTGAATATACTTAGCAAATTTTCTAAAATCATAAAATGCATTATTTTTATTAGCTAAGAATAATACCCAAGTATATCTTGAATAATCATCTACAATAACAAATCCATAATTTTTACCACCTAAACTAGTTGTGTTAATAGGCCCAAATAAGTCCATGTGTAATAATTCTAAAGGTCTATTTGTAGAAACTATATTTTTACTCTTGAATGAACTTTTCATATGTTTACCATGAATGCATGCATCACATATAGAATCAAAATGAAAACTAATTTTTGGTAAACCAAAAACTAAATCAAGTTTAGAAATTTTATTCAAAGTATGGATATTGGCATGACATAGTCTTCTATGCCATAACCAAGCATCATCATTTGTAGATTTCATGCAAAGTAAATTCAAATTAACATCATTTCTATTCCCTAAATCAATTAAATAAATATTTTTATATCTATTTCCTATAAGCAAAATAGATTCATTATTTCTAATAATGCAATGTGAAGCATAAAATGAAACATTTAAACCTTTATCATATAATTAACTAATTGATATTAAGTTATGTTTTAAGCCAAAAACAAATAAGACTTTTTCTAAAGTAATAGAGTTCTTACATATGGATCCAATGCCAATAATCTTTCCCTTTGCATTATCTCCATATGTGACATATCCTCCATCACTTGGTTCTAATGTAGAGAATTTTGCTTTATCGCCAGTCATATGTCTTGAACATCCACTATCTAAGTACAACATGCCTTCATTGATTTTACTTTGAAGGCATTCCTACAAAAGAAAATCAAATGTTAACTTTTGGAACCAAAATATTTTTGGGTCCACATTCCAAATGAGTAGTATGATATCTATTATGTTTGGTAGTGGAAGTGCTTGTATTTTTTGGAACCCATACAAAAGATGATTGTTTAGCATTTTGTGATTTATGAGCATAGCAATCAAATGAGATATGTCTTTTTCTACCACAATAATTACACCAAATATTAGTATTTGTATATGGCTTTGCATGATGTCCATGTGACATATAAGAAGAATTTTTATTTGATGTTAAACTTGTTAGAGCTTTATATTAAACATGTGATCTCATGCATAAATCTAATTTTGCTTTTAATAGAATATTTTCTCTTTCAAGTTTACAAGCAAGTAAAGAATGATCTAATAGAGAACTATTTTTCTTTTTCAAATCATCACATTCATTTTTTAAATCATTAAAATGTATATCTAAATTTTTATGCTCTTTTTCTAAAACATTATATTTTCTTTTTAATTTTTTATATTCAATAACTAATTCATTAAAAGCATCATCTAATTCTTCATAAGAAATATCATTACATACCTCTTGAGAATCATGATCTGATTCTTCTCCCGCCATAAGGCAAATGTTCACCTCTTCATCTGATGAACTTGATTCATCTGAATCTGGGTTGGCCCATAGTGCCTTCTTTTTCTTCTTGAAATACTTCTTTTCTTTCTTGTCACTCTTTCTCTCTACATCCATCTCTTTCTTCTTTAAATCAATAAGATCTGGACAATCTCCTCTTATGTGTCCAGGCTTCTTGCAATGGTAACTAATAATCCCTTCTCCTATAGGAAATTTCTTAGTTTGAAATTTATAATTCTTGGATTTCTTATACCTTCGATTTTTTTTCCTTAGTAAGCTTCCAAGTTTTCTTGAAAGCATGGCCACCTCATCGCTATCTTCATTAGAGCTTGATGAACTAGGTTCATCATTATCATCAACTTGCAAGGCAATAGTTTTACCTTTCTCTTTCTCTTTCTTTAAAGATCCATCTAATTTATCCCTTTGAGCTATAACCTGTTCATGTGCTATCAAAGAACCAAAAAGCTGATCAAGTGGATAAGTAGATAAATCTTTAGCCTCACTAATTGCAGTTACTTTAGCATCCCATTCTTTGGGAAGGCATCTAAGAATCTTATAGACTAAGTCTTGATTCTTATATATTCTTCCAAGAGAATGTAGCGTATTAATTATTTTCATAAACCATGTATACATATCAGAAATAGATTCAGAAGGAGACATACGAAATAATTCATATTCATGAACAAGTCTATTTACGTGAGCATCTCTAACCTCATTAGTACCTTCATAAGTTATAACTAATTTATCCCAAATTTCTTTTGCTGAATTTAACATAGAAATTTTCATGTAATCATCTAGAAGAAGTGCATAATGCAAAGTATTACATGCCCTAGCATTTAACTCATCTAATTCCCTCTCTAATGCAGTCCATTCATCAAAAGGTTTTTCAATTTTAATATCATTAATTTCTTTAGTGGGTGTATGATATTGGTGTGTAAGCATGTGCCACATACGAGAGTCTTGTCCTCTTAAGAATATACTAATTCTATTTTTTCAATAATCAAAAGGAACATTATCTAATAATGAAGGACGATGAGTGGATTGTCCTTCGGGAAGTGAACCCTTAGGAAAACCTTGTGCCATAGTTTATAAGTGGATCTACTCTAGGATGTTAAGCCAAAATAAAAAGAGTCAAGGCTCCGATACCAATTATTGGATGACTATGGCACCCCAAGAGAGTGAATTGGGGTTTTTAAAATTTTTTATTAAAAGAAGAAATTTAAAATGATTTTAAAGCAATTTTTAAAAGAGTAAGTAATCACATAATAATTCTTATAAAAAAAAAGATAGAAAAATAAATGCAAGGAATGAAAATAAGAGGCACAGTATTTTTACGTGGTTCGGCCTGGATTCCAATCCGACCTACGTCCACGCTAGCCAACTCTCGGGCTAGAATTCACTAATACCAGGTTTGCTTTCCAAACCTCACTTCTTTAAACCAAAAAAGTTCTTTACAACCTAAGTACTCTCCTACACGGGCGAGTACAACTCGATCTAATTATAATTAAAACTTCTCTAAGCCAAATGGCTTAGATCAAGAAAATGAAAAATAAAATTTGATATAAATAAGAAAAGCTCAAATAATCTTGCAATAAAATATCCACAATATTTGAGGTGATCTTACAAATAAATCTTAATCACCTCACTACTTGCAAATGAAATATTAAATTTGCTCACTTTAAGATAAATTTGTATTTTGTTTAAAATAAGAATAATATATGAAATGAAAATATATTCTTGCTAATTTAAACTTTAACTTTTCAAATAAAGTAAAATGAATAAGAATATATATGTAAATCTATGCCATCTTAAAGAAGTTAAACTACTTGTTTTGCTAAACTTTATGAATTTAAAAGATGTGATATAGAAAACTTTAATATAAAATTTCCAATAAGTATTTCACCATAAAATAAATATTTTCAAGAACGAAATATATGGTGAAAGCTAAAAGATTAGCAAGTAAAGATTTAGAGATGGAAAGCAAACTCAAGAACTCAAGAGAGATTCCTCGGTTTTGTATGTTGATGCTTTCCAACAATGATTTCAATCTCACAAATGAAAGAGCTCTTGGAATAAAATCAAGGCTTCTCTTCTCATGATTTAGCATGTAAAGAGGAAAGAAAGAATGGAAAAATTGCTGGAGATTTTCTTGTTTGAGCAGCTCTTACATGAGGAAGATGAGAGCTATTTAAAGAGAAATGACAAGTAAAAGCACATTTGAATAAAAATATTATTCTAATATGTTTTTTATCAACTAATAATATTATATTCCATTAAAAATTCATTTATATTAAATATATATGAGATTCAAATGGCTAGAAAATGGCTAGCCACATGGGAAGGTCAAAAAGTCATCATATGCATCCAAAATAGGGCTAAAACGGCTAGTAGCAGCTTTTATTTAAATCTAATAATGTTTGGAAATTCATTATAAATTCAAATGAAATCCAAATTAGTCATATAATATATCAATTTATAGATACAGAATACAAACAATCTAATGCAATAAACATTAGACCACATTTCGGACATCCTGTTATCATATTCAGTAAAATAAAAACTCATGCATAATTTTAAATATTTAAGAATATATTGAATATTAATATAAAATATTATGTATTATATATAAAATTAATCATACATTAATTAATAGATATAAAACAAGTCAGTTTAAAATAACTACATAATAAAAGTTTTGTCAAATAAGCTTATTAACTTTATATTTCCTAATTAGATAAGTCTTCATATTTGATAATAATTAAGCAATAAAATGAAGGTTATAAAATTTATTTATTAAAGAAATCTTATAGATTTTTATATCAATATTAATATATAATCAAAAGATATTTAGATTGTGAGCAAATCAAATCATGCAAGTAATATTGATGGACCACTAACAAACTCCTACGATAATGTAAAAGGCTTCAAATTATTCATCTTGGTCCATCTTAATCTCAACATTTGATTGATCTTGAGTTGTGCAATGTAAATCCCATAAGCAATTACAATGCACATCATTACACCTGAAATACTTAGCACACAAATTAGAGCATCCAAGCATATGTTTGTTATCATCAAAATCTCTTAAATAGGTAATGAGGTAGATAATATCAATAAATTTAATCTTGAAAGTGATTTAAATAAGTTATGCAAATAAAATTAAAACATTAGGCAAATCATAAAAATTCATAAAATTTAAGAAGAGATATAACTTAGAAAATAAAAGAATTTATCAAAAGCATGGTTCAATTTAGACACTAATATAGAGAAAATCATTACAAGAAGATGAATAAAAACATTGTATATTTCAAATTTCAATATGAAATATAAATGAACATAAGATCAATTTGAATTAAGATATTAAAAGAGTGTGGAAAGAAATAACTACCACATGTGGCACTTTGCCCATCTTTTTTTTATTATTTTTAAATTTGTGGCACATTTTTGTGCATCTTTTCACTTTGAGCTTATTTTGTGTCTCTTCTCAACATTGCGAACCTTTACGCATTACTTTTGAATTTTGTATATTTTTATAATTTTCAAGAGTAATCGTATTCTTTCCAAAAATAATAATCTAAAATTTCAAATATTTTTAAGTGCATAAATATTAATTGATAAGTGAAATACAAAATAAGAAAAGCATCACACTTGCAATAATAATATTAATAATAATGTAGTCTAAATAAGAGACATGGATTGATAATCTTAATAACATCAAGTTATAAGAAAAACTTAAATTTAGAAAATTTTGATTTTCTAATGAATTTAATTTTAACTTACAATTCAAGATATAGCACTATTAAGATTAAAAATCTATTGATTTTTATAATGCTACCACACATTTCAATAATATTAAAGCCAAAAACACAAGATCATATATTGATATCAATGTGATGAAAATACAATCTAACTCAAGATATCAATATAAAAACACCAAAAGAAAATGCATCAAACTTCCTAAAAACAATAATAAACACACAAACTACAGAAAAACACATAAAAGCAAATGCAACTATCACTGAGATAGACCCTGATCTGGAGGAGGAGGAGCTGCAGCACCAAAGATGTTAAAATATATACTCATCATCATCATATTGGTGCTGATGTCATTCATTTGCTCCCTCATAAAACCCATGTCATGTTGATATTGAGTATCCTGCTGCTGAAGATGAGCCTCAATTTGATCAAAATATTGATCAAAATGAGTCTCTAGTCGATCAAATCTTTGAACCAAATCCTAATAATTTGGTTCATTAGTAGGTGCAGGAGCAGCTTATGGTTCTTCCTCTATATCACTTATGACATGTGCTTTACTTGAATCATCAATTTTGAAGATCGCTCTAAAGGAACCATCGTTGTAGTAGTGCGGTTCTTCATATTCTTGATCAGGATGAATCAAGTTGTATTTCTTCTCTAGAATATAGGTAACTAAATGTCCTAAGGCAATGTTCCTCTTTCTTTTCTGCTCTGCATGGCCTATTTAAGAAAGTCCATAAAGATAGTCAAGTAGAAGTTGGGCTTCATCTATAGGCACTTCAGACATGATCAAAAAGGTCACCATAGAAAGAAGAGGGGTTATATTGATTATATCACCAGCTTTAGGAATAATTAAAGTTCTAAGAACATGTTGGATGATACGTGCATCTCGTACAAGACCGAATACCCTAGCCACATGCTCATCAATACTATTTTTTCTAATCACTCTATTAATTTGAAATCATTTATATTGATTAGTGGTAATCAAGTTGTGGTCTTTAGCTCCCTCAGTCCTTAATTTTAAAAAAGCTCCTAAGTCATGCTTGGTGATTTTAACTTTTTGTTTAAGGACAAAGGAATGAATTATAGGGTGGTCAGAATTAAAGGACATGTTGGCGAGGAAGTAATGAAAGGTTTCCTTATTGTACAGGTGGACAAGGGTAAGGATAAAACGAAACTGAGTTGAAGCGAATAAATTCATTACTTGAAAGGTAAGATCTTGGATTAGGATTTTGGAGGGGATGATTTTGGTTGAAGCAAACCTAGGAAAGAATCCTTATTTGCTTTGGAAAGAAAGTTCTCGGATGAATTCTTATGAGGTTTCTTGGCCAGAACCTTTTGGCGCTTGCTTGAACTTGCCATTTGATAAAGATCTAAAGAACGAAAGAGATTGAAGGCGATGTTTAAAGTCTGACTATTGAGTTAAAAAGACCACCTATTTATTTAAAAATTATATGTTCATACCAGACGAAAAAGTTTGTCCCATATGAAATTTTTAATTCGTCCTGTACGAAAAACTTTTGTATGGACAATCTAAAGCGTCAAAATGAAACAGCTTTTCATAATCAAAACAACTTATGAAGTATCCTTTTGTACAGACTTTTGACCAGTCTGATCGTACAGACAAACACGTGTTCGTCCCTGGATGATCAGAACTTATATCATTTTAATTGTAGTTGAAATTGTCCCCTACATCGAACCGACATGTGTTCGTCCAGATAAACCAAAGGTTCGTACGTACAAAGTTCATATTAAAAACTACCTTATCCATTCAACCGCTTTAGTCATTCGTCCTGTCGTTTGAAAAACATTTCATCCCGGACGATCATGACGATCGTACAGACGAAGTGACCAATAAACATTGAACACAGCATGCAAAACAGTCTAAAATCTGACAGTTTGACACAATACACACATCGTCCCGTATGAAAAACTTTCATCCTGGATGATTGTCACCAAAAAAAATTTCAAAACAAAGACACAAAACACAGTAAAAACACAAAATAACGAAGAAACATAAACTCTAAAAGAAAAATCACACATACAAAATCAAAAACTAATAAAGAACACAAAAACATTTAATTAGAAAATAAATATCAATATTGCAAAAATATTTTTATTTAAGTATTCAAATCAATCACACCAAGTCTTGTTCTTAATGCACTGAAAGTATCAAAGGCTAAAGGTTTTGTAAAAATGTCTGCAAGTTGATTTTTAGTAGAAACATGATTGAGTTCAATTTCTCCTTTGGATACATGAACCCTTATGAAATGATGTCTTATGTCTATGTGTTTGATTCTTGAATGTTGAATAGGATTTTTAGAAATGCAAAGAGCACTAGTGTTATCACAATAAATTGGAATAGTGCCTATAGTCAATCCTAAATCAATCAACTGTTGTTTCAACCAAAGTACTTGTGCCACACAACTTCCTAATGTAATGTATTCAGCTTCAGTAGTAGATAGGGCTACTGAATTTTATTTCTACTGGACCAAGAGACTAAAGAATTTCCAATGAATTGACATATTCCAGAAGTGCTTTTCCTATCCACCCTATAGCCTGCAAAGTCAGAATCTGAATAACCAATTATTTCAAATGAAGAGTTAAACTTAGGATATCAAATTCCTAAGTTCTGAGTTCCTAACAGATATCTTAAAATCTTTTTCACTGCTGTCAAATATGATTCTTTTGGATCTGATTGAAATCTAGCACACAAACAGACACTAAACATGATATCGGGTTGGCTAGCTGTCAAGTAAAGCAAAGATCCAATTATCCCTCTAAATTTCTTTTAATCAATAAATTTTTCCTTAGGGTCCTTATCCAACTGAACTGAGGAACTCATTGGTGTACTAACATGTTTAGTATTGTCTATTTCATACTTTTTGAGGATATCCTTAACATACTTTGACTGTCTAAGAAATGTACCTTCCTCAATTTGCTTAATGCTAAATCCTTGAAAGTAACTCAAATCTCCCATTAGACTCATCTCAAATTCACTATTCATTATTTTAGAAAAAACATCACAAAGATTTTTATTTGAAGATCTAAAAATGATATCATCCACATAAATTTGAATAATGAGTATATCCTTTCCACATTTCTTCAAAAAGAGAGTTGTATCCACACTTCCTTTTTCAAAAGATATTTCAAGTAGGAAGGTGCTCAACCTCACATACTAAGCCCTAGGTACCTGTTTCAATCCATATAATGCCTTTTTCAACTTGAAAACATGATTTGGGAATTTGGAATTTTCAAAACCTGGAGGTTGTTCTACAAAAACATCCTTTTAAATTACTCCATTTAAAAAGATACTTTTGACATCCATTTGATACAATTTAAATACTCTAAAACAGGCAAAGGCTAGCAAAATCCTAATCGCTTCAAGTCTAGCTACAGGGGTAAAAGTCTCTTCAAAATCAATCCCTTCAATCTGATTATACCCCTTAGCTACTAACCTAGCCTTATTTTTAATGACTACTCCTGAGTCATTCATTTTGTTTTTGAATACCCACTTAGTTCCAACTACACTTTGATCCTTTGTCCTTGTAGTTAATTCCCAAACTTTATTTCTTACAAATTAATTCAACTCTTCTTGCATGGCCAAAATCCAAAATTTGTCAGAAAGTGCTTGATCAATATTAGTGGGTTCTATAGTTGAAATGAATGCTGAATGAGTAACTTCTTTGTTTAATCCACTCCTAGTCCTTACACCCTCACTTGGTTCACCTATAATCAATTCCTTCGGGTGGTTTTTAGAAAATCTCAAATCTCTAGGCAAACGGTTTTTTATTTCCAAATTTTCTTCCAAATTCATCTTATCAATCTTTTGGGAGTTAGTCTCAATTTCATCTTCTTCAACATTTGGCTCTTTCATATTTCTAGATTCATCAAATACAACATGTGTGGTCTCCTCAATTACCAAAGTTCTTTTATTGAATACTCTATAAGATTTTCCAACATTTGAGTATCTAACAAAAATTCTTTTATCTGATTTTGGATCAAATTTTCTTAAGGCAGATTTTCCATTGTTATGAATGAACACCTTACAACCAAAAACATACAAATGTGATAAATTTGGTGTTCTATCTTTTCGCAACTCATAGGGTATTTTATTCAATTTAGATCTCACATTCACCCTTTTCAGAACATAACATGTAGTGCTAACCGTTTCAGCCCACAAATATTTAGGAAGTGAATATTCTCCCAATATTGCTCGGGCAACTTCTATTAATGTTCTATTTTTCCTTTCGACTACCCCATTCTGTTGAGGGGTTCTAGGTACAGAAAAGTTGTGATCAATTCCTTTCTCCTTATAAAATTCCTCAAATTTCTCATTCTCAAATTCTCCTTCATGATCACTTTGTATAGAAATAATTTCACACTCTAGTTTTCTTTGAATCCAAGTCAAAAAATTTCTAAATTCCTCAAATGATTCACTCTTATGAAATAGAAATCTAACCCATGTAAATCTTGAGAAATCATCCACAATAACAAATCTGTATACCTTCCCTTATAGACTCACAGTTCCAATTGGTCCAAAAAGATCCATATGCAAAATCTCCAATGGTTTACTAGTTATAAGATCCTTATTGGACTTAAAAGAAGACTTCACCTGCTTCCCTAATTGACATGCATCACAAAGATGATCTTTAGTAAAGTCTAGTTTAGGTATACCTCTCACTAAGTTTTTTTTAGTAATCCTCCTAAGATTTTTCATGCTAGAATGACAAAGTCTCCTATGCCAAAGCCATGACTCATCAGATACAGTTTTTAAACAAAAAGTAATAGGAGCTTGAATGCAATTCAAATCTAGCATATAAATATTGTTAACCATTTTTCCATTCAAAACATCTTTATCATTTATGCTTAATATGCAGCTAGTAGGAAAAAATTTTACATAATAACCCTTATCATATAGCTGACTTATACTTAATAGGTTATGCTTTAAGCCTTCTACTAATAACACATTTTCAATAAAAAATTTATTAAGATTTCCATTCATACCTGATCCAACTATCTTCCTTGTGGTGTTATCTCCAAGTGCAACCTTGCCTCTATTCCTGGCTTCCAATGATATGAATTGTGCAGTATCTCCAGTCATATGCTTTGAACATCCGCTGTCCAGGTACCATATGCTCTCACGTAGTCTTGTGTGAGAGCGATCCTGTAAAAATATCAAACGTTACACCTGGGAACCCAAATAAGTTTGGGTTCTCCTTTTAGCAATTTATAATCAGATGCATGTATGATATGTCTAGGTTTATGCATCTTAGATCTCCACACCAAATAAGTTTTCATCTTCAAAGTACATGTGTGAGCTAGATATCCAAACAATCCATAATTATTACATTTTACTTTTGGAAATGGTTTTCTAAGCCTTCTAACATTCATCTGTCTATTCAGGGATTGCATAAATTTAGGATACATAATAGGATTAGTAAAATATTCAAGTTTAGGGGGTATCTTATTATCCTTGAGAGCTTTTATCGTTAATTTGTAAAATGAATTCATATCTTCCAAAATTCAATTTAAATAATTGATTTTATATAATTTGCTCTCTGATTCATTCTTAAAGTTCTTAAAATTTTTCTCGAGTTCTGCATAGGAAGATTCTAAATTCTCAAGATTTTTATTCAAGTCATCAAACTCATCAATAAAATTCATGTGGTTATTGTCAATTAAGGCATGATCTTTCCTAAGGATTTCATGTTCCTTTTGAAGTTCTTCAAATTTTAAACTTAGACTAGCATGTATTTTCTTCATTTTCTCATATACATCATGCATGTGTTTAGAAACTTCAAATAATTCATCATAAGTTAAGTCATATACCTCTTCTTGATCTGACTGATCAAGACTATCAGACATTAAGCAAAGATTAGTGACTTCTTCTTCCTTTTTAGTCTCTGATGAATCTGAAGCTGAGTCCGCCCAGAAAGCTCTTTGAAACTTCTTCTTGCCCTTCTTAACAATTGGTTTCTCCTCTACCTTCTCCTTGCTAGGAGTTTTGGGCAATCAGTCTTGATATGACCAGGTTTCCTGCACTCATAGCAAATCACATCATTTGAAACCTTTCCATTTCTATTAAATTTATCTATATTCCATTGCTGGCGTCTCTTCTGCTTCCTCTTCAGAAACCTTCTGAACTATCTAGTCATCAATGCGATGTCATCTTCATCCTCAGATTGTGAGTGTTAACTCTCAGACTCTTCCACTTTTAGTGTTATGTTCTTCTCCCTTCGTGGTTCACCTGCATCAATCTTTCTTTGGCTAACTCCTTGCTCATAAGCAATTAGCGAACCAAGAAGATTGTTAATAGAGTAAATGTTTAAATCTTTAGACTCTGTAATTGTTGTAATTTTAGCATCATATGCAATAGGAAAACAACAAAAAATCTTATTAACCATTTCAGCATTCGTTAGTTCGCTACCCAGTGCATGCAAAGAGGTGGCTATTTGTGTGAATCTTATGTACATATCAGAAATAGATTCATCAGGTTTCATGCGAAACAATTCATAATCATGTAACAAGATATTAAGTCTAGATTGCTTAACCTCATTAGTTTCCTTATATGTTATACAAAGTCTATCTCATATGTCCTTTCCACTTTGCAAGTGGAAACCCGCATATAGTCTTCTAATTTTAAAACACAAAAGAAACTATTCAAGCATTTAGCATTTAGTTGTGCTAAGTCACGTTCTTCTACTGTCCAGTCTGTAAAAGGTGTTTCAACTCTAACTCCGTCAACTAATCTAGTTGGTTTTGTATATCCTTCCTGGACTAAGATGCACATACGATAATCAAGTGACTGCAAAAAAGTAGACATGCGAGTTTTCCAAAAATTAAAAGGTATATTGTCAAACAATGGAGGTCTAGTTATAGAGTAATCCTCATGTGAGTTTCAGTTTCCAAATTTAGCCATCTACGTTAATCAAAAAGTAGTCTAAACTTATGATTTTGAAACAAAGCTCTGATACCACTTGTTGAAACTCGTTCAACCACAATTTTTAGAATAGAAAAAGTAGAAAATAAAATGCAGTAAAGAATAAAAGACACAAAATTTATATTGGTTCGGTCAAAACCAAACCTACATCCACTCCCCGGATGCACCCTCCGAGTATTGCACTAATACCAATAGTGTCTCTGCTTTTGCACCCACAGCAAGGCGGAGAAGCCTTTACAACAGACTCTTTCCACCACTATGCGGTGCAGCAAAGAACTATCATCCTTTTACACTATCCCCAGTGTTGGCAGAGAACCGTTCGTCCTTTCACACTCTCCTAGTGTGGGAAGAGTTCCCTTCGGCTGTTCACACTCTCCTAGTGTGGGCAGAGAACCCTTCGTCTATTCACACTCTTTAAGTGTCAGTATAGAACCGGATCTTCTTGATAGATCTCCTCATAAGAAATCTAAAAGGAAGAAAGAAAAGAGTGAAGTAATCACAATTCAAAAGCAAAGACTTTTACCTTTAAACTTCAAGTGAAGCCTTCACGCTCCAGTAACAAGAATCCTTCTTCAAACACTCTCTCACACTCTCTCCTTGACTCTTCTTTCAATAGGCACGAAGATCAATGGGCAAAAAGATTTCATGGCAGTCTAAATTGGACTAAATATAGAAGAGATAAGAAAAACTGTCCAAAAGCTGCAAATTTTTAAGTCAACACGAAATGGATCATCCTGTACGATCGTGGATTGTCCTGGATGATTTTACTTAAAGTATCAGAAACGATCCTAATGTGCATTGGTATGAACTATGTTCGTACACGATCATCGCCCCGTACGAACTAAGTTTGTCCGGTACGAACCGTTATACTTTAGGTCGGTTCTCAAAAACTGCAGGACGTAACCAACTTATGTTATGTCGGTTCATTTCATCTTAGGATGAATTGTACTTCGTCTGGACAAAATTTTTATAGAGAGCAAGTCATCCATGGACGATTTTAATTTTGTCTAGATGAAATTTTTACAGAGAGCAACTCATCCAGGGAGGATTTTAATTTCTTCCTGGATCATCCGAACTTAAAAAAAAAATTCCTCAATTCCTGTTCGTCTCATTGCTCTTACGAGGAGATAACAGACCTGATAATCCCGTAAGAGTTTTATTCGTCCTATATGATCAGAAAAAAAATTAAAGATCTCCTTAAGTGTGTGTGTGTGTGTTTATTCACTCAATTACAATCACTCCCTCTCAAACTTAATTAAAACAAAAAATTACAAGCTTCAAATTACAAGATATCTCATGCTGAATTTGATTTGAAGTCTTCAGTAGTTTGGAGTTCGATTTTCCTGAAATGTTACACACAAGAGCAAAAACAAATCTTCCAAAAAAGTGTTAGGAGATAACTACACATAAAACAATAATATTTGGAATCATCAAAGCTATACAAGTTGCAAGAATATAAAACATGCAAATAGCAACTCTCTTAACAGTCAACTCAATCAACAAATGGCTTAGTTGGCTCCAAATGGCCAAATATGTTGGCTTGAGTTAATCCAACCATTTAAACCCCCTCCAACCTATCATAGCAGCATTCAAGACTCCCTTAACTACCACCTCAGCAGTCAAGAGGGTTAGTTGACTGGACAATAGAGTCAGCAAACCTCTTTAAAGGGCTTTTAGATGCTTCACCCTATCAAATCTTGATCCTTTGCTTTTTGCACTAAACCTAAAGCATTTCATCGATGCTTGAAGCCACCTTGGATGCCACCTCACTCTTAATGACTATTTGACCAGTCAAATGGTCAAATAATTGGTTTGGAAAGGTCAAAGATGGTCAAATAATTTCTTAAGCCTTAGTCCCTCAAACCCAAGCATTTCCAATAGCTATAGTAGGCTCTAGAACCTTCCTAGAACCCTTTATAGCCCTTAGATCAAGATCACAAGCCTCCTATCACTCCAACTGTCCAAATGAGGACCAAATCCCCTTACACATGGGATGTACCCCTTATCCTTTGATTCTCTACTCCTAACCACCCTAGGGACAGATGACAATCATCTAGGAGCTCCCTTAGTGAACCCCAGCCACCGCCAGAGCTTATTTAAAGTTATTTTAATTATTTTAAATGTATTTTAAACCTAAAAACTTCTAAAAATATAATTTCAAATTACTTAAAAAATTCAGAGGATCCCTAGAGCTCTTAAAAATTATTTTAATAATATTTTTAAATTATTTTTTTTAAAACTTATATCTTTATGTATAGGTTTATATCTATATGTATTTTAGAATTTATTTTAAAATTATATGTATATAAATCTTTAAAATTTAAGAGATCCTATAAAATTTTAAGCATAGATTAAACTACTTGAATAGAAATCATGGGCAGTGATTAGCGCATAGTTGTACTTCAACTATTCACTAATTAAGATTTTGATCTAAGTTAATCATTTTTAGACTTTACATCCTTAGGAAGCACACACCACTTAGCCAAGTCTCTCCTAGTTTTAAGGACTTGACTGTGTTGTTGTGTATGCTTATTTCATACTTGTCCAAGGGTTAGCAAGACTTTGGTTCAAACTTACATAACCTAGTGACATCATTAAGGATAATAATTAAGGATAATTATCTAGAAAACTTAAATTAATTTTAAAATTTTGGATATACAATCTTTTGATTCAAAACATTGAACACTTGAACTTAGTGACACTCTGAGCCCATAGAAACATTTTCACTAGTTTTAGAAATCATTAAGCCCCTTAATCAATCAACTTAAGCTTAAACCCTTAATTAAGTTTTAAAAATTTCTAAAAATTTTAATAAATCAAATTTAAATTCAAAAAATATAAATAATATCTCTTAATGACCAGAATTAAATCCTTAATCAATGAAAAATTAAAGCTTTTTGATTTGATAGCAAATCAGAACTTAATCTAATTTTAATTGAAATTGAATATTTAATTAATTTAATTAATTAAAAATTCCAAAATTTTCCCAAACACTTGGGAATATCTTCTTAGGTCATTCCTGACCATTGGAGTTGGTTTCAAGGAGTTGGAAGTTCATTTGGAACAAAATCAATAAAAGGCCTTTAATTAAACTAATTAAATAATTCAATAAATACAAAAACTTAAAAAAAATCATAACTTATTCTAGAAAAATCAAAATTGAACAAACTCAAAGGCATTCAACTCAAAATAAATTATAATATTTATTAAAAATATCAAATCCTTAGAAATCATTCGAAGTTGAAAATGTCAACTTTTGGTCAAACTTAAATTAAAATCTAAGTCAAAACTTCAAACCCACATAACTAAATGTAGAAAAATTTAAATCAAGCAAACTTAATGTCTAACAACTCATCTTAAGGTCTAGTATTTTAATAAAATTCTAACATTTCATAACTTAATCTTAATTAAAAAGTTAAATAATAACCCCTTAATTAAAATAATCCGAAAAATTCTTAAAACTCAAAAATCACTTTAAAATTCTAGAAATCTATAATCAACCATAAAATTAGTGATCAACCAACTTTAATTAAAATTCATTAACCTTCAAATCTTAATCAAATCAAATCACCTAATCATATCGGGTACCACTAGATATCCCAGGCCTACGAGGCTATTAAATAAGCCCCAAGAAAGATGAAATAAACTTCATGGCATCGGTGATCAACAAAGGTTGTATCCAACAAATAATTAAAATAAATATTTAAATTAATTTCAATTTATTAAGACTTATAATTTAACCAATATCTTCCTTTCAGCCTTTCAACCAATCAAAATCTTAAGCAACTTCAATCAAATATCCTACATAGGACATATCCAAATCACACAGCATTTTACACTCACTTTAAATGATTTACTAGGACAAACGACTCTAGTTTTAGGCTAGGCCGGTGTTTACTTTTCTATAGTTGTGTGCTGTATTTTTTATGGTTTTCACTACATGCTGGTTGTTAGCTTAGAATTGATTGATTGTTTATTTATTTATCGCACTATGTATTATGATTGATTGAGCATTTAAATTTCAAATATTAACAGCTTAAGATGATTTGATTATAACTGCTTGGGATTATTTATTTAAATGTAATTATTAGGATAATCCTGTAGGTTGTTGAGTCTAGAATTTTATATTTTGAAATATAAATTTATTTAAGCATTGAGTTGTATTTTAGAGTGCTTTGACAATGGGATGTTAAGACATCCAATTTGGAATCCAAAGAGGAAGGGACATCCCTTAGGGGAGAGTCCCTCTCTATTTGGAGCTCAAATTTGGATGACTTTGAAAATATCCAAAGAGGAAAGATAGCACCCCTTTCGAGGGGGAGTTTCTTTTCATTTGGATATCTGGACCCTACAATCCAAGAAGCAGCAGAAGGAAGAAAAAGTGGATAATGAGAAGACCCATTCTCAAAGTCATGTGAGTCTTAGGATTAGAAATCCAGGTTGTTGTCAGTGGTGCCCGGCCACTTTACTTTTCTACAATTCTGGGATATAATATTAAACAACACTTGCATATGGACTTTTAGTTTGAATATTAATTTAATTGATTTAATTAATGTTGATTGTGATTTAGGATTTTCTGCTTTTAGTATTTGTTTGGTAATTCTTGCATGCCAATTTTGATTTAGTCTGAAATTCGATCGTAGGCTCATAAAGACTTGTTAAAATCTTTTCTACCTTAATTAAATTTAAACACTTTTAAGATCACAAAGAAACTCTAATAAATTTAAGAAGTAAGCTCAGGATTACCGGGAGTTCACATGCATAATTATTGCATCTTCTTTCCTTTTGTTAGGTACCTCCCCGCCGACAGGTTTTGGCAGACCACTTGGCTTATGAGGGTACAGATATGTCCAAGGGGAACTTGTGCATTCTTTTAGGATAAAAGCTATTTTTTAAGCCTTTTTAAAACTTCTTCATCTCAAATTTAAGTATTTAATCGAGTCGATGTGCATGCATTGCATTAATAACAAATTAAATATCTAAAACTTTAATTGCATTTTGAGCTTAAATATCAAACACCCAACATAAGTTAAAGGACCAATTAGGATCTGCTCTAGATTTCAGCCCTATTCTCAAAAACTTATCTTAAATAACATCCCTACCACTCTATATTAAATGATCAGACACATGATTTTAAAGCACCTAGGTGATTTAGCTGGCTCCCCAATCTAGGCCGGGGTAAGTCTAGATTTGCACTACATTATTTAGGTTTGGGTTACTTTTTAGTACCTAATTTAGACTTAGGTTCTGAGGCAGGCTCAAGCTATAAGCCCTCAACCTCCAGAAATTGAATCCCAACTTTCTAATAAAATTGACTATTTAACTTAAATCTCTTCCAATTCAAAATTTAAGCCCAACACTTAAGATAGGATGAGGTGTTTCTGAAGTAATTTAGAATTTCAAAACACCTTCCACCCTTCTTCCTTTGACTCCAAAAATAAGTGTTCAACCTTGAACCAATCCCTGTTGAAATTCTAACCCTTACCTCCTTTAACATCAATCTTTGAAATCTTAAATAGATCTAATTTTTCAAAATTAATTTTTCAAAACTTTAATTAATTTTCTTTCAAAAAAATCAAACCCGATGATCATTATCATCATTTTCAAACAATTAATAATGATTGATATCTTCTTTCTTCGGAGAGATATATTAATCATTATCATTTTTTTTTATTATGAAATTAATGATTCCTTTATCTAGATTAATGTAGTTAGACACTCGATCGAATTTAATGATGACCCTCCGAGGTCATATGTGATTCTTTCCTGAGTTTGACAACAATAATTTGGAAGAATTTAAATTTTATAATTCAAACCCATTATGGAATGATATGTTTACCTCCCGAAGTGATATATTATTCAGAATGACACATTCAATTTTAAAATTTTAGAAATTAATATTTTCCCAAAGAAAATTAAACTTTTTCAAAACTACACTATTTTTCAATCAATCATATCTACACATAAATTTTTATCATAAGTTCAAAATACTTTGAACATAGAACTTCTACTTAGAAAATTTTTAAGTAATTTACTTTCGTTACAATAAATTTTTAATCTTGTGATAAGATAAATTTAGTAGCTTGTTAAAGTAGTCATATAGTGTAATTGTAATCATTAATATCATTTTGGTAATAATACTCAACTCATTTTCATATTACTTTACATAACACATGCACCTATGTAATATCCATTGTATCTCATATTTTGTGACTACAGTTTTTGTGCTATTGATAAGGATCTATCAATGTTGCATTTTAATTCATTTTATATAACTTTCAAAGTTAATAATTAATTCATATTTTTGCTCCTAGTAAATCTATTATTGTTTATAAGTTTTACGTACTATTGCATTATAAGTAAAGAAGGGTGTAGAAGTGAACATTATAATCTATGATTATTAGCGCATTTGTTTCTTAAACACTTATATTATTACTTTGGTGAATTTTTAAACCCCTTATAAGAAATAATATTAAGGAAATCAATTGAATCTAAAGTGATTTAATTGTTAAATACCTTATAAAAAATATTTTTAATTAGGTAGATTAAATTAGGACGAATATCTATTAGAGAAATAATCTCTATTAGATAGATTTGAATTGGAAGATTACATGAGAAGGAGATCTATCCAAAATAAGTCAAATGTACCTGGATTTATAAAGCATATCATATGTCTTCCTGACCATATCAAAATAGAAAAGAATGATAACTCAATGTTAACATAACCATATCAAAACATGAATTAAGATATTTTGAAAGATTTATTGTTTGTTTGACCATATTAAAATGTCAAGATAAAGATTTAGGTTGTCCAACAATTTCTTTACCAAATTCAAATAATGAAGAAGGAAGATATGATACTCACCTAACATAATTGAAATATTTAGTAGGATTGATAACAAAATGAAAGGTCACTTTCAAATAAACAAATTTAAGATGTTCAAATGAATTTAATGGTTAGATAGAGAAAATATAAGGAATCATATTACCCAATCAACCAAAATTTAAAAGGAGGGATTTCATAAAAGCTCACTTATATCTAGAGTCTACAGGATGTCATATAGTTGGACTTATACCTAAAAAAAGATTTAAGCAAGATGGCCACCATAAAAGCGGACTTATGCCAAAAGTCTAGATGATGACATATAAGCAAGATTATACCTAATGATAGATGTAGAATTAAATGAGAGATCTATCTCAAACAAGAAGATTTAAGGAATTCAAACAAAAAATAATTATCAAATGAAAATATTTAATGGTTTAAGAAAAAACTAAGGATCATATTATCCAATCAACCATAATTCAAAAGGAAGGGATGTCTTAAAAGAAAACTTATGCCCAAACATTCCTTTAAAAAAATATTTAAAATTAATTGGGAGATCTATCCCAAATAAATAGTTTTAAGAAATAAAATTGTGATACAATTCTCAAATGTATATATTTAGGTAGTCGGATTAGAATAATACAAAGGATTATATCACCAAATTGACCAAAGTCTAAGAAGAAAGGACAACACTGAGGAAATTTATACCAATCTTCAAAGATAAATTTAATCAAGTGCTGAGGTTTTTTAAAATTTAGAAACTTTAGTATATCATCCAGACCCAATTTCATCATTTAGACACAATTCATAACAAAAAACTTCAATAAACTCATGCAATTTTTAAAAAATGTCACAAATTTTTCTTTATTGATTAAATTGTTATCATATACAAATACTACATATCATAGTATTTCTTGAGATATTTCCCATTTATAGGTAACAAGGGATGATTACTTTACAATCAACTAGCTGGTAGAAACATCCTTGGTCGACCTTTTTCACCATGAACAAACCCTCTTAGGTTGGCTCAAATTTCCTACCCAATATTTGATGGACCAAGATATGTCTTCTTATAATAAGGACTAAGTTTCCTATTTGGTAGGTTCTCAGAAAAACCATCATAGCATGTGCTTGAATCATTTTAGTTTTATATAAGTCAAAGTTATGTTGAGCCTACAAATGCTTCTCTTCTAGACCTTCGAGATCTTCTACTATGAGTGTCTCATTTTATTCTTTTTTTTAATTTTATAACTCACTATAATGTACAATGAAGGTAGTTATTCCTCCAAAGGGAGAATAGCATCTGCTCTAAAGACTAGAGGAAACGATGTAGATTGGGTAGGAGTTCTGTATGTGGTTTAATAAGCCCATAAAGCTTCTCTTAACTACTTAATCCATTAAAGTTTATTATCATCTAGTTTTTTCCTTAAGATTTGCACCAAAGTTTTATTGAAGGCCTCATCTAATTCATTTTTCTAAGGATAATGGATAATTGAGTATCTCCAATCTATTTTATGATGTCTAGCAAAATTGATTATATTGGTTCTTCTATAAAATATACCATTATCAGATATGATTCATCGAGGAACACCAAATTCATATATAAAATGGTCTTTAAAAAAGTTTGACACTTTGTAAGATTTCCCTTCTATCAAGGGAACTACTTCTACCAATTTTGAGAAATAGTCTATGGCTAATAATATAAAATTATGACGTCTAAAAAATAGCAGATTAATTGGATAGATAATATCTTTATCTCATCTTTCAAATGTCCTTACAAAAACTTTCAGATGAAAGACATTTGGTGGTTGACATAGAACTAAATTGTGCACCTGGCACTGCTGACAATTATGTGTAACATTCATGCAGTCATCAATCATTGATGGCCAATAGTAACCTATCATTTTAATATTTATTTTCATTTTACGATGAAACTGATGAGCACCACAAAATCCAACATGAACTTCTTTTTATTATATCTTTAGCTTCTAATTTACTTAGATGATGCAAACATGTCTGATCAAACAATCTTATGTAGAGGGTTCCTTTGATTAGTGCATAAGATAGGGTTCTTCATTTTATTTAACCCATAATGAATTTATATTAAGGTAGCTTATTTTCATTTCAATAGCTAAAGAAGTATTTTATCTAATCTACATATTCATCATCTACAGTGAAAATTATTTTCACCTCAGATAAAGGTTTTCTATCTATGTATTCCATATCAATTAGTGATAAGACTATGTGACCTTGTGCCTCTATTAGAATTGAGTTCTCCTCAAGATAAGCTAACTCTTTAAAAAGCTTTGCTAAGGCATCTTCCATGAAAATTATTCAATTTGGTATTTTATACAATGTCATATCCAAAATTTTCTCTAATAATTTCATCATATACTGGTGAAATGGAACCATGATTAATTTTAATACCTTATATAACCTGCAACTTAACTAACAACAAGCCACGAATCTTTTTATACCTTTGCTTCTTTGATGTCATTTAATATTTTCAACTCTAAGTTGGTTATCATTACCTCATACTCAACTTCATTATTATTACAGATCTTTGACAAAAGATAAGAGTAGTACATCAAATCATTATATGAGATGAAAAATATATACCAATTTTGGCTTTCCCTACGGATATATCTTGTCATTCTTTACCTTTTACTAGACTCCACACCATAAAATTAAAATTCCAAGGTGGCTTTTTCATTTACTTTTAATTTTAAGTTCCTCTTATATGGTAACTCATCATCAACTTGATGAGTATTCTGAGCTAAATGCACTGCCAAGAAATTTACTATACAATACACGTAGGATTCAACCATTAAGCACCAATAATTATCATATTGATTATTCTAGATAATCAATAATTATTAATCATACTTTATGAATTACTCATCGTATTGTACAATTTATTTAGTCAATTTTCATATCAATGACTCCTCTGAACAATTGATTTAAGATTGATTATATTTGATGATCCTTGATCAGACATACGATTTGACCTTTGATTGTGCATTCCTGATGAGATATTTTGGACAAACTTAATCATACTGTACGATTCACCTATCATACTATATAATTGACCAAAGCTATAAAAGATAGGGTAATCTCTTCATTTTCTTCACACCTCTAAGTTTAAAACTCACTTCCCTCTCTAGATGTACTCTTATACTAAGTTTCCTTGGCCCCAAAGTGAACTCATATGGATTACCATCGAAAGGTGGATGATAGATTTCAGTGTGAGGAGGATGAGGATTCTTATACTCACTACATAATTTCCTCTATCATAGACTCCAAGATTTTGAAATAGGAAAAACTTTTATATTGTGTACTTAAGTTATTTACCACTTCCACTCTTCAGTTTATTATCTGCCTAGTTGTCCCCTACCACATTAAACTTCTTAAATTTTTTGCCAATATGTGCATAACTTCTTATCACACCACCTAATAGTCTCAAGTCTATTAAAATTAATTCACTATCACCTTAGATGACTTGCATGAATACTTGCATTTGGGCTCCAAAATTTCAGCCCCAGACTCCCCTTGTTGCTTTTCAAGGGAGTTTTAATGGACTAAGTTATAGGGTAAATTTTGGGAAGGAAGATGTGTTTGTAGATAAAAAACACCCAAAGCTTTCAACCTCATTTTTCAAGGACTTTATGATATGAGTTCTAGTTTCCTATAAGCTCAAGCCCCTATAGTTAATTACCCATCTCGATTATGAGAGAGAACTTTTGATTAAGGCTAGTTGTCAAATAGATATGTAGATATACATGTTATCAGACATATAATAATAGCAAGGGTTTAAAAATATAGAAATTTAATATTTAAAATGGAAATTTTATCATTTAGCACTTAAAGCGAATGGTGGGGGAATAGATAATGGACCCGATAAAGATCATATGGTTCCGTTATCCTAGGCAATCATGGCCCCTAATCTACTTATTCATAGGAGGTAGTTAGCCTAACCTAAGTGAAGGATACTTGTTAGTAGCCATGGGTTACTTTTTCTAAGGGTACCTTATAGACCTATGGTGGATATTTGTCTAAGGGGACAAATTTGAATCCAGCTTAACTAACAGAGGGCTTTGTGCTCTATTGATTATATCCTATTAACTATTATCTCAAATATTTAATCACATTGGTGAGTATACAAGCTCTAGCTATAACTATAATATAGTGGTGCCATTTGGCGGTAAACCATCTAGTTCAAAGGGCCTCGTCAATAACCATTTTTCTTGTGGTGCCATTTGGAAAAAAATCACTAATTAAAGGATATGTGCCATGTCCTTACTAGAAGGAGATTATTTGAGAATGAATCATAGTAATATTCTTGACCAGACATTAGCTCTTTGTGAGATAAAATATTTTTCAATTTGTTCACCTCAGCAAACTATTGCGAAGGGTGGATTTTCTTTAAGTGATTTAATGGATTAATTAAATTTTAAAAATTTTATACTTTGATGGTTTTTTGGAAATTTTTTATTTTGGGTATTTAGGTGGCATTAAATGTATGGAAATTAACCCCTCCGGTTGAGATCTACATTCAACATGGCCATCATCAAGGTGATGGGGTCATTTATATTTTGTATTTTATGGGAATTTAGTAGCATTTTAAAAAGGTAGGATCCCTCCAGTTGAGATAAGCATTCAACATAACCATCATCAAGGTGAATGGGATCATTTACATTTGAGGATTGAACCTTGTCAACTCTATCAACTTGTCAATAGAGGATTATGTTTTGTAATCTTCAAACCTTTGTTAAAGAATTTTATTATTTATAAGAATTGAAGGTCAAATATGAATGTATACAACAAATATTTCAATCGACATCCTGACAGTATATCTGCTTGATAGTTCAAGCTAAATTGACTCCTATCTATCCACGTAAAAGGATCGTACACAAACTTAGGTTTATTTATTGACCTGTGCATCATCCATAGATATCACATGTGTACCTATAACACACACATTTGGGCTCATATGGGTATATGATTTTATTAGATGAATTTCTTTTGTAATAGCCCTTGAAGGCCTAATATGAACTTATAAAATAGATCTCCAGTCGACACCTTGACCTTATATATATTTGATAATTTAGGTTGTGTTGACCCATATATATCCATATATAAGAATTGGGCTTGAACTGTGATATATTTATTTACTCATGAAGTATCCCTAAACATCAAGGGTATACCCATAACATGATCATCATGTATGAGGGTATGTGATTGCATATGTACTTCTTTGTGTTTATGTGTATACATTTATAGTGCATGTGTAAGGGTATTTTGGGATATTTGATGATGATTAGTTATTAGGGTAACTGTCATTTAAATGCAACATTATATTTGCAAGCTCATACACACCTTCTGTCCGCTTGTGGGAATGTTGTGGATCTAGTGGCATTTATAGATCATTGATCTTTTCTTGTAATTATCATGTAGCATGTGTACCAAGTGTACTATATTCACCACTGGAACCTCCATGCTTGCTTTCTGGCAAGTTGTTTCATATCATATGATGTTTGCTTGCATATGGAATGTAGTACATATGATCAGTCTCGTATGACCCTATAAATATTTGCACTTTGCTATGTATCATCTACTTTTTCTTATAGGGAGCTAGTGCATTAATTGGTGTTGGATAATTATTGGCAGTTGAAGTATTATAGTGCATTTGCTACAATGATTGGTAGATACTTTAAATATGTTGAGGATAAGTTGCCTTTGCATGCAGGAGGGTCGGTATATTCTGCTATTGTTATCTGATTTATTAAATATGAGGGTGCTGCAACAACTCTTCAGTTCATCACATACATGTACTACATATATATTGCCTTTGCCCATATAGGACATATTGTATTATTTATGTATGTATTGATTGTATATTGATTTGCATTGACTATGAGAGGACCATATTTCAATTTCAAATTGATATCTATTTAATGAATTAGTGCACTCATCCAGAGTTTTTTCTATGTAGCATGTGTGAATTTATATAATGGATAGGTCATCACATTTATTGCATGTCTCATCCATACACTTGTGGATGTCTAAGTTCATTATGAGTTCTTGGTCTTCGCTTGCAAACTCTTCTTGCTCATTGCTATTCATCTGAATGCTGTCTACGTATTCCTCACATATTCTTGTGGGTGGGTTATTGTACACATTATAAATTTTGCTTACCATGTTATCAGTTGATTCATGACACTAGCATTATTTCTTAAGGATGTATCATGTCTAACATTGCAAGTGGAGCATCATGATCCAAAGGCCCCATATCATAGCTTCACACTCTTCTTGTTACTTGCAAACACACTCCACTTGCAAGCTCTCTATCTTCAAAGTTGATTTTCCATACGCATGATGACTTTGGTATCATATTCCTCAATATTTCATTCCAATTGAGATAATCATTACAAAAGAGAAATTCCATGTCAAAGCTTATAATTCATTCAGGAATGAATTTTTATTCTTTCATTTATCTTTGATTTTTTCATTCTTATAATTCTCGATTTCATTTTCAAATGTTAAGCTTTTGGTCCAAGTTCTTATTAATCATTTTAAGTTCTATTCAAGTCCCCTATGGTCCAAATCAATTCATTTGTTTTATCCAAGTCCTTTGTTATTCAAGAAGCAAGTTTAAGCTCTATGTCCCCTATTCACTGGAAAATCTGGTAGCCTCCCAGCTTCTCCCCTATTTAAGGGAAATTTTGGGAGACTAGCCTTCCCCTCCACGCTATACGAGTGCTTCATGTAGGTGTCAAATGACACTGTGGTTGGATTTCTTCAATCTCCGCTACACTACATGAGCATTTAAGGGTATATGGGACCTATTTTAAAAGAGCACAGTTGTTTCCCCACGTATAGGTACTTATTTTCATCCCCCTCACACTATGTGAGTGATACGGGGATTATCCACCTCGTTGCAAACATTGCACTTAGTTTCCCTCAACTGTGATATGTAAGCGCATAGGAAGGTCTACCGGCTCCCCTCAAGTGTCGAGTATAGGGTTTTAAGTTAAAAAAATATATACCTTTGCATTGCGATGATGTAATGCACAAAATACCTCCTTTTTTTTTTCTTTCTCTCCTTTTCTTTTTATTTTAAATATCTCCTCCTCATTCTCTTTTTTTTACCCCTCTTTTTTATACTACTTCTCTCCCTATTTTTTTTCTCTCTCCATATATATATATTACTAATGTATATTACTAATGTAAATAATATTACATAATAATAATAATAGAATTAATTAATATTACTAATAGTAACATAGCATTAAAATTAAGATTAATATTAATTAAAACTAACATAAGTAATAATAAAAAAAGAAAGAGAGAGAGAGAGGTTACTTCTTTGGTCGATTGAAGGAATCGAGCAAGGGTGAGGAGTTGCTTCTTGGGAAGATTGGTTGATTGAGGAAGTCAGCACAAGGATTTGGTGTGGAAAGGTCAGCACACAGAAATGGGAGGCCGAGACTGGATAGGATTTAGAGGAGATATGGCTATGGGTATAGCGTCGGATACAAAAGGAAGAAGAAGGTGTGAGTTCCATCAAGGTATGAGTAGGTTGGCTAGGGCAAAGGTTTTGGTTTGGTTTGAGGTAGAAGTCAACTATGGGAGGTGGAAATAGCTTGGGGAAGATCAGCAATGGCTTTAAAAGATAAACAGGGATTAGGGCATGGGAGATTGAGGTCATGGGTTTGCAGTTTGAATGGTTGATGATTGGAGGTTGGCAAAGTCTTGTAGGTGGTTATGCTTGGAAGATGAGGAGCTATAGATTGGAGAGGTGAGTTAGATAAGGCAGTGGACATCTCGGTGTGGTTTAACTTTGGTTCTGGTAACCGAATTAAACAGGCAAAGGATAAGAAGAAGGAGGAGGAGGAGAACTTCATAGAGATGCATTGAATAGGGAGTTTCATGTGATTATTTGAGCACTGTGGGATTTTGAATGTGGGGAGAGACCAAGAAGCGAACATATCAATCACATTCTCATTTTAAAGGAGATGGAGAAGCTCATTCGAGGGAAGAGCTATAAGATGTATAGGATTTGGTCGCTTCATTAGTGCAAAATAATCAGTAGAATATTCGGGATTTGAGTAGAACTTCGATGATGTGCGAGGTAAGCAAGATTTACGGAGTCGACTTCGATCTATATAGGTAATGACTTTATTTTCAATTTTTTTCATTACAAAGGTCAACATTGCACTTATCCAATATTGCTCCATCCTCACATTTTATTTTATGATCCTTAGACTTCACCTAGACCACTATCAATACAATAATTAGGAACTCTCTTATACCCTAAAATCATCTATTAGTGAGTTTACTGATCTTAAATGCATGTCTTGTTCAACACACTCCAAAATAGTGTTATTTCCAAAGTTGGTGACCATATAAATATCACTCCTTTATTATCCTTTGTCACTTATTACTATATGAATGACACCTAATTTAATGCTTATGATATGATCATTAGATACATAGAAAACCTCACTTATATTAGAAATCCATAAGCCTATCAAAAATAAAACTTATCCTTAGGACACCTCATTGGCTATATTCTGAAAACCATATACAAGTTTACCTTCCCTACCCCACTATACCACCTACCCACTTTCTTCACAGATAATTCCTTTTACATTTTCTATACGAGCATTGTAGGGCCCCAATAAATGCCTTTGATTCTAAGGTAGAATCATAAGTAGGGGGAGGACTAGCACAAATTGCTTATTATATTAAGTACCACTACCCTCAGGATGCATGGATAAATGTAGATACACACATCGAGTAATCCACTCAGTATTGGAAGCAAGAAATTAAGATTAATTTACAATTCCAACCAATAATATTTTCTCTCATTAAAAAGGGAATGATTGTTACAATCTTGGATCCAGACATTGTGTTTTGATACAACAACAATAAGAACATCAAGCCTTTGTCCCACTCCAAGGGGTCGGCTACATGAATCTTTTTTCACCACTTTATTTTGATGATTACAAAATTTATTGGATTATTATTTAGTTTCTCCTACTTTATATACTGCTTATTTTAATATACATTATTAACATTTTACATTTAAAATATGTAAAGCATCATCAAAGAATCAAAGCTGAAGAAATAATTGTGTAGGTTAAACTTATTTGAAAGAGTGCAATTTTATTTTTCTTGAGTCAATGTATACGAAAGGTATATGTTAGCTTAGCAACTTGCACATGCATACATGGAGAAAGAAAAAAAAATATTTTAATTTTACTATTAATTATATAATACGATCCGTATCATATTGAACTTTCAATTCAAACAAAAATTTATTAAAATATTTAATTTATATTAGAAAAAATAATTTGAAGTATAACTAACAGTACTGCACAACAATCAATCATACTAGATAATTAGCTATTATAAGAAACCTCATTGTTATATCAAACTTAATTAAAATAGGCAATTTAATTTTGAAATTTGAACTACTTATAATATATGAACATATTCATATTGAACAATATTTTATAATATTACCTAAATTAAGCCAAGTGATAAAGGAATCAAATCTGATCTAAATCAATTATATATCATATTTGATGATCAGGTATTGTACAGTACGATTCACCATAACACTCCTCAAACTAACCTTAGTTTATCATATACGAACTGATATTTAATTAAAACTAACCATATTAGAAGATTTAGAATCATATTAAATGATATATGGCGGCATTGAACTAATCATATTGTACGAATAAAGTTGACATAATTTAAAATTTTGTGCTTTTATAATCCCAATATTTTAACTCTTTTTTAATTCTTTTTGAAGGGTATTTTAGCCATCAAAAATTTATATTGGTGGTCCTTGAGAGGTTCTTTCTTCTTGAGAGATTTTGAAGAGAAGGCCTTGAGTAAATGAGAGAAAGGGAGAGGTTGTGCTTGAGGGAGAAGAGTCTTAAGGAGGTGAAAGGTGTTACAACTCGAGCTTCCGAGTTTATGATTTTGATGATAGCAAATAATATTTATTATTCTCTTATTTCTCCTAGTATTTGTAATGCATATTTCTTTCTATGTTGACTAATATTTCAGGTACATCATGCACCATTCTTTGAAGATTCAAGGCTCAAGATTGCATAGAATTGGTCGTATTAAATGAGTCTGTAATTTTCATTTATTGAGTCAAGTCTTGTAATGATGTATGTTAGTTTGTTGATCATGCACACACACAGGGGGAGAGGTTTTAAATGTAGAATGTAATAGATTTTCTTCTCTGTAGATCGTACTGTACGATGATAATTCATACCGTACGATTAGAGGGTTGTAGTACGATTCTGTGAATAGATCATACCGTACGAATATATTCATACTGTACGATATGTTCAAAGCCAAAACCCTAACAGCCATTTTAACTTAAGTAAGTTGTTTTCCGCCGCTCGTACTGTACGAACAAGTTCGTACTGTACGATGTTCTTTAAATACTTACTTAACTTAACCCGTGATTAGTGCAAGAAATACGGACTTAATTATAATTTGAACATCGTACTGTACAAACCCATTCGTACAATACGATGAATAGAAACGAATTATAATCGTCCCGGATATCGTCCCGGACGATCAGTTATTTTTTGTCTCATCGTACTGTACGATGTACATCATACCATACGATGAACAGAGACGATGTTTGATCGTCCCGACTATTGTCTTGTATGAACTGTGTTGTCATGAATCATACCGTACGATTTAGTATCGTATTGTACGAATATTTTTGAACTGTTCGTACCATTTCGTACCAGGACGAAGTCTATTTATGAAGATCGTACTGTACGATTGTAGAACCATACTGTACGATAGTAACGGCTGAATTGAGTATTTTTAGGGTTTTGAGCCCTTTATTTAAGCACACTCATAAGACTTTGTAAGGGTCTTTGGCAGCCATTGTGTCTTCAGTCTTTTGGAGAAAACTTGAAGAGAGAACTTGAAAGCGAGAGAGGAAAGGGTGGAGTTTGAGAGAGGGAGAAGAACCTTGGAGGGGGTTTCAAGGGAGTGTGAAGGAGAGTTCACATGATTGCTCCGGCGAGCTTGCACCTAAGTACCATCGGATTCAAGGTTCATCTTGAAGGAAGTTTTGGGAAGAAGAAGATATCGTTGGTGTCAAAGGACCCGGCTCCTCCGCCGCACCGGGGAAGGTGGAAGTGATTGTGTAAGGGCTTCTCCGCCTAGCTGTGGGGGTTAAAGGAGAATCACTAAAGGTTTAGTATAATACTCGGAGGGTGCCTCCGGGGAGTGGACGTAGTTCATTGTTTGACCGAACCACTATAAATTGGTGTGTTCTTTCCATTATATTTTCTGCACTTTATTTCCGCATTTATTTTTATTATGATTAATTGTGTGGATAAAATTGATTACATATCTTTTTATTGTGAATGAAATTCGCTTCCGCATAAAGTCATAAAAAGATATTTCTTTTCATTAAAGAAAGTTTTTAATCATACAATTCACCCCCCCCCCCCCCCCCCCCCTCTTGTCGTTTAGTAATTTCAAAAGGGATTTTGGCTCTCCACCTAACCAAGGAGATAAAAGCGATTTCAGCTCTCTATTGCATTGAAGAGGAGAAAAGGATTTATGTTGTAACTTAGTTTTCATAACTATTTTTTTATATCATATGTATTTTTTATGATTCCAAAATTTAATTATATTAATTACTGTTTCTCCTAACGAATATTGAAAATATTATTTGTGTTTTTGTGTTTACTAACATTTCAAAAAAAATCATACTCTGGACTACTGAAAACTTCAAGATAGATTATATTAGGGTTTATTGTAATTGAAGTCTGTACTTTTTAATTTTTCTTCAGTTTGAGAGAGTGTGATTGTAATTGGGTAACCGTACATATACACACTGGGGGAGTACAAAAATTTATATTTTAAAATTATTCATATTATACGATCATTGATCGTACAGGATGATTTGACCTGAGTGTTCCTCCAGAATAAAGTTGATTGAATCATGCCAGGGAAATTTTCTAAATCATGTTCGTACTGTATGAAGTTATATTTGTACAGATGATATCCAGAGTACGAAATGACTACGTACTAGTCCTGAACAAACTCAAATTTTTTTGAACTGATTGTACTATAAAATCATAGGTTTATACATACAATATCTAGAGTATAAAATCGGTGTGCACCAATTTGTCCATACAAACAGGTAAATTTTTTGAATTATTTGTATGGTACAAACTTGGGTTCGTACAGACGAGGCCTAGAGTATAAAATAGACTCCTCCAATTTCATACCAAATGAAGCTTAATTTGGTTAAGTTGATCATATTATATGATATTGGGTATATATAGTACAATATCCATAGTACAAAATGTGTTCGTGCAGAATCATATCGGACGAATCAGTTTAATTTTGAACTGGTCGTACTGTATGATGTCAGTTCGTATATACGCCAACCAAAGTACAAAATCGATTCATATAGGATCATATGAGTATTTTTTTAATTAATCGTATGTACAATGTGCAATCATACTATACGATCCATGTTGGTCAATTTGAAATTTTCAATTTTCTAGATGGTTTTCATATCAAACTTATTTAAGTTCCTAAAAACTAACTTACATAGAACTCCTATGAATTTCTTTTGAGAGTGCACTTGGAGAGTGTTTTGGTAGAGTTTCTTGTGATTGGAGAGTGAGAGATTTCTTAAGAGGGAATTGTGAGGGGATTTACATGGTTGCCAAAAGGTGAGTATCTCTTACTTATTCTTCAAAGTTATTCCCTACTTTCTTAAAGAATTTTGGAAGAAGATTTTCAAAGGAGCGTCAGCATTCTACCGACACCAAGAGAGTGTGGAAGGATGATGGTCCTCTACCAACACTAGGAGGGTGTGAAAGGATAACGGTACTTTGCTGATACCAGGAGGGTGTGAAAGGATGATGGTACTCTACAAACATCAGGAGGGTGTAAAAGGATGATGGTTCTCTGCCGATACCAGGAGGATTTCAAAGGATGTCAGTTCTCTACTGTCACCAGGAGGGTGAAAAAAGATGATGATACTCTGCCACACTAATGATTGGTGGAAAAAAATTTAATTATAAGGGCTTCTCCACCATGCTATGGGAGCAAAAAGGGAGTCACTTTGGTATGGTGCAATACCTGAAGAGGGAGTCTTCATAGAGTAGACATAGGTCTTTTTGGACCGAACTACTATAAATTTCTATGTTCTTTCTGTCTTTACTTTTTACTAATTTTTTATTTTCTGCAAGTTAATTTCTATTTGAAAATATTTTTGGAAAAATTTAATCATTATGACTAAAAATTTAAAAAGAATTTTCAAATCTACCAAAAGTTTTTTTTTAATTACAAATCCCCCCACCCCCCCTCTTGGTTAGCCTTGGGATAATTGCTTTAGGCCCAATAACCTATTCAAACCTTTAACTGGTATTAGAGCCTACATTCAAAAATTAAGGTTTAGACAACTTTTTGAAAATGATTATGGCTACTTTTAGAAATTGTAACACACCTGAAGGGTATTCGATCACTAGACCACTATTATTTGATAACATCCCTTTCAATTTTTGGAAAACATGTATGTCTATTTTTCTTCAATCAATCACTGACATGAATACTCGTTCCACACCAATAGTCACCTCATTGCATGCTTTAGGTAGGGAGCCAACGAATGCTAAAATGTAAATAAATTTTTTTGTTGTTTACATACTGGTTATGATGCAAAGATAAATGCTATAACAAAATCAAAAGACTGAAATGTTTATTTTTTTGATAATCTTCTTAGATCACTAATTGCTTATGAGCAAGGAGTGACTCAATGACATATTGATGCATGTGACAAGTAGAAGGAGAAAAACAATGCATTAAAATTAGATAACTCATATAGTGATTAGTTTAAGCCTAAGGATGAAGATGATATTACCTTAATTACATGGAAATTCAAAATTTTTTAAAGAGGAAGCAAAGGAGACGTTAGTAGCAGAATAAGGATAAGTTCCATAAAAATGCTAAGCCTTCTAATAATGTAATTTGGTATGAATGTAGGAAGCCCAGATGCATCAATTCTGAATGCTCGAACCTTAAAGCTAATCCTAGCAAGGAGAAGGTCGAGGAGAAAAGCAAGGAGAAGGTCGAGGAGAAAAGCAATGTAAGGAAGGGCAAGAAGAGATTATAGAGAGCATTTTGGGCAAACTCAGCTTCAGATTCATTAGAAATAGAAGCAAAGGAGAAAGTCACAAACTTTTGTTTAATGGCCAACAAGCATGATCAGTCAGATTAAGAAAATGTGTGTGACTTAACCTACGAAGAGTTATTTGCTATTTCTGAGAAAATTCATACTGCTTATAAGGAACTCAAAAAGCTGCATGTTAGGTTGAACATAGAATTTTTAGAATTATAAAAAGAGCCTAAAATCTTTAGGAATAATCATGCATTGATTGATAGGAACCACATAAAATTATTGGATGAGTTTGATGATTTGAACAAAAAGCATGAATTATTAAAATCATCGCACACTAATCTTAAAAATGATTTTAAAACATTTATGGATGAATCTGATAGTAGAGAGTACTATTTAAAAGTTGACAATGCTATTTTAGAAAGTGCTAACTCATATTTTAGGGAAAAAATAAAAGTTTTTGAGGAAAACAGGATTCCCCCAACATTTGAAATTTTTTCTAATCCTGATCTGAAGCCTAAATTTTTAAAACTTAGGAAAAGATAGTATAACTCATATAGATTAATAAATCCTTTTCCTGGAGTGAAATGTCTTCTTATGAACTGATTGGACATATTTCACACCCTAAATCCTATCTTGTGTGGAGACCTAAGATACATAAAATAAATCATATCAAATATGCATCTAGATTATTTTTGCTAAGAGGAGAACCTAAACTTATTTCGGTTCCCAAATCTAATATTTGATTATCTTATAAAAATTCTCTCATATAATATCTTGTGAGAGTATTTGGTACCTGGACAATGAATGTTCGAAGCATATGACTAGAGATACGATGCAATTTATATCACTAGAAGCCAGGAATGAAGAAAAGGTTACACTAGGAGATAATACCAATAAGAAAGTGGTAGGCACAGTATGATTGGAAATTTGAATAATTTTTTCATTTAAATTTTATATTGGTATAAGGCTTAAAATATAACTTGTTGAGTATTAGTCAGCTATGTTATAAAGGTTAAAGTATAAAAATTTTTTACCACTAGCTGCATAATAAGCCAAATTGGAATTGATATTCTGCATGGAATTAGGGTAAATAATATATACATGCTTCATTTAAATTATATTAAATCTTCTAGTATCTTTTGTCTCAAAACAATTACTAATGAATCATGGCTATGGCATTGGAGACTTTATCACACAAGTATAAAAAAACTTAGGAAAATTGCCAAAAAGAATTGGTTAGAGGAATGCCCAAATTAAAAATTATTAAGGATCACCTGTGTGATACATGTCAATTAGGAAAATAGGTAAAGTCCTTTTTTCATTATATTAAGGGTCATAAAACTAGCAAACAATTGGAAATCATTCATATGGATCTTTTTGGACCGGTTAGCACTGTAAGTCATGAAGGTAAAATATTTGGATTTATGATAGTTGATGATTTTCAAGATTCACTTGGGTTAGTTTCTTTATTTCATACAAGTGAATCATTTGAGAAATTTAGAAACTTTTATACTTGGATTTAGAGAAAATTATGGTGTGAGATTTTGTCAATTTAAGGTGATATTTGAGGAGAATTTGAAAATCAAATATTTGAAGATTTTTATAAAGAGAAAGGAATTGATCAATATTTTTTAGCACCTAGGACCCCTCAGAAGAATGGGGTAGTATAAAGAAAGAACAGAATATTAATTAAAGTTGCTAGAGCCATGTTCACATAATATTCACTTACAAAATATTTTGGGCTAAAGTGATTAGTACAGCTTGTTATATTTTGAATAGAGTGAATATTAGATCAAAATTGAATTAGACACCCTATGAACTTCTTAAGGGTAGAACACAAAATCTTTCACCTTTGTATATTTTTGAATGCAAGGTGTTCATTCACAATAATGATAAAAGCCCTTTAGAAAAATTTGATCCTAAATCTGATGAAGGAATTTTTCTTGAATATTCTAGTGTTGGAAAATCTTTTAGAGTTTTTAATAAGAGAACTTTGGTAATTAAGGAGACCACATATATTATGTTTGATGAATCTAGCATTTTGGAAGAGCCAAAGTTGGAAGATGATCATATTAAAAATATCTCCCAATGAATTGAAAAGACAAATTTGGAAGATAATGTTGGATTAGAAAATCCTTTGCCTAGAGGATGGAGATTTTTTAAGAATCACCCTAAAGAATTAATTTTAGGTGAACCTAGTGAGGGTGTTAAGAATAGGCATTTATTGCTGATCTGGACCTAAGCACTATGGTATTGATGATAACAAACATTATTATTCTTTTACTACTGTCATTCATGCATATTTATTTTATGTATTCAGCTCACTAACCTTTCATGTCCACAAGTTTGCTCGAAGTATCAATCAGCTTAAGATCAGGTAGACTAGGATTGAGTCAGTTTGTAATTTCTTTTTCAATATATGTTTTCATTTTCTTGAGTTAAATGTACCTTGGTGGATCGTGATGCTAAGTAACCTTGTACACATACACTCAGGGGGAGATATTTAGTGAGTTGGAGATTTTCTATTTTTGATCATATCGAATATGATGATTTTATATCATCCTAGATAATGATTTAAAAATAGAAACTATAATTAGAGAATTTGAGTTATGTAAACTTGCTTAAGTAAATCTTTATGGATGATATTCTCATCATCCTAGATGATATGCTCAAATCAAAAATACTTAGCTATCAAACTCATTTAGGCAAGATATTATTTTTAGAAATAATATATGATGATCCCATATCTTCGTGGATGATTCATTATAATCATGCCTAAATTAGTCAGGCGATTAAGAAAAGTAATTAAGGTTAGATTGATCGATCATATCATCCTAGATGATAGCAAGATCATCCTGAATAATCAGTAAGAAAAACCTTAGTCTTCTCCTGAATAACTTGGACATCCCAAACTATGTGCTAGATAATCAGTTATAATTCTTCATTATCTAGATGTTTCTACTGGACAACTTGAACTATGTGCTTGATGATAATCACTAATTTTGAACTAATCATACAGGACGATCCAAGCATCATCCTGGACAGTTAGTTATATTTCTTCATCATCCAATATGGATCTCTTGAAAATCCTGAACTAACTTTTAGATGATAAGTATGATTTTAAACTAATCATACAGGATAATGTGTCCACATCATCCTGGACGATTAGAGTAAATAATATGTTCTAATCGTACATTACACCCTTATCATCTTAGCTGGAAGGGTTGAATACATTGATCGTATAGGATGATATGTCGATCATCTTGGATGATCTTTGATTGCAAGTTACAAATAAGGGAAATTTTTAAAGCCTTCTTTATAAGATCTCTTATTTGTTATTAGGAGTATCTTTTGCTATTGTCCTTACCTGAGAGAGCTTAGAAAATGAGAGGGAGAGCTTGGGAGACAGAGAGATAGAGAGAATCTTATGATGGAGAGTTTATGAGGTGTTCATAAAGGTTGCTCCAAACAAATATTCAAGTCGTCTTCTCCATTCATTGTCCTTGGCTCCTTAGCGGCTCTAAGGAGGTCTTTGTCAGCATTAGATCAATGTTCTTTACCTACTTCAGGAGGAAGCAAATGGAGTTCGATTATTCTGCCTCACCGGGGTCAGCGAAAAGGAGTTTATAAAGGCTTCTCCACCTTGCTATGGCAACCAAATGATCACTATATTTTAGTGCAATACCTGGAGGAGAGGCTCCGGGAAGGGGATGTAGGTCAAGCTGACTGAACCACTATAAAATCTATTGTATTCTTTCTGTGTAATTATTGCACTTTATTTTCTGTATATATATATTTCTATGATTGATTGTGTTTGTTTTAAAATATTCAAAAAGGTTTCAAAATGTTTTTCCTTTTTGTTTAAGAAATTTGAAAACTACTAATTAACCCCCCAGCCCTCTTAGTTAGCCTTGTGCTAGTTCATAAGGGCTCAACAACCCTAACAAACTTTTAAGTGGTATTAGAGCAGGATTCATAAAATCAAGTTTTTAAAAACTTTTGAATTTTGATCCATAGCTAACTTTGAAAACTAAAATATTGCATAAGGGTATTCCATTACTTGACCACCCTTATTTGATAATATACCTTTTGATTTTTGGAAAACTTACATGTCCACTTTCTTACAATCTATAGTTTATCGTATATAGATGCTTGTAAAAGAAGGATATTCTGCACCAATACGTGAAATTAATGGCATCAGAACTGAACTTCCTTTTACTGAGTGGACTTTGACTCCTCTTTTGTTCACAATTAGTTATTTGATAATGAATGAAAAACCTTTTTATGAAGCCCAACTTATCATGGATTATATTTACAAACTTTTTGATATTGGGCTTCCTCATAAAAAGAGAAAGAAAAATGTGGCTTTAGGACATCTAGTTGCTTATATCTTAGAAAAGATGTACAACCTAATACATCCTAATCCTCCCACTAAACTCCCTATTTACTTTACTGATGCCTCCTTTTGGGCACTCTTTGGGAAGGATCAAAGTTTTAAGAGTGATAATTCTGAGGAAGAAGGTCCTGCTCCAACACCTATACCTATACTTGGACCTGTCCAGAATTTCTACCATGAGAGGGCCCAGCATTTTAACAAAATGGAATCTCACTTTGATCAACATTTTGATCAAATTGAGACATATCCTAACTAGCAAGACATATGACATAATGAAGATATGGGGTGGATCTAAAGATAATTTGACTCGGTTAACACTAATATAGTTATTTTTCAGTGTTTAACCAACCACCTCCTCCAAATGAAGGCCCCTCTGATTATTAGTTGTACTTTTGGGCTATAGTTGTGATGAGCTTATGAGTTTATTGTTGAGATATTTTTCTTATGATTTTAGTGATTCTCTGTGTTGGTGATTACATGTGTTGTTTTTGCATTTTAATGATATGATGGAATATTTTGTTTACTTGCATTGATTTTTATTTCTTGAAATATTAATGTGTTTTTTTTTTTTTTTTTGAGAAAAATCTTTTGTGCTTCATCTTTGGAATGAATTTTCAATTACTTTATTCTACAAATCAATTTCCTTACCAAATTTGATCTCTTAAAATTTAAATTAAAATTATGACTAGATGTAAATAAGAAGATCAATTTCATGTTCGTATAGATAAGTATTATTTTGATATAATTGTTATAAAATAGATGTCTTATTTATTTTATTTTCTTTTCAATGTATTTATTTTTGTTATTAGTGAAATTTTAATTAAGATAATTGATATTAAAAAGTCAAAAAAAGTAAAAACAATGCGCCAAGTGTGTAAAAATTAAAAAAATGTGTAATGGTTCGCAAAGTGAAAAGAGGCACAAAATTAGCCCAAATAGAAAAGATACATAAAGTGTGACACAAATATTTGAAAAGCTATGCAATGTTGCCAATTGAAAAATTCATATTTCTCTTTCCATTATCATTCTATCTTTAATCCAAATTCATATAATCAACAATCATCTTCACTATTGAATTAAAAACTACTTAATCTTTATTTCAACCTTTTTGCAAGAAATATTTTTATATAGAATTTTTCTAACATGAACAGTGAACCTGATTGACTTTTCTTATCTTAGTTTGTCCTTTAATTTAAAATTTGATTTTTTTTTTCTTTTTAGCATTAGGAAGTTAATGTTATATGTGTAATTAGTTTAAAATCTTCTTCTTCTTCAACTCTTCTGATTTATCCATAGAAACTTTTTATTTCAAGATTTTCTTCCCTTTTTGTCAATGTCAAAAGGGGGAGTCATAGTATTATTTGATGGTTAATATTTTTTATTCTTTGTTAGATGTTTGTGTGTTGTGTGTGTATGTGTTGTATTGTGAATGTGTGTATATTTTGATGTGTATATGTTTTATTTGTGTTCACATTTTTTATTCAATTTATATTTTAGTTTGAGTTGTTTTATGTTTTATTTGAGTTTTATTCAAGTTGCTTTTATTTTAGTAGTTGTTATTTCTTTTTAATTTTTAGGTTTGTGTTTTTTGATCTTTAAGGGACTCCTTGTTTTAAATTGGTCATTAATTTAGGGGGAGCTAAGGAAAAATTTACTTTAAATGTTATCTCAAATAATAATTATTTTTCCATCATCAAAAAGGGATATTATTAAATCTGAAGTTTGGAAGGCTATTTGCCTGTTTTTTAAATCTGGAATAATGTGTGATGAATAGAGAGAAACTGTTGTGGTTCTTATTCCCAAACTCAAAAATCCTTTAAGTCCTTCTAATTTTAGACCTATTAGTCTTTGTAATTCTATTTACAAGATAGTGGCAAGGATGTTATTGAATAGGATTGTCAACATTGTTCCAAATATTATTTCAAAAAATCAAGTAGCATTTATCAAAGGAAGATCTATTTCGAAGAACATTTTACTCACTCAAGAATTATTTCATAAATTCAGAAACTCTAAAGCTAAGAAAAGTTTGATGGCCATTAAGGTGGACATGGAGCAAGCATACGATAGTATGGGGTGGAACACCTTAAAAAAAGTTTTGGAACTTTTTGGCTTTCCGAGGTTTTTTGTTAACCTCCTGATCCAATGTGTGGTGGACACCAAGTATTCTATTAACGTAAATGGTAGGAATACTAATTGGATTTGAGCTGAAAGTGGGTTTAGGCAGGGATGCCCTTTATCCCCATATTTGTTTATCATGCGCTCCCAATTACTCACCAAAGCTTTCAATAGAGATGGAGGCAAGATAGGAGTGAAGATGGAACCGAATGAAGAGAAAGTTTCCCATCTTCAGTATGCATAAGATATCATTATATTTGCGGAAGCTAATAGAACGAACGCTATGAAAATTAAAAAAGTCTTAAAGAAGTATAGCAGCTGGACAGGGAAGAAGGTTAATAACCAAAAATCTTCTCTGATTTTTGGTAAAGCAGTTCACAGAGACAGATCTAAAATTCTGTCTAAAATCCTTGGCATTAAAGCAGTTGATGAAATGAATTATCTTGGCATCAAGATGACTATGAGAAGGCTTAAAGCTTCAGATTTCCAACAGGTGTTGGAAAAAGCTTTTGATAAACTAAATGTTTGGGGTAAGCTTTCTCTTACCTTAGCTGGAAAGCTTCAGCTGATTAAAACATCACTCTTATCCATTCCAGTTTTCATCTCCACTCATTCCCTAGTGCCAATGGGGGTTTTAAGAGATCTTGATAAGTTGTGTAGGAATTTTCTATGGATGAAGCAGGATAAGAGTAAAGGAATACATTATGTGGAGTGGAAAATTCTTTGTAAGCAGGTCAAGTTCGGAGGTCAAGGTGTTATGTCTGCTTCCAACAAAGTTGATTCATGGAGAGCCAAATTTGCTTGGTGTTTGTTATCTAATCCTTCTTCTTTGTTGAACAGAATTCTTATTGCCAAGTACGGAAGAAACCTCAGATTTTCTGAAACTAAAGTAGGTAGTTCACCTACTTGGAAAATCATAAATTGTGGAGGCAAACTTCTTCAACAAATTACCATATGGAAGGTATTCAAAGGTGAAAACATCAACACTACTAAGGATATTTGGATCCTAGATAAGTGATTAGACAAATGGCCTACGTTTGTGTCTAATTTACATGAAAATCAAAGTTGTTTGAAGTATTTTTAAAATGGAGGTAGCTGGAACATCCAGAGATTGAATGAAGCGTTCGGAAAGGAATTAGCTGATTTGATCTCTTTGGTCCCTTTAAGCGCTGGAGTTTATGAAGATGAAGTGGAAATTTTATATAAGTTTTCTTGGAAATCACTTGCAGCCTTGATTTCTGAATAAAGCAATTTAAATGAAGATGAGGATGCTAGCTGGAGATGGCTAAAGTTGTTGAAGCTGAGACCAAGAGTAAAAATTTTTTTATGGAGATTGTTACACAAGGCAATTCCTACTAATGATTTACTAATGTATAGAAGGATTATCAATCACAATGGTTGCCCAAGAGGATGTGGTGCGGTGGAGGACGCCAGTCATTTAGCTATTAATTATTTTTTATGATTAAAATCATCAAAACCTTAAATAAATGGGGATATGATATCCCTGTTTTTACAAATCTGGAGAATTGTCAAAGATGGCTTTCTAATCTTTCTAGTCTCAATCCTTTCATGGCCAATTTGTATTGTTCTACAGTCTTTTTCTCTTGGAAGAGCAGGAGCAAGTATGTCCACGGGATGGTGGAAGACAGTATTTCTGCTATTGCAGCCAATACAATCAGTTTTTCCTCTTCATCTTTCTATCAAGATCTTATTTCGGTAAACTGGGTTTCTAATCAGCATTTGTTGTTTCAAAACACTTGGAAACCCCCGCCATCCAAATGGATCAAACTGAATGTGGATGCTTCTCTCAGTAGTTATTATTCTGCTGGTATAGGTGGAGTAATTAGATATTGCAAAGGTAGATTTTTGTTTGCCTTTGGGTTTAAAAGTACTCATTGGGATATCTCGGCACTTGAATTGAATGCTTTGTTGGCTGTGAAGAAGATAACACAAGAATGGATGTATGAAGCTAAATGAATCATTATAGAAGGAGACAACTACAATGTTATGAATCACATCCAAGATATTTTTAGAATTGGTCCAACTGTAAGTAATCATTTCGATTTACTTGATTTTTTCTTTCTTAGGAATTTCAATCAAGTTATTTTTCAATTTGTGAGTAGAGATGGAATAAGTTAGCCAATTGTTGTGCTAGCCATGCTAAGTTGGGTGATTTTATTTGGAATAATTTGATTATCAATAATGTTCCTCCTATGTTCTTCAACTTGTTGAAGGAGGAATGTGATAATCTTAACTTTGTTTAGTTCTCTTTGATTCATTAATAAAAATTGCTCTGTGCATCTTCTCAAAAAAAAAAGGAGAAGATTATTGCAACTTAGTTTTCATTACTATATTTTTTTATATCTTAAATATATTTTATGATTCAAAAATCTTATTATGTTCATTACTGTTTCTCCTAATAAATATTGGAAATATTATTTATGTTGTTTGTGTGTAATAACATTTTACGAAAATCATACCCCAGACTATTGAAGACTTTAAGATAGATTAGATTAGGGTTTATTGTAATTGAAGTTTATACTTTTATATTTATTTTGAGTCTAAGAGAGTGTGATTGTAATTGGGTAACCGTGCACACACACACTAAGGGAGTGTAAAAACTTACATTTTTAGAACTAATTGTACTATACAATCATGGATTGTATGGGACAATTTGACCTGAGTGTTCCTCCAGAATGGAGTTAATCAAGTCATGCAAGGAAAAAAATTTTAAGACATGTTCGTACTATATGAAGTTACATTCATATAGACGATGTTCAGAGTACGAAATAGCTTAGTACCAGTTTGTCCCAAATGAACTCAAAATTTTCTAAACTGATCATGTTGTATGATATATCATAAGTTCATATAGATGATGTCTAGAGTGTGAAATGGGTGCGTACCAATTTTTTTGTCCCAAATGAACTCAAAATTTTCTAAACTGATCATGTTGTATGATCATAAGTTCATATAGACGATGTCTAGAGTGTGAAATGGGTGCGTACCAATTTTTCTATATGAACAAGTAAATCTTTTGAAATGTTCGTACTGTATGAACTTTGATTCATATAGACGACATCTAGAGTATAAAATGGACTCATCTATTTTCATACCAAATGAAGCATGATTTGATTAAACTTATTATATTATATGATAATGGGTTTATACAGTATACTATCCAAAGTACGAAATGAGTTCATACAGAATCGTACCGGACAAATCGGTTCAATTTTGAACTGATCGTACTGTACGATATTAGTTTGTACATACGCCAACCAAAGAATAAAATTGGTTCGTACAAGCATTTTTTGAACTGATCATACATATGATATGTGATTGTACTATACGATCCATGATGGTCAATTTAAAATTTTTAGTTTTTGGACAGTTTTTTGTGTCATACATATTTAAGGTCCTAAAAACTAATTGACACAGAACTCCTACAAACTCCTACAACAAATTTCTTTTGAGAGTGCACTTGGAGAGCGTTTGGAAGAGTGAGAGATTTCTTAAGAAGGAATTGTAAGGGGATTCACAAGGTTTCCCAACGGTGAGTATCTCTTACTTATTCTTCAAAATTCTTCCCTACTTTCTTGTAGACTCTTGGAAGAAGATATTTAGAGGAGCACCGGTACTCTACATTTTTATGGGAGCAAAAGGAAAGTCACTTTTGAATAGTGTAATACCTAAAGAGGAAGTGTTCAAGGAGTGGACGTTGGTCTTGTTAGATCGAACCACTATAAATTTTTATGTTATTTTTGTCTTTACTTTTTACTATTTTTTATTTTCTACAAGTTCATTTGTGGTTGAAAAACTTTTTTTAAAAAACTTTTATCATTATGATTAAAATTTTAGAAATAGTTTTTCTAATCTACCAAGAGTTTTTTTATTTAATTTCCAATTCACCCCCCCCCCCCCCCCCCCCCCCCCTCCCCCCTCGGTTAACCTTGGGACAATCGCTTTAGGTCTAATAACCTATTAAAACTTTCAATTTTAGTTCTCAATCGCATCGGGTTAGTGAAAGTAATTTCTTAAGGGCGTTTCTGCCTAGCCGAGGGGGCTAAAGGAGAGTCACTACTATTTAGTTCAATACGAAGAGTGGACGTAGGTTAAGTTGACCAAACCACTTTAAAATTTTAGTTTATATTATATTATTTTTAACATTAGCTTCCTGTAGATTTACTGGGGTTGAACATTATTATCATTGTGTTACAAAATTAATATTATTATTTTTTTATTTGGTATTTATTTACAAATTTTTCAAAAAAAAAAAGAACGAACAAAAATTATTATTTTCCTTTCTCCAGAAAATCAAAAACAAAAATTAGTATTTTGTTTTGTTATTTACTTTCGCACAAAAAATTTGAATTTGGTTTTTATTTTAATTCAAAAAGATTTCAAAAGGTTTTTGAAACACAAATTCACCCCTCCCCCCTAGCCCTCTTGGTGTGTCACTCCATATTCCAATTGGTTTCACAACAAACTATTTGAAAGTTCGTGGAGGTTGTTAAACCTTGAGGAACTAGCTCAAGCCACACTAATACGGAAGTAATACTATCACTTGATGGGAAATCTAGTACACTTATCAAAAGTTACAAAGATAGTAATGATAATCTAACCAATACAACAAAATATTAATCACAAATTTTCAACCAAGCAGTTATAATAAAAAATATAATGTGGAAATATAAATAGTAGAAAATAAAATCAGAAAGAACATACTAGACTTTATAGTGTTCGGTCAAACCATGACCTACATTCACTCTTTGGAGTCCTTCTCTCTAGGTATTGAACTATCATTATAGTGTCTCTCCTTTAGCCCACATAGTTAAGTGGAGAAGCCCTTAGAAACTCTTATCCACCAACTTGCTTCGGTAGAGGACTATATTCCTTTCACTCTGGACTCATTTTTATCCTCCTAGTGAGGTAGAGAACCTTGAATCACTTTTACCTTCCGTAATATAGCGGAGTAGCCGGGTCCTTTGATACCAAAGATATCTTCCTCTTCCTAAAACTTCCCATAAGACAAACCTTAACTATGATGGTACTAAACTGCAAGCCTGCCAAAGAAATTGGGTGAAACCCCCTCCACACTCCCTTAAAACCCACAAGGATTTTCTCCCTCTTAAACTCCCCCTTTTCTCTCTCCCTTTTAAGGCTCTCTCTTCAAATTTTCTATAGAAGAATTAAGACTTGATGCATGCTAAATACTCTTACAAAGTCTTATGAGAAATCTTAAATCAAGGGCTTAAAAAAATCCTAAAAAATTAATTCAGTCATCAAAGATCACGCAATATGATCACAGTATTGTCTTGTATAATGTGCAAAATTTGACCTATTAGTATTGTATGATCACTATTTAGTATAGTATTAATAGTTCAAATTTACCGGTTAGTGCTTTACGATCATCAATATGAATGATCAATCATATAGTACAATTAGTTCAACTTAAATACAGCTCATCTAAGATGAATGATGGGATGACTGAATATCATCTCTATTGATTGTACAGTATGATCCAGTTCATATAGTACGATCTAAATATAAAAATTAAGCAGATTTGATTGATTAATCATAGGATTAAATTAGGCAATATTTTAAACATCATAAAGTACGATTAGGTTCATATAGTATGAATATTATAATATTTCAAATTCAAATTTTTTGCCTAATTTATAGAGTTTCTAATTATAACATATTGTCCAGCACACTGTAGTGTTCATACTATATGATAGTTATATTTTAAAAGTATTTTTCCTTGAAAAAAAATATTTTAATTAATTTGTGTAACACTAGATCATACAGTATGATCCATAACACATAATATGATGTATAAAAAATTAAAATATTTATAAAAAAAATTGCTCCCATTGAGTGTGTGTGCATGGTCACCAAGCTTGCATACACTATTATAGGACTTGACTCAAGAAATTAAAAATAAATAAATGAAATTACATACTCAATCAACATAACTTATTCTATCTAATCTTGAGCCGTGAAACTTCAAAGAACGATGCATGGTGTTCCTGAAATGTTAGTCAGCACACAAACAAATATGTTATACAAATACTAGGAGAAATAAAGTGACAATAAATAATATTTAGTGTCATCAAAAACATAAACTTAGAATCCCTAGTAATATTAATCTCTCTCCTTTTTATGATGACAAATATTATTGGTTGAATTTTCAAACTAAAAATATTTTCTCCGAATCTCCCCTCACTAAAAGAATTATATTAAAAAATAGGGGAAAAGCATTTTTTAAAAAAATTAAATAAAATAAAATTTTAAAAACCAAACCACAAATGCAACCATCCGTAAGACATTCTTCCCCATTGACATAATAAAAAAGAAGAGATAAAATAACACCTAAAATTAAAATACATGCAAAAGAAAATAATAACATACATAAAAAACTAAAACATGAAATTATGCTTAACACATAATAAAAAACAAATACATAAAATAAATAAACAACCGCACAAAACACATAAACAAAACACACAAATAAATCTTAGCATACTTACACCTCATCATCCTGCTCCTATTCTGATGATTTAAAAGCTAAGTCAGCCTATAAGATTTATTTCTTCTTATCATTTGACTTTATTACATTTTTTATTTTTGGCCTTTTTCTTTACAAGATAAGTTTTTAAATTTGGGCATTCATATTTTAGATGTCCGAGTTTCCTACACCCAATGCAAATAATATCAAAACAAAACTTAACATTTTTACCTTTCTTTCACTTTTATTGATGCTTATGCTTATGCTTCAGTAGACTTTCAAATTTGTTTTTTATTAAGGTTATCTTATCATTCTCATCATTTCCTAAGCCATCTTTATCAGTGTCTTTTGTTTTTAGCATTATAACATTTTCATTACCTGCATCCAAAAGTCTTTGACTCACACTTTTCTCGTAGTTAATGAGTTAGCTTATCAGATTATCATTATAATAAGTATTCAAGTCTTTTGATTCACATATAATAATGACTTTGGCATCAAATTTATTAAGTATACAACATTGATTTTTGTTGACCTTTTTTAAGTTTGAAAGTTCTCTACATAAAGCATGCTATGATGTCATAATCTGAGTAATCCTAATATATATTTTTAAGATATTCATGTAAGATTTCATGTGAAAAAGTTTATATTCGTGATATAATACATTTAATCTAGATTGTTTGACTTCACTACTATCTTCAATGTAATGCATATTTTATCCCAAACTTCCTTGCCAATGATACAGGTAGAAACAATTATATAATCTTTAGAAGTTAAAGTACATAAAAAATAATTCAAGCATTTAGTAATCAATAGAGCATTGATTTATTCTATTATACTCCATTCTTTAAAAGGAATATCAGTTTTGACTCTATCTATAACAAGTAATGGTACATAACAACCATTTTGAATCATATGACACATTCGATAATCAATTGATTGCAAAAAATAGGCATGCAAATTTTTCAAAAATTAAATGAAATGTTTTCATAAAATGGTGGTTGCATGATTGAATAGCCTTCCATAATATTATGACTTTCTAAGTTAGCCATTTATTATTGTTTTCAAAAGTTGTTTAAAACTCTATTTTTGAATCATGCTCAGATACCACTTGAAAGTTTGTGGAGGTTGTTAAACCTTAAGGAACTAGCCCGAGGCAAACTAATACAGAAGTAATATTATCACTTGGTGGGAAGGCTAGTACAGTTATCAAAAGTTATAAAGAAGTTAATGATAATCTAACTAATACATTATAATATCAATCATAAATTTTTAACTAAGTAGTTATAATTTAAAATATAATACAAAAAAATAAACAATATAAAATAAAATTAGAAAGAACACAACAAATTTTATAGTTGTTCGGTCAAACCATGACCTACATTCACTCCCTAGAGTCCTCCTCTCTGGGTATTATATTGTCACTATAGTGTCTCTCCTTTAGCCCCAACAGCTAGGCGAAGAAGCCTTTACAAACTCTTATCCACTAATGCGATGTGGCAGAGGATCCTACTTCTTTCACAGGTAGAGAACCATGACTCCTTTCACCCTCCTGGTGAGGCAGAGAACTTGGACTCATTTTCACCCTCCTTATTATGCAAAGAATCTTGAATCACTTTTACATTCCCTAGTGCGGTGGAGAGCCAAGTCCTTTAACACCAAATATATCTTTTTCTTCCCAAAATTTCCCTCAAGATAAACATTGACTATGATGGTACTAAGGTGCAATCTTGCCAGAGAAACCATGTGAAATCTCCTCCACACTCCCTTGAAACCCACAAGTATCTTCTCCCTTTCAAACTTAATCCTTTCCTCTCTTCCTTTTAAGGCTCTCCCTTCATGTTTTCTCCAAAAGAACTAAGACTAGATATGTGCCAAAGACTCTTACAAAGTCTTATGATAAAGCTTAAAAAGAGGGCTTTAAAAAACCTTAAAAAATCAGTTCAGTCTTTAAATATTATATAGTAAAATCACAGGATTGTCCAGTATGATTTACAGAATTTGACATGTTAGTACTGAACAATCCCCAGGTAGTATAATACAAATAATTCAAAGTTGTCTGTTACTGTTGTACAATCATCGATACAAATAAGCGATTATACAATACGATTAGTTCAACCAAAATGTAGTTCATCCAGGATGAATCATGGGATGAGTAAATATCATCTCTGTTGATTGTACAGTATTATCCAGTTCATACAATATGATCAAATTATCAAAATTAAGTAGATTCAATTGATTAATCATAGAATTAAATTAGGAAATATTTTAAACAATGTATAATATGATTAGATTTGTACAATACGAATATAATAACAATTCAAATTAAAAATTTTCCCTATTTTAATGAATGGCAAAGTTTCTAATTATAACAGATCGTCCAATATGATGTGGTGTTTGTATTATACGAACAATTATATTTTAAAATTATTTTCATTTAAAAAATTAAATATTTTAATTAATTTATATAACACTAGATCGTACAATATGATCCATATCATACAGTAGGATGTATAGAAAAATTAAAATATTAAAAAATTTATTTTATTCCCATTATGTGTATGTGCATGGTCAGTATGTTTGCAAATACCATTACAGGACTTGACTTAAGAAATTAAAAATAAATAAATTACTCATCCAACATAGCCTATTCTACCCAATCTTAAGCCTTAAAACATCAGAGAACAGTGCATGGTGTACCTAAAATGTTAGTCAACACACAAACAAATATTCTCTATAAATATTAGGAGAAATAAAATGGCAATCAATAATATTTGTTATCATCAAAATCATAAACTCGGAATCTCGAGTTGCAACACTATTGAACTTTCACAATTCACTATGTTCCTATATATTTGAGAGGACATAATCAATCAATGACATAAATTTATCCCAATTCCCCACAGAATTAAAATCCCTCAAACCTGCATTCTAATACATGTACTAGTTTTCCTTATTATATGTTAACCTAACATCAACTTAGCCACTTCAATATATGAATATCTACTAAGCAGCTATCTAGAATTCTCTTCCAAAAGCAGGCATGTATGTGTATATCATACTTGTTGCACACGTTATATTTAGCCTGGTAAAATTAATAAAGGATATGAGACTCATGTAGATAACCTTCACAACTTTCCCATGCATTAAAGCTATTTTTACATCCATTTATTGTCATTTTAGGGCATATTAAGCTACTATAGGTAAAATAATTACAATTAAAGTGTACTTAGCATTGTTAAAATATATTCATTCTTCTTGAATGAATCATTTTGCTAATGATCTGGCCCTATATCTAGCACTTTGCTAGTGATATAGCCCACAATTATTTTGTTCAATGGTTTATTTATGAGTTCCTGGGTATAATTCTTTTGTGATGATTTTATTTTCTCATTTAGGTCTAGTGTTCAAAAACTTTTCTCATTATTGTTCATATCTTTTATGTAATCTTGTCTCATCCTATAAAAATTATTTATTGATGGCAAGAGTATAAACAATCAAATCAACACAAATATAGTTGTTAATTCAATTGCTTATAGATTCCATCTTGTTTGATTTTGTGATAAATTGTAACTTCCTAAATCATTCTAATCTTACTATCTAGCAATGTCTTCCTAATCATCCTAATTAGTAACAAGTTTTGGTATCATCTCCACTTGCATCTCAAGTGTATCAATGCCCTTTTATAATTTCACTACATTATCAATATTGATTATGGTCCTTTGATCTTTAATTATAGTTAGCCCAATCATCATTTCATGCCCATTAAAGATGCCATCTCTACTAGTAATACACTTGGATCCTTTTTTATTTATTATCCATCACATATATCCTTTAACTTCCTCTAAATATCCTAAAAATAAACACATTTTGTATCTTAGCTCTAATTTTCTCTCATTCACATGAACCAAAATTTAACATCTAAAAATTTTAAATTAATGTAGATTTTTTTTTCCTATCCAAACTTAGGATTTTTTAGATCAAGAAAATCAATATTAATTGTTACACACGAACATAAATTTGGCATCTTCAAATAATTAAATAATGTTGTTTTTCTTCTTTTTTTTTCCAATAAAAAAATACCACCACCTGATCAGTATCCTTACTTTGAATAGCTTCTGATGTGATGTATATTTCTAGTTTTCTAGTCTATCTGTATTTCTTTTTTTGGTGTTTGCTCTATATTGTTGTATTTAGTTATCATTTTTAGTGATTTCAAAAAAGGGAGTAAGGAGTCTATCGGTTGTATTATTTTATTTTTATTAGTGTGGTTTGTGCTACTTATTTTTTAGTTCTTATTATTTTATTTTGCTTTTAGTTTATGTTATTTGCTCATTAAAAATAAAATTAAAAATTATTTAAAATTTATTTCTCTCCATTTTTAAGGGAATCACATCTTAAGGAGGAGTTCTTAGTAGGAAATTAAGATTAATTTACAATTCCAACCAACAATATTTTCCCTCGTTAAAATGGGGAAGATTATTACAATCTAGGAGTCCGGCATTGTATTTTGTTGATTACAAATATTATTAGATGATTCTTTTTTTTCCTTCTTTATATATTGCATATTTTTATATGCATCACTAACATTTTATGTTTAAAATATACAAAACATCATTAAAGAATCAAAGCTGAAGAAAGGGTTGTATAGGTTAGACTTGTTTGAAAGAGTCTGCAATTTTATTTTTCTTGAATCAATGTATGCAAAAAGGTATATGTTAGCTTAGTAACTTGCACACACACACAAAGGGAGAGTGAAAAGTAAATATTTTAATTTTTCTATTAATTATATTATATGGTCCATATCATATTGAACTTTCAATTCAAATAAAAATTAATTAAAAATTTTAATTTAAATGAGAAAAAATAATTTAAAGTATAACTAATAGTATTGTACAACTATTAATCATATAGGATGATTAGCAATTATGAAAAACATTTGAAAATTTAACTGCTTATATTATATGAATATATTCATATTGTACAATATTTTATAATATTGCCTAATTTAAGCTAGGTAATAAAGGAATCAAATCGAAACTATATCAATTATAGATCATATTGCAAGATCAGGTAATGTACAATACAATTCACCTGACCACTCTTCAAGTGAACCTTAGTTTGTCCTATATGATCTGATATTTGATTAGAACTAACCATAATGGATGATTTAGAATCGAATTAGATGATCTATGGCAGCATTGAACTAATTGTATCATACGAATAAAGTCGACATAATTTAAAATTTTGGGTTTTTACAATCCTATTATTTTAACTCTTTTTAATTCTATTTTAATAGTCTTTTAGCCATCTTGGGTAGTTTATTGGTGTTCCTTGAGAGGTTGTTTCTTCTTTAGAGAGCTTGAAGAGAGGGCCTAGAGTAAATGAGGAAGGGAGAGGTTATGTGAGAGGGAGAAGACTCTTGAAAGTGTCAAGATACTGTGAGAGCGGCTACTCTACTGCACTAAGCAGGTGAAAGGGATTTTGTCTCTCCACCTAACCAAGGAGATGAAAGTGATTTCAGCTCTATGTCACACTGAATAGGTGAAAGAGATTTCAGCTTTCAATCGCATCAAGTTAGTAAAAGTAATTTCTTAAGGGCTTCTTCACCTAGCCAAGGGGGCTAAAGAATAGACACTCTTATTTAGTGCAAAACCCGAAGAGGATGACTTCGGGGAGTGGACGTAGGTCAAGCTGATGGAACCACTTAAAAAAATTTGGTTTACATTATTTTATATTCCACATGTACTTCTTGTAGATTTACTTTATTGTACATCTACTTTATTGCGAACATTATTATCATTGTGTTACAAAATCATTATGATTATTTTGGATTTGGTATTTGTATAAAAAATTTTCAGGAAAAAAAAAGGTAAAATTATTATTTGCTTTTCTCTACAAAATCAAAAAGAAAAATTAGTATTTTGCTTTGTTATTTACTTCTGCATTAAAATTCTGAATTTTGTTTTTATTTTAATTCAAAAAGATTTCAATAGGTTTTTGAAACACCGATTCACCCCTCCTCCCTAACACTGTTCATGTGTTACTCCATATTCCAATTGGCATCACAACCAACTATTGAACTTTCACAATTCACTATGTTCCTATATATTAAGAGGACATAATCAATCACTGGCATACATTTACCCATATTTCCCAAAAAATCAAAATCCCTCAAACCTGCATTCTAATACATGTACTAGTTTTCCTTATTATATGTTAACCTAACATCAACTTAGCCTCTTCAATATATGAAGATCTACTAAACAGCTTTCTAGTATTCTCTTCCAAAAGCAGGCATGTAGTTGTATATCATACTAGTTGCACACGTTATATTTTGTCTAGTAAATTTAATAAAGGACATGAGACTCATGTAGATAACCTTTACAACATTCCCATGCATAAAAGCTATTTTAACATTCATTTATCATGGTTTTAGGGCATATCAAGCTATTATAGGTAATATCACTATGATCAAAGTGTACATAGCATTATTAAAATATATTCCTTCTTCTTGAATGAATCATTTTGCTAATGATCTTTCCCTATATCTAGGTACTTTGCTAATGATATAGCCCACAATTATTATTTTTCATTGGTTATTTATGAGTTTCTAGGTATAATTTTCTTGTGATGATTTTATTTCTCATTTAGGTCATTATTTTCAAAAACTTTTCTCATTATTGTTCATATCTTTTATGTAATCTTGGCTCATCCTATAACAATTATGATGGAAAGAGCATAAGCAATCAAATCAACAAAATATAGTTGTTCAATTGCTCATAGATTCCATCATGTATAATTTTGCGATAGATTGTAACTCCCTAAATCATTCCAATCATACTATATAGCAATATCTTCCTAATCATCCTAATTAGTAACTAGTTTGGGTATCATCTCCACTTGCATCTCAAATGTATAATTGCCCTTTTATAATTTCACTACATTCTCAATATTGACTTTGATCCTTTCATCCTTAATTATAGTCAAGCCCAATCATCATTTCATGCTCATTAAAGATGCCATCTCTAATAGTAATATACACTTGCATCCTTTTTTATTTATTAGCCATCACATATATCCTTTAACTCCCTCTAAATATCCTAAAAATAAACACATTTTGTATAATTTTTCCTCATTCAAATGAACCAAAATTGAATATCTAAAATTTTTAAATTAATGCATTTTTTTTAAATCCAAACTTCCTTAAGATTTTTGAGATCAAGAGAATCAATATTAATTGTTACACATGAACATCAATTGGAAATCTTAAAATAATTAATTAATGTGGGTTTTGTTTTGTTTTTTTTTTTAATTTGCCCAATAAGTGAACCAATAGTTTCTATGCATATAAGTGAGACAAGTAATATAGTAGACCAAATTAATATCGAATTCAATTCATTATATTTTTTATCATTCAGAATCACAATCAAACCTCTGATCACTTTTAACACTCTATTCTGTTTACTAAATTATTCGTTAATATCAACATGGGTTTACTTTAAAATATCATAAATCTATCCAAGAATGTAATTTTAAAAAATAATATTGCCAGAAGTATATTTGCTTTGTTATGGGTGTAAAATCAAGTAAATAGGAAAGATTTGGGTCTGATAAAAAAATTGGCCTAACATGATCTATTCAACCCAAATCCGCCTTGTTTAATAAATCGATCAAATAGGAGGACTCAAATCTAACCCACTGGCAACCCAAATGACCCTACCTTGACTTGATAATCCTTTTTTTATTAAAAAAATAATTATAATTTATCAATTAAAGAGTTAAAGTTAATTGATAAAAAAATAAGAAAATCATACTAGAAATAAAAGAATTTAAGAAAAAAAATATTAAATCAGTCACTTTTTGGTTAAAACAAAGTTCATAGGTCAACTTAAACATAACCTGTTTAATAACAAAATGAAAATTCTAGACCCAAACTTGGTCGTTTATTAAATGAGTCAACAAGAAATAATTTTTTTCGGTAAGGTTCGGATTGGGTTGACATTTATTGACACCCTAATTATTTGTTTATTTTTAAAGTTTAAGTACAAGATTTATTATTGTCACTTGTTTAAATGTTTGAAAGATATTGATGATTTAGTAAACATCATACACTTTAAATTAGCATATTCATATTTGCATTAGCATATCTATATTTCATTTGTATACGGGCTAAATGGGGTTTATTTAATCAAGATTCAAGTTCCCCATAGGAACATTATTCTATGATTAATTACATCTTAGAGTAGTTAAGCTCTAAGAAAAATCTTAATCAAAGTTGTAACCATATCATAAACAATCAAAGATGCATATAAAAAAAGATGGTCATTGTCCATCAATTGTAATAATTTAAACAATAGATTTTGACACTTAACTGTTCCTAATACATCAATTGCAACAATTTGAATGATTTTTTGTTCCTTGGGCAATTTCCCATTGGTGATGACTTTTGCTAGGGCCATCTATGTTGACAATAATATAAAAACTTAAGGAATTAGATTAATATAGTTGGATGAAGCTATGAATGGCAATTGAAATCTGTGTCAAACAATGAATATGGTATGTGTAAAGAGAATCATTAATAAATAAAACTTTTCATCCAATATATTACTTGCATCGCCAATATTTGATCTCAATTTTCTTGTCTTATAAGATTACGGCTTCGTTTGTATGACTTTTTATTGTTCTTAAAATAGAGTTTTAGTAAAAAAATAATTATTTTAAAAATCTATAAAATATTCGTCCCAGACTACCGTATTAATTTTTAAAGCAGCTTTCTAATACAAATATTTCTTTAATTAAATATTTTTTTTATTAAAAAATTATTTTAAAAAGAAACGAGAAAGCTATCCCAAACGAAATCTAAGACATGAAAGAACATCATAACTTTGATTTCTTCATGGTTGATGCAACATTTTTTTGTATATGAACAATATCAAAGAATCATTACTTTATAAAACTTTTTTACTAATAATTCTTACAATGATTATCGTTCTCCCTTTCAGATTTATCTACGGCTTCAATCATTATAATGCAATATTTTGGATCGCCAATCTCAACGGTATAAATTTTTAAATCTTGTTCAATGTAAGACAAAGTTTTCTTTTGAACTTTAGATGTATTCAGTAAGTTTGCAATCAATATCACAACCAGAAACAATAATTTCATTCAAGAAGACTGAACCCAATTAGCTTTTTACTAAAGCTCAATGAGCCAACATGCAGAATTTATGCTCTAATAAAATTGTAAGTTGGCTCATTTAAAAAATAGTAATATAAAACTTTAGGAAAATATTAAAATTCAAAATATCATTACAAAATTAATTTAAAATTTATTTTAAATTTTAAATTTTAAAATATAATTTTATTTATTATGTTGGATCTAAATTTATTTGCGGCATGACCTAACAGGTAATTGCTTAGCAGAAATCTGTCATCAGATGATGGAATTTCTTGTTTGGATCCCATTCTGATTGCTCTCCATTCAAGCTTATAGATTTGGTTGCCTCTGCCAGAAGGAAGACAAAGCTAAACATCCTTTTTGGCTTTTTGGCTTCCGATGCTGTCTTCTTTCAGAACTTTCTTCAAGCAACAGGATCTCATTTCATATCTTGAAGTACTTGTAACCATCTTCTTGGCTTGTCATACCCTCTTCCCAATCACCCATGCGGCGGCCTCCGAAAACCACCTGTTGAATTCCCAAGTATCTGACAAAAGAATGGAAGGCTATGGTCATGCAAAAAATTGTTTTAAGAAGCAGTAAGAAAGTCGTCTCAAACAAAGACTTTGTAAAAGATAGATCATGGACCACAATATATATTATATTGTTCAAATAGCAGTTATTTGAAGGCTAACTGTGGTAAACGAAGGAAAACTTTTGTTCAGCTTATTTCATCCAAACAATGTCCATTTGTTTTCTAATAGTTTATCTTACCACAAAACACACATAAGACTGGACCCACTAAGGCCGAACCACACTAAGGTTTAGTTTGGGACGACTTTTTTTTTACTTTATAAAACAACTTATAAGCACAAAAATTAAAAAATTTATATTAAAAAGCTATTTTATGAAGCAATAAGAAAGTCATCCCAAACAAAGTCTAAGAAGTCAAAATCTAGACAAGAATCAAGTAATTTGTTTGTTTGATTAAGGCACTAGATGGTATTGAAGTGTCTTATAGCAGAGTTCTGGCATATTTCTTATGCATGCAAGTACTAAGCAGAGATGACAATGCTGCAAAGAGGTGAGGTAGAGATCCATTCTGCAGCGCTTCAATTGAATGGGTTTGGAATTCTATATAGAAGTTACAGCATGAGTATGAGCCATTAATTTACGTCCAATTATATTTAGGCCTTGTTTGGGACAACTTTTTTGTTACTTTTTAAAACAGCTTTTTAATATAAAAATTTTAATTTTCGTACTAAAAAGTTTCTTTAAGAAGCAACAAAAAAGCCGTCCCAAATGAAGCCTTAATTGGTTGGAAAGACTATGCATGCCACCAGTCCAATCTGAACTGAAATATTTAAGGCAATGATATAAGTAGACTTATCTCTACATTGCAAAGAGATTGCTTAATGTTTGACCCATTAGTCACATTGAAGGCAATTGAATAATCACTCCATGTATGCCTGCTGTAGGTTGTCACGTACAGAATTTGCTATAAATTTCCATTGAAATGGGAGGCACTATACTTGGTTGGTCAAAAAGTGATGAGGACATCAGTCAAAGATTTTGACATGTGTATCGTCGACGTAGTCGTGGATCGACAGCTACGATTCAGAGTCTATATTTTTTAGATATTTTCTATTTTATGTTTTATGTTGCATTTGAGTTTTCCCATTTTACCCATGGGGAATTAAGTCTATGTTGTAACCGGAGGGCACTTTAGTCTTTTCTATTTTCTTTCATTTGGGCCTATTTATAGAATGCATCTTGCATTGTAATGGATAATGATTATTGATATGAAAATTCAGCTTTTGCTCATGATCTCTTTGTGAGTTCAAGAGGAGAGGAGTAGCCTAGGAGAGGCTCACACGGAATACCCAACAGCCCCCTTTGTGGGAGCTCTTAGTTCTTTATTTTCTTCTTCCCCTTTTCTTTTTCTTCTAGTCGTACCCACCACCCAACCCGTCTACTTGCCGCCGGCCAACACCCCACGTCTTCCCCTCCCCCTAGCCCACCAGATCCCCTTTCCCCTCACCCGTCCCACTAAGTCCCTCCCACCTCCCTTCCACCGGAGCCAACACCAAAGCCGCCGGCTCCATCGGAGCCCCACCCGCCGGCCAATCCAAGGCTAAGCCTTGGAGTTTGAATTTCAAATTCAAGTAAGCTTTCATTACTTTCCAAAACTAACCCCTTGTCATTTAGGAAGTTTTCTAATTGAATTCAATTTGAAATTTGAATTTCAAATACCTTTCTAAGTGATGAAACCCAATTAGGAAACCATTCAAATCTAATTAAATTTGAATTTAATTTAGAATTTGATTTAATTAAATATTCAATCAGTTGGGCATCACTTACATTGAACCTAGACACAATTTTAAACCCCCATAGTGCCGGCCCCCCTCTCTCTCCCCTCTCTCTCTCCACTTTGCCACCTAAGTAACAATTAATCCCCTCCTAAATTCCCTAATAGCTGCCGGCCCCATTAACCCCTTAATTGGGTTGATTTGAATTTAATTTTGGCTCCCCCTCTCTAAAGAAAATTTTGAAATTCAGAATTCAGATTTTTCTTCTCACCTTTTCTCCCCCACCACTTGGCTTAACCCAAAGGAAACCCTAACCCTAGCCGCCCCTAACCCTCCCCAAGTCATCTTCCACCATCCTCTCCCCTCCTCACAAATCTCAAGATTGTTCTTCTCCAACCGCCACCACCACTATGCATGGCCGATACGGAATTCAACCATGGCTTCTTATATGATTATCAAGGACGAACAAGTATTCTCGGATCTTCATTCTTTGACATAAATCCCGACGCAGACAATTCCGTGGAGAATTATAGGGATCACATTCTCTTACGCTAGTACCTTCTATCGAGGAGGACTTTCTTGCTAGGCGTTGGATACTCACTAGTCAACTCGTGGATTCCCCGCCACCGGCCACCTCTCCAACAAACTACACCTTGGGCGTCATTTGTCTCCTAGTGGCATCGCTAAGCTTGTTCTCAATCTTCCCCCACTAAAGCACCTTCACCAAGAGTGTGAGAGAGGGACCCAAGGTGAGCAAATCTATTTGTTAAACCGTGGATTAGTGTTTCTTTGCCGTAACATTACTTTCTCTATTTTATGTTGTTAAATTGTAAGCATCCTATTAATTTAGTTGTAACCGCATGCCTTATATAATTTCTACTTGATAATTCTAAAAGCCTAATTTGGGAGAACAAGAAGTCTATAACTAGTAAGGCTATAGTAATCAAATATTAACATCCCTAAGCAGTTCTTCTTTACTTGCATTGTTTCACATCAAAATGATACTAGTTTGCAAAAGCATTCATCATTGTCGTCCTCATTATCTTTATCGAAACTATTTGGAGTTGACTTTATGATTTTCATTTCTTATTCTTTCCATTAAGTATCGCATAAGGTGTTAAACAATTCAGCAATTCTCCTCACATCTTCTTGAACATTAAACAATTCAACAATTCTTCTCACATCTTCTTGAACATCTTCTACATAGGAAACCTTACGTATATCATTTTTCCTTTAAAATCACTCAACACTAATTTTATCTATCCATTTAATGAGAGGATTTTCTACTATTTGTAAATTTTAGATGTGATACTAAGGCCATGTTACCACAGAAGTGGTATTGTAGTCCCGATCGAGTCTTAATATGCAACAGCAATCCAATGGGATGTAATTCCAACTACACCTATTTTTCAGCAATTTTATCTTCAATAAATGCTAATTCAATCATGCCACACCATATTTAAAGCAATAATAATGCTCATCATGAATGTAAAATTGCTGCCACTCGCATCATTAGCCTGAATGATGTCCTTTAGCTTCAAGAACTAATCCAGCAGATGCAAGGTCTAAGCTGCAACAATACCTGAATTTAATTGCAACAAATCCGATTCAACGTATATATTTTTTCCATTAGGCTAAGATTTTATTGATTACCAAACAAACAATAGAACTCCAACATCATCTCTTTTTGAGATTACAAGCCATTTTAAATATGTTACATGGTATATTTTAAAAGAAAAATTACCTAACTGTAGAGTGGTATAATATGGGTTTTTACTTGACATCTTCAGGCTTCACAAGGGTGTTGTACTATTTAACATTTTCAGATAACATTTTGATCCCTCCCTACCTTTTACAACTGCATCAATGTGCACTGCGAGAAGCTCAGTCCATTAAATACCATCTAAATTTAATAGTTCCAAACTAAAAAATAATTTCTCTTATTTGTGTTATTTGACCATTAAAAGAGAAGCATAATATTAAATTAAATGCTACAGAGATGAGGATGCTCAGGTGGTTGAGTGACTCTACTCTTAGAGACATGATACAAAATGAGCATATACGTGAAAAGACTAGAGCAGCTTCAATGGAAGATAATATTAGAGAAAGTCGTCGTAGATGATTTGGTCACATAAAACAGCGACCTTCCAATGACCTGGTGTTGACCTACCTTCCGCCCATCTTCCTCTACCCGAGAGCCTAACTCCTTGCCTGATCCCCTTTGTCGTCTCCTCTACCCGAGCCGCATAAAGTGAGGTAGGGATTAGGTTATTTTTAATGTTAATAGTATTATTATAGATTATTATTATTATTACTATTATTAGATATAACAATGATGATAACATTAATAATAATAATAATGGTTATTACCATTATCATTATTATTATTATTATTATTATTATTATTATTATTATTAAAAAGAAAAAATGCTCTTCTCTTGCCTCGATCTACGTATTGGTCGCCAAGGTATAACCCCTTTACTCTAAAACCTCGAGAACCCGATTTCAATGCATGCGTCGAGACAAAACGATCGTCTATACACGTTTTTGTTAGCGTGGTGGGAGGAAGTGCATCGCAATGCTTGCGACGAAGTGGGTAATCACCTAAAAATCCCTTCTTCGGAGTTCGCAGCGCATCGGAAAACCGCCTATACACGCTTTTCTTAGCGTGGTAGGATGAGAACCCGGTGCGATGCGTACGATAAAGCGGGAATACCCATAAGTACCCGCTCGCGGGGAAACAACTGCTTTTCCTTTGCAACAGGTACAGAAGACCCATACATGCTTTTCTTAGCGTGGTGGGGGATCAAAAAAAATATACACGGCCGCGGTGTCCTCGAAAGAGGACACCTACCATACACGCTTTTCTTAGCGTGGTGGGAAAGGCACAATTTTTCGTAGTTTTTTCCTTAACGGGGGAGATGTCGGGAGGCTGCCGAAATTTCGGGTGAATATACGATCGAACTCGGACCTATTTGAACTCAAAAAGAACAAGAACTTAGACTCAAATGAACGATGGACTTATGAGATCGAACCTGAACCAAATGGACTTAAATAAACTTGAACTTAAATAAATTTGAAATTATAAGACTTTAACTTGAACTAAACAAGATCATATGAGACTTTTGAACTTGGTTTGAACCAAGTAAGAAGGATCTAAATTTGCCATATGAACGAACAAAAGAAAACTTGAATGTGGACCAAAGCTGACAAAGAACTCAAACCACAAGGGACTTGGACTCAAGCTAGACTTGTGAACATGAGTTCGACTCAAAGAAATCGGCCTTGAACAAATGATGATTAATAGTATTGCATGGGATTTGAACCAAACTTGAACTAAACAAAGAGCCTGAATCATGTTTGATTCCAGGGGATCCCGTCACTTGTTATCCCCTCCAAAAGAAAAGACTAACTTCGACCGCAGTCCACCAGTCGAAGAAATTCCCTTGCCTAACCAAGAACCGGAAATCCAGTGGCGTCACTGCTCGGAGGTCTGAGTACTAGAGAAGAAGGCAACATGGAAGGGGGAGACAACATTACAACAACATCAAGCCTTTATCCCACTACGTGGGGTCGGCTACATGAATCCTTTTTCTCCATTGTGTCCTATTAAAAGTCAAATTCTCATTTAAATCTAATAAAGAAAGGTCATTCCTAATATTTTCTAACCAAGTCTTTTTAGGTCTACCCCTACCTTTCTTAATATAAGTCAAATATAATACCTCTACCCTCCTAACTGGGTCATCGGAAGGCCGCCGTTTTATGTGACCAAACCATCTAAGGCGACTCTCTCTAATCTTATCTTCTACTGGAGCTACTCCAACCTTTTCCCGTATATGCTCATTTCGTATCCTATCTCTAAGGGGGAGACAACATTGAAAAAGAAAATTCTTTGAAGGGGATGAAAATATTGAAGAAAATATTGATAAATTTATGGAAGAAAACCTATAAGAAGAAATACAAGAAATAAATAACGCCTTGGATATGGAAGTGATCTATATGGTGACACATATAGACATTGATGATGGCGCTGATTATGATGATGATGAAGATGACGATCGTTAGCAACCGCCACCCAGGAAAGTACACCGACGCCGTCGTAGAGAGGGGTCCACCACTGGCAAGGGTGGCCATTCCCAAGGAGAAGAGGAAGTTGAGGAAGTAGAAGAGAATCCCCTTGATGATGAAAATATCACACTCGCCGACATGAGAAGGCAGATGAGGCGACAAATGAAAGCCAAATATAAAGAAATCCCTCAGTTGAATGAGAAGATGACTGAGATGATGGCTCAGATGGGAGAAATGATACAGATGATGCAAAGAACTGTCGCTGTTGGTACCATGCCCAATCCTCCTGTCGATCCTCTAAACTTCCAAATGCCTCAAGTCTCGGGAGTACGAGGTACTCCTGAAGGTGGTCACGAGGCTCATAATGTCGTCCGCTAACCCACTCCGTAGAACATTGCAAGTACTTTTGAACATGTGACTGTTGCACAGTTAGAAGGAATTATCACCGAGAAGATTAGGGCCATCATAGCCGTTGACCAGGTGGAAAAATTAGTAGGCAGGGGTCGTCCGTATCTAGCTGAATACGACCAAGTATCATATCCAAAAGGATACTCTATACCAAAGTTCAATACTTTCAATGGCAATAACAATCCCAGACAACATCTAGCACAATTTAAAGCCACCTACGGGAATACAAGAGGCAATGACGCCCTGCTCTTCCGATAATTCGTCAGCAGTTTGACAGCAACTACTTTCGAATGGTATGCTGAACTGTCAAACGATTCTGTGAAGACATTTGTAGAGTTAGAATCTATGTTCGTTAAGAGATTTGCTAGTACAACTGAGAAGATCACGATCGCTGACCTCGCTCTGGATAAGAGAAAAAGAGAAGAATCAATGACCAAATATATCACTCGCTGGTGCAACTTAAGTATGAAATGTAAATAGTAACTTGAAGAAGAGCATGCCGTACAATTGTTAATGGGCAACATTTATGACAAGATGCAACCCTTCCTATGCATGGCTACAATCAACACATTTCAAGACTTGCTAGACAGAGTGACCAAGTTTGAGAAATTGAACTTGTCCAGATCAGAAAATCACTCTGATAAGCCCAAGAAGGCTAAGACCCCAGGTGCTAGAAGAGGTGAGGCTGACTCCGCATTTTTTTTTAGAGTTGATGGGGGAAAATAGGTGGTTTGTAATGTCGACAAAGGCAAGAAGCCGATGCAATATCAAGAAAAGCCTAAGCAACTCTACAACCTAATCCTCAACAAAAGCTCATACTCGGGGGCAATGATAAGCCACGAACTTACCAGGTTGGTGGAGAACACCCGAGACAGGCAATAGGAACTGGTGATAGAGCGTTCCAATCCCTCAAGGATAAGATGGATAAAGAATATTCATTCAAGAGGGAGAGTGTCGCAAAGTTATTTCGACATGTGTTGAAAATGGGTCTAGAACTGCCTGAATGTAAGAGGCCCGAAGAGTCGAAGCACACTAGTGACCCAAATTATTGCCCATACCATCGGGTAGTTAGCCATCCTATTGAAGATTGTTATGTTTTTAAGGATTGGCTCGAAAGAAAATACCATAAGTGAGATATCACATTATCAGATAATGTATTGACTAATCCCAGAAAAGAATCAATTCGTATGGTTACGTCCTCTTCCGTATCCCTAGTTGAAGAAAGAAGTGAAAAGAAGCTAGCTCAAGGAGAGTAGTGGGAGACTGCGGTCTTCAAGAAAACTGTAAAAATGCTGAAGCAGCTTGAAAGAGTTTCGGGTGTAAAATGGAAATCTCCTACAGAGCTAGTGTTAAATTTGAAAGCACTACTTACAACACGAGCTTCTACTTCTAAGCAATTACCCAACCAAGCTGGCACTTCGAACTCTGGAAGGGTAAAATCCTTCAAGAAGAAAACCAAGCTAAAGAAGCCTAAAGAGAAGAAGACTACAACTCAAAGGGCTATCGACAGTTTGGATAAATACTACCGGACTGTGAGGCGACCTATTCAGCTTGCTGACTTAATGTCAGAGCTTAAAATAGATGAAGCCGAAGAAGGTGATGAGGAATCCCTTCATACAGAAGTATGTCGGGTCATCTCAGCATCACCGAATGTGCTGATAAAAGAAGAGTACACTGAGGAGACAACCCCTGAATCATATATGATGGTATCACCAATGGATTACAGTTCAGAGGAGAACTTATATTTTTCAGAGGAAGATGGGTCGGACCCCGACATAGCATCTCAAATGGGAAATGTAAACCTGGGCGGTGACTCTGAACCAACAGATGAATTCCTGGATGCAACAATGGCTGACTCTGAAGAAAATGTCTCATTTAATGAGTTTCAGTCAGAGGAGGTTGATCAAGTGCAACTAAGGAGTGGTAAGATACTGCCACCCCCACCAAAGAAAGGGAGCTCTAATAAAGATAAGGGGAATGAAATAGTTGTCAATGAAGACATTATCCCCAAGGATCCCAAGCAAGGGAATAGATTATAATATCTTATCCCATCTGAGAAAAATTCCGGCACAACTCAGCATATATGATGCTTTAATAATATCCAAAGACCTTCGGGAGACTTTGATTCAGGCTCTCAAAGACCCCGAAAGGTACGAGGCATATTTTGCTGAGCGTAATATAACAGAGGTCCTACAAGCTCGTAATGAGCCGTTCATCACTTTTTCTGAAGAAGACATGCTGCTCGGAATGGCGAATCATAATCGCCCTTTGTATGTTACTGCAGAAAGTGATGGTATGATGATTAGTTGAATCTTGATCGATCCGGGGTCATCTATAAATCGAATGAGCTTGAAAACACTAAGATCACTATGCCTCGATGCGGAGCATCTTTGATCAGATAAGTTAATGGTACATGGCTTTAATGAGAAGGGGCAGAAGATCCTAGGATCGTTTACACTCTCCCTTACATTTGGAGAGCTTCAAACGGATGTCAAGTTTCATGTAATTGATACCGATACTGCCTTTAAAGCACTCCTTGGCCACCCCTGGTTGCATGAGTACGGCATCGTCCCATCAACACTACACCAATGCATGAAGTACCTCAGAAATGGAGAAGAATTTAGAATATCTTGTGACATTCAACCCTTTGCAGTTCATGAGGTGCAGATATATGAAGATGCAAAGTACTTTATTCCAAAGAAGTTGAAGTAGTCAAGCTCTCTTGAGGCACAAGCATCAGATCCAGAAGTTGCAAAACAACCTAGATAAGAAACCAAGAATAAGCAGGTGGGGAAAAAAAAGACAACGCCGACTCTTCCCAAGGCATCAACCACCCCAAAAGAAAGAAGATACGTACCTCACCTAGGAAGTGACACGAATGAAGATGATGTCACACCTACAAAATCTCAGAAGATACGCCAATCAACAACCAAAAGGAGTATGGAGGTTGAATACTCAAATGATGATTATAACTACGATTCTATCTACATGAACACAGTGCAGGATGTGTTCTCCAGAAGAATAAATAGTCTGTTAATCTCAGAAGTGTACTCGTAGTCACACGCATTCCCCTGCAACACTTCAAAGAAGTCACTCTGCGAGAAGTGCATTGTGTTGAACAGCTCGTGACATTCTATGTACCTCCCCCAAAAGAAAAAGGTGGACCAGCGAGTCTATTTTATTCGATCGGGAAACTTGAAGAGAAGATAAATCGAGATTGGTTTCGTACACTCGTTGATTCCGAGGAATTAGTACCTACGAGGTTTCCCAGGTACAATACCAGAAATATCCTCTCACGTAGCAGTTCACAGATTAACAATCAAACCGGATGTAGAACCCATCAAACAAGCTCCAAGGAGAATGAGATTGGAGATTGAAGAACAGGTGATTGCTGAAACAAAGAAGCTTATAGAGGCAGGCTTCATCTGAGAAGAAAAATATGCCGATTGGATAGCAAATATCGTCCCAGTGAAGAAGAACGGGCAGATTCGTATATGTATCGACTTCCGGGACCTCAATAGGGCATGCCCAAAAGATGACTTTCCGCTCTATGTATCCGAGCTACTAGTGGACAATACTTTCAACTATAATATGTTCTCATTTATGGACGGATCATCAGGCTATAATCAAATCAAAATTGCACCTGAAGATGAAAAGCACACATCATTCAGGACACCCATTGGCATTTTCTGCTATACGATCATGCCCTTTGGCCTGAAGAACGCTGATGCCACTTATCAACGGGCGATGACGCGTATATTTGATGAGTTAATACATCAAACGGTCGAGTGCTATGTGAACGACCTTGTTGTCAAGAGCATGGATCGCAAAGACCACCTAAGTGATCTAAGGATCGTATTTGAGAGAATCAGAAAGTTTGATCTGAAGATGAATCCTCTCAAATGTACTTTTGGGGTCTCCTCTGGCAAGTTTCTGGGCTACGTTGTTTGCCATTGAGGAATTAAAATTAACCCCAACAAAATCAAAGCAATCATGGAGATGCCGCCTCCCAGAAACCTTCGACAACTTCGTTCTTTGCAAGGGCAATTGGCTTTCATTCTGAGATTCATTTCGAATTTGTTGAGTAGGTGCCAGCTATTTTCGAAGTTGATGAAGAAAGATGTTCGTTTCAAATGGGACGAAGAATATCATGAAGCTTTTGATAGCATCAAAAAATACTTGTTAAATTCTCTCATTCTAACAGCGCCAATTCCAGGGAAGCCCCTTATACTGTATACAACAGCACTAGAAGAGTCACTCGGAGCATTGTTGGCCTAGAATAATGAAGAAGGCAAAGAAAAAACGCTCTATTACATCAGCCGGGGATTGATCGGGGCAGAAATCCGATATTCTCGAATTGAAAAGCATTGCCTAGCGTTGATTTTTACAGTTCAGAAACTTCGCCACTACATGCTCTCTCACAAAATCACCTTGATATCAAAGATCGATCCGCTGAAGTTCTTAATGACAAGACCAGCGTTGACAGATCACTTAGCCAGATGGACAGTATTACTTCTGCAATTTTATATCACATATATGCCACAAAAGGCAGTAAAAAGGCAAGTGTTAGCAGACTTCTTGGCAGCACATCCTATCCCGGTAGATTCCCCGCTAAACTATGTTTGCCTGACGAGCAGATCATGCAGGTCGAGGAGAATGAAAAATCACCATACTGGGAGATGTATTTCGACGGGCATCGTCGATTAATCCTACCCGACCTCTAAATATTGCAAGGGCCCGAGCCGCCATCGGCCTCATTTTCGTAGCACCTGAGGGAGGTATAATGAGATTTTCATTCAGCTTGACTGAACCTCGGACTAACAACGAAGCCGAGTACAAAGCCCTGATAGCACGATTGGAGATCGCGATCGATATTAGAATCCAAAATCTCCAAATTTTTTGTGATTCTCAACTTGTGATAAATCAGGTCCTCGGTATTTACAAGGTTGGCAAAGTCAAACTGGCCCGTTACCACCGGCGAGCCCTTGAGTTTCTAAAGCAAGTGCCGAATGTTAAAATAGCTCGGGTTCCTCGAGGTCAGAATGCCAAAGCAGATTGCTTGATCAAACTGGCCAAAGAAATGGCAAATACCAATGAGGAAAGTCTTATATTCATTGGAATTTACACTCGTAGGGTCTTGGAGCCCGCTCTATTACAATTCCCAAGGACAGAAGAAGTACCGGATTCAAGTCAACAAGATAAAATCCCAGTTGATCCTCGACCTCTCTATCAGATCATTATGAAAAATTATCCTGAAGAATATTATGTGACGAAAAGACGTAAAGCTAGTCAAGCTTCAGAATCGTGCTGGCATTGTTTAGATATTGAAGTCAAAAATGATTGGAGGCAGACATTCATCGACTACTACAAAGAAAATAAACTCCCAACAGAAAAATCTATGGCCGCACAAATCCGAAAAAGGGCGTTGCAATACGCATTTGTCAATGACACTTTATACAGACGAGCTTTTGATCAGATATGGCTATGATGCCTAGGGACCAAGGAAGATGATAAAGTGTTAACAGAAGTCCACAAACGACTTTGTGGTGCACACCAGTCAGGTCCCAAAATGGCGGCTAAAATAAAAAGAATTGGTTATTATTGTCCGACCATGGTGAGAGATTGTATTGACCATGCTAAGGGGTGCCATGAATGTCAAATCCACGGTGATGTTATACATCAACCTCCAAATCCACTGCACCCAATAGTAGCATCCTGGTCATTCGAATGTTGGGGCACAGATGTAATTGGGCCGATAGATCCGCCATCATCAGCGGGAACCGCTTTATTCTGGCAGCAACGGACTACTTTTTCAAGTGGGCAGAAACAACTCCATTCAAAGAGGCTACATTTCGAGCATGTGATCAATTTCTTTACCCGCAACGTTGTCTACAGATTTGACGTGCCACGCCGCATAATCTCAAACAATGGTACTACATTCAAAAGTACAAAAATTTACAAGTTCGTTGAGCGGCACAAAATCGATTGGCTGTATTCATCCATATACAATCCAAGGGCAAATGGCTTGGCAGAAGCCTTTAACAAGATTGCTGGAGAAACTGTTGAAGAAGATCCTCACCAAGAATAAAAAGGAGTGGCATACGAAGATGGCAGAAGCGCTATGGGCTTATCGTACAACTTATAAGACTCCAACTAAAGCTACTCCTTATTCACTGGTGTTCGGAGTTGAAGCAATATTGCCATTGGAAGTCGAACTATCGTTACTCCAAGTAGCAATACAGAATGATCTCACTCAAGAACAGAATGCTCGCTTGAGAATGGAAAAGATCGATGCACTTGATGAACGCAGGTTATACAAGCTCAACAAAATTTAGAAATCTATCAAAGAAGGATAGCAAAATCCTTCGATCGGATGGTGCGTCCTAGAGCATTTTAAGAAAGTGAATTGGTCCTGCTGCTTAGAAGACCAATCATTCAACACTGAAGAATCGGCGGCAAATTCGTATCTAGTTGGAAAGGCTCCTTCGTCATCGAGAAGATGTTCCAAGGAGGAGCTTACCAACTCATCAATCTGAACGGTCATAGACCTATGCCGCCAATCAACGATCGATATCTGAAGAAATACTACACCTGAAATTTCCAGAGAAAATACTATGTTCAGTGTGATATGTATTTTCTATATATTTATTATTGCATATTGCATATGCATGCTTATATTTCAAAATTCTCTTGTATATCAAGAATGCATTTCAAAAGCACCCATCAAACTGGGGGCATTTTAAATATTTATTCAGGTCGACATCGCGCTGCGTGCCGAGATCCCCGAATAAATATTTAAAATCTCAAAGATGCAAAGTCAATCTAAAATGTCCCTGTGAGACTGGGGGCATTTTAAATATTCATTTGGATCGACATCGTGCTACAAGCTGAGATCCTCAAATGAATATTTAAAATCTTAAATTCCAAATTTATTCTATTTTGAAATGTCCCTGCAAGATAGGGGCATTTTAAATATTTATTCGGGTCGACATCGCGCTGCGTGCCGAGATCCCTGAATAAATATTTAAAATTATCAATACAAATGTCTTTTTATGCTAAAAGAATATAAATGCTTCTTTTTCAAAGTATATGCAGGTGGTCTTCCAAAAGTTTGAGGTACCACTTTCTCCAACGTACAAAGGTTTGAATGTCAATAAAGAGACTTTTGTAATTACACACTCCTACAATTGAGCCGAAGAATCTTAAAGTCTTTCGACAGCCTGAAGCTTAAGGTTCGAATTGGTGTAAAAGGTCGGATCCAACAAGCCCAAATATGACCGGATCGCTGGCAGCTCCATCTACTCAACACGCCATAAGAAAGGCCGTAGTAGAGGAACCCCCATTTCGTCAACCCGTTAGTAGGGACTGTAGGAAGAACGAAGGTAAATTTGGCTCGACCAGTTCAAGTGATCGTAGTCTACAAAATTCTCTTAAATTACTGGAGAATCAAAGTTCCAGTGGGAAAGAATCTCGGGCAACCACTAAATGTGCGTAGGCTCCAAATCTTCAACCATAAAGAATTCCAAATCTACTAACTTCAGTAAAATCAGCATTGGAAAACGCAAACCCCATAGCTCAAGTCTGAAGCCTGAATGGGTGTAAAAGGTCAGATCCAACATGTCTAAATATGGCTGGATTGCTGACAGCTCTATCTACTCAATAAGCCATAAGAAAGGCCGTAGTAGAGGAACCCCCATCTCAGCAACTAGAAGACGAAGAGCTGTCAAATCCAACCTCTCCCGATCTGATCAACTCAAGTGATTCAGATTAAAGTCTTCTCAAGTGGTTAAGGATCAAGATACTACTTACGTTCGATATTATCAACTGAATCCAAAACCTGCAAATCTTTTAACAATTTTGTAAAGCACAAAGCGAGGATCGAAGGAACTCTTCTTCAACAAGTCTGTCAAAACACAAAGCAAATGGCCGAAGAAAATTATCCCAAAGTTCACAAAAAGCCTTAGGCTGAACTAAAAGGATTCGTCATCAACAAGTCCATTATGCACCAAGCTCTGGAGCGATGACTTCTCGCCATTGACCTAATACAAAAAGGGTTTAGGTCACCAGCATCTACCCCTTCATCAAGCCCGCCAAAGCAAAAAGCAAAGGGCAGAAGGCCTACAAATCTTCTGATAAGTCAGCAAAGACAAATCAGATAACCCTTCATCAATGCCCGTAGCAAAAAACACAGGACAGGAGAAATCAAAATCTCAAGACTCAAATAAAAGCTGTCGAATGAGTATTTTGTATGATATATACAAATGTCCCTAAAGACTGCGAGCATTTTAAATATTAATTTGGGTCTACATCGCGCTACAATGCCGAGATCCCCAAATAAATATTTAAAATTTTGCCAAGATACAATCAAATGATAGATAGATGTCAAGCAGATACAAATATGCTAAGAACTAAAGTGACGGTGATAGTAAAAGAAGAGGCAATGATACATGCCATTATCAATCTACAAAGTGATGCTCTAGGGACCCAAATACGAAGTGCTATATCACTACCCATGGGATCCCAATTTGACTGAAATCTGTATATCAACCATCTATGGATACATCTAAAAGAGCAGTGGAGAAAGAAGATTAGTGTGACATCCAAACAAAATTTTGGGGATCCGCTAAAAGAAAGTAGTGTGACATCCAAGCAAATTCATGAAGATCCACTAAATGGAAGCCCTAGTTTGACATCTAGAATAAATATCTAGAGATCCACAGGGTTAAACAGCTTACAACAAATGTTATTCGCTCTAAACACGTACCACATTTGTTGGGGAGCATTTGTTAACCTACCTGCTGAGGCCAAAGAAAGAAGACAAAAAATTTTCTAAAAAAAAATATACCTAATATCATTACCTGTGAGAGCCCATCCCAATTTCCTGCACCGAATCCCGCTTAGATCTCTGCAAGATAGCGCCAAACATGTCTTCTCATGCATGCTGGGATACGAACTTCAGTCCGTGTTTTCTCCCCGGGAGGCTATCATGCCTTGTCTTTAAAAGGAAGATGAAATAGCAGCTCTCCAGCTCTCCGTTCGCGTACTTTCCTTCCTCCCACGTGAGAATGTCGAAAGCTCCTTCCTCTTCCTCCAATCATCCATCCCGCTGCTCTGGTTCACTCCTTCCATGATCCCTTTCTCTTATTGTAGCCGAACAACCCCAGTCAAGCAAGCTCCTGCCAACCTTCCTTCGCCTCCCTCTGTTTCCTGTGCCGATTTTCTTCCGCCCACGCAGAGAGAGAGAGAGAGAGAGAGAGGAAGACCCTCCTCTTACCCGATACTTTGCCCGATCCAAACCTTGCGAACTCTAACCCGTTGCCCCTCTGTCCCTAGCCGCCCATCTTCCTCTACCCGAGAGCCTAACTCCTTGCCCGATCCCTCTTGTCGTCTCCTCTAAACGAGCTGCATATAGTGAGGTAGGGATTAGGTTATTTTTAATGTTAATAGTATTATTATAGATTATTATTATTATTACTATTATTAGATATAATAATGATGATAACATTAATAATAATAATAATGGTTATTACCATTATCATCATTATTATTATTATTATTATTATTATTATTATTATTATTAAAGAAAAGAAAAAATGCTCTTCTCTTGCCTCGATCTACGCACCGGTCGCCAAGGTATAACCCCTTCACTCTAAAACCTCGAGAACCCGATTTCAATGCATGTGTCGAGACAAAACGATCGCCTATACACGCTTTTTCTTAGCGTGGTGGGAGGAAGTGCATCGCGACGCTTGCGATGAAGTGGGTAATCACCTAAAAATCCCTTCTTCGGAGTTCGCAGCGCACCAGAAAACCGCCTATACACACTTTTCTTAGCATGGTGGGATGGGAACCCAGTGCAGGGATACCCATAAGTACCCACTCGCGGGGAAACAACTGCTTTTCCTTTGCAACAGGTACCGAAGATCCATACACGCTTTTCTTAGCGTGGTGGGGGATCAAAAAAAATATATACGGCTGCGGTGTCCTCGAAAGAGGACACCTACCATACATGCTTTTCTTAGCGTGGTGGGAAAGACCCAATTTTCTGTAGTTTTCCCCTAAATAGGAGAGACGCCAGGAGGCTGCCGAAATTTCGGGTGAATATACGACCGAACTCGGATCTGTTTGAACTCAAAAAGAACAAGAACTTAGACTCAAATGAATGGTGGACTTATGAGATCGAACCTGAACCAAATGGACTTAAATAAACTTGAACTTAAATAAATTTGAAATTATAAGACTTGAACTTGAATTAAACAAGATCATATAAGACTTTTGAACTTGGTTTGAACCAAGTAAGAAGGATCTAAATTTGCCACATGAACGAACAAAAGTAAACTTGAATGTGGACCGAAGCTGACAAAGAACTCAAACAACAGGGGACTTGGTCTCAAGCTAGACTTGTGAACATGAGTTAGACTCGAAGAATTCGGCCTTGAACAGATGATGATTAATAGTATTACATGAGATTCGAACCAAACTTGAACTAAACAAAGAGCCTGGATCATGTTTGATTACGAGGAGTTTAAGTTTAACATCAAATAAATGAAGAGGAGATTTAAAAGTCAGAACTTGAGTTTGCATTTGGATTCAAATTGATTTGAAGGTTAAATGAAATGAACTCAGATCGGACTTAGCACTTGAACTGAAATCAAACTTGAATCAGCTCCGGACCACAGTGGACTTGAACTAAATGCACTTGAACTTAAACTCGAACTTGATATGACGTGGACAATTTGGACTCAAGTTCAAATGAACAGAACCATGTTTGGATATTGAACATGAATACAAGCAAGAACTTGCAACCCGACAGTTAAAGATCAATCCCCTTGTGGAAGAATACACTGATCCCTTGCAAGTGAAAGGTGGTCGATCCGCGTCAAGTGCAAACACTAACAAGTTGTCGTAGGATACTTGCTACGTAGAAGACATGTATCCCCTGCAAATAAGGAGGTCAGTGAATGAATGAATGTCATTCATTAAAATCCCAAATAGAAGTGAAATGTTAGTTCACTCACATGCAAAAATACGAACTCCTACAAGTCACTACAAAAGATCTGCAATACATACGAATCCTCTACAAATACAAAAGTATGTACAACATTCACCCATGGGCAGATACAGAAAGACTACAGTAAATGCAGTATCCTGTAGTCAACTTTAGTCTAAGAATGAATACATTTGCCTACAGCAGTAGTGAATACTACGACACCCCAAAAGTCAATCACTGTTTGATGGCCAGCAGATATGACGGTCCAATTCACTGCAAGAAAGAGCATATGATATGCAGTAAAGTCAAATACCTATGAACAGTCGTTGGAAGCCTCTCATCTATGCATAGTGTCATCTACAAGAAAATACATAAGGTCTTCGGCAAATACAAGACCATACGAGTGAAAGCAAAAGATTAGTTAGTGCACTACAATTTACCCATGCAAATCATGCAAGTAGTGCACAACAGTCTACCTGTATAAAGCAGCGAACGATCCAGTCCAGAAGCTGCTACAATACGCCACCGGATCTGCAACGTCCCTGCAAGCGGACAGAAGGCGTTTACAAATATTCCAAGAATACCCCCACACTTACACAATAGTTTGTATACACATAGCTATACTAAAAGGGGTTAAAAGCAATTATAAAACCTGTATGAGCCCCGACGAGCGTGTTATTGGTACATACGTGGCGTCTAGGGATGCTGCGCGGGTTATTAAATTTGAACTCAATCCTCCTAAGTTGGTAAGTAGCAGTTAACAAGGTTCAATAAATAATTATAAAATGCCCCCAAACACTCGCATGGGCCCCGACGAATGTGTTGTGGGAACACACGTGACGTCTAGGGATGCTGCGCGGGTTAATAAGTGAATTCAAGTTCGAACCCGATCCTTCTATACGAGTTAATAGAAGTCGACAGGGTTCGAACAATCAAACAAGTATACAGTGATGGCGACCGGTATATTTGTTTAAATACATTCATATTAGGCCTTCAAGGTCTATAGCAATATAAATTCACTAATAAAGACACAAAGCCTATGAGAAACCCGATCCTCGGTCAACAGATTGGTCGAGTTAACATGGTTCAATCAACAAAAAGAAATAACCCCAAATACCCCGATGATGGCCGTATTGAATGTAGATCTCAACCGGAGGGGTTCACAAATGATTTCTAATACCATCCAAATCTCCACAAAGTCCAAAATCCCATAAATCTCAAATTCCAACATATTTAAAAATTGAAATAAAATCCATCGATCACTTAAAACAAAAATATATCCACCCTCCGCAATAGTTTGTCGGGGTGGACAAATTAAAATTTACTTCAGCTCACAAAGAGCTAAATACCTAGTCGAAAATATCACTAGGATCCATTCTCAAACAATCTCCTGCCAGTAAGGACATGGTACGTGTCCTCTAACCGATGATTTTGCCGCCAAATGGCACCGCAGGATAAACAGTTATGACCCGGGGCCCTCTGAACCGAGTGGTTTTGCCGCCAAATGGCATCCCAAAATATCGGTTATGGCCAGAGTCAATACGCTCCTTAGTGACATCAAATCATTGAGATATGAATCAATAGGATATGATCGATAGGGCACAAAGCCCTCTGTTAGCTAAGGTGGATTCAAATTTGTTCCCTTAGATGAACATTCAACCCAGGTCTACAAGGTTCCCTTGGACGAAGCAACCCATGGCTGCCGACAAGGATCCTTCTGTCAGGTTGGGTCGACTACCTTCTCTGACTAAGTAGACCAGGGACCACGATGGCTCGAAATGATGGAACCATGGGATCTTGATTGGGTCTATCATCCATTCCCCCACCATCCGCTTTAAGTGCAAGATGGTGAAATTTCCAATTTTAAATATTAAATCCTCCAAATTTCCAAGTTCTCCAACCATTCCAAATACCTATGCTGCTACTATATGCTTGATAATGTGTATCTACGAATAGACGTATCTGATTGCGACTAGCCTTAATCGAAAGTTCTCTCCCATTATTGGGAGGGGTAATTAACTATAGGGGCTTGCGTCTATAGGAAACCAGAACTCAGATGATAAGGTCCTCACAAAATGAGGGTGAAATCTCTGGGTAGTGTCTTATCTACAAACTCATCTGCCTTCCAAAATTTACCCCGAAATTTATTCCATTAAAACTCCCTCGCCAAAAGATAAAAGCAAACAACAGTCATGCGCGGCGGGGAGGTCGGGGCCGAATTTTCGGAGCCCACACCTAGTTAGGAGAGTAAATGTATTAGATTTGGCTTATGTTAAGAAAGGTAGAGGTAGACCAAAAAAGACTTGGTTAGAAAATATTAGAAATGACCGTTCTTTATTAAATTTAAATGAGAATTTGATTCTTAAAATGACACAATGAAAAAAAATGATTCATATATCTAACCCCGCATAGTGGGATAAAGGCTTGATGATGATGTTGTTGTTGTTGTTGTGCAAATTGCATGCATAAAATAAATCTAGCATTATTGAATTTAATCAGAAACCAATCCTAAATAGTGGGACAAGGCTAGCAATGGTGATGATAGATTTACTTAAACCAACAAATGATAAATCATTGAAATGTTCATGAAATTAGCTGCCATAAAGGTATTCAAAAATAAATTGAAAAATCTTAATGAGTCTTACTCTGAGCTCAGCAGAGTAAGACAATTGAGCAGTACATCCACAGCAAAATAATCAGAAGTCCCGAGGTCCACCCTGTAATAAAAATCATTTGAATCTATAAATCATATAGGTACTTATTCATGCTAAAAGTCAGCAAGTTTTCAAACAAAGCTTTTTGAATGTTGTTTAGACATCTTTGAAACATGCCTCCAAAAAGAATAAACAAAATTTGTGTTAAAATCTTTACCAAACTCGACCCCAGTTGTCTTGAAACTCCACGTCACTTATGTCATGGAATGAAGAAGGCATGATCCTATCAACCACATCTGCATCATACAAGGGATCATGGTCCATCGATGAGCTTGCCAACTGTATCACCCAACAAAGAGAAATGAACAAGAAGTTACACACAAAAATTCAAATGCTCAGTTTTAATCATCATCACCTTATCCCAAATATTTGGGATTAGCTTTACAAATAGTCATTTTTAACTTGTTCCTATTGAGGTTTGCTTTTAGTGTTAGCCCTGCTTCTTGGAAATCTTTCAGGATAACTTCTATACATCTTCTTCTACTCTCATTAGTGCTCATCTCATTTTAGCAATGTTGTCTCATTCTTATTAATATCCACCAACTAGAATTAAATATTATTTTTTAAGGGTAGAAATCTATCTTAAATAGTTTTACTAATTATAAGCAGGGCACAGTATCACTTATAGACTCATGAACTCCATGCAGAAAGCATCTTAAAGCAGGGCAAACAGTCATATTCCAGCATCTTAAAACATATATCATTTGAGCATTGGGTGGTTTTTTTTTTCTTTTTTTCTGGGATGGTGAGGGGATGGGAGGAATTAATATAGAAAGCTCTTATAAGAGAAATTTTCTACATGTATCATATATCTCATTAATCGTCATTTTAGTATTTTTCCAAATTACTTTTTGTGGAAAATTTGAAACTTCTCCTAGCCAGCTAATCATGCCGTGACCCCAGTCATATGCCTCCATGTTTGCTCCAACAATTCCACCTAATGCTGGCCGCAGCCAGCCCCGCTCTTTTTCCTATTCTCATTGGAATCTTATTATAAGAGAATTCTATAAGGTGGTGAGATATGCAATGTTTTATGGCACAAAATATTGACTATTAAATTAAATGTTGCAGAGATGAGGATGCTCCGGTGGATGAGTGGCTTTAAATGCTAAGGTAGGAGTAAAAAGTATGATTAACTTTGCTAATTTGGTTGCAGCACAATACTGAGGAAAAAGGATAAATGAAAAAAAAATGTAAAAATAAAAGATTAACTAGCCTATACTGTACCTGCAAGTTAGAAGAGTTGAAAGCTCCCAAACGACCCATGACATACCATGATTGGATTACCTACAGAACCATCAAACATGAGTCACATCTATAACACCAAGAAGAGGTGAACATGATTGAATTACCAACTTACACTACCAAGAAGATCTAAATCACGATCTGATGGTGCAGAATAAAGCTCGAACCATATAAAGGAATCTGTGGGATTAAAGCTGTAGATTGAAAAGAAATCATAAGCTAGATAACCTTTCTTCTGCTCAACAAGCACGTTAGATGTAAATCAAACACACTAAAAGAATATATGAACTTCAGCAATAGGGAAATATAAAATAGGTAATATCAAATGTATAAAATATGCAAAAGGTGAAAAGCAAAAGATGCATACCAAAAAAACGAAAAAAAAATGAAATTTATGCACATCACTAATGAAAGCATAACCGAAATTTTTATATAGATATATATCTAACTAGGATCACACACTAGTCATCATCATATTAGCCTTATGTCAACTAATTGAGACTGGCAGTAATATAATCCTCCATTCTCTAATGTTAATTGCATTATGAGATGTTAAAATTCATTATTCATTTACTTTTATACAACTTATAGCTAAGTTACCTTTAGTCTACCAACATACTTAAAGACGATAATCACTTTCAAATTCACTGAAATTCTATAATATGTTATCAATTTTATAGAGCTAATCTTAGTAGCTAAGGCTAAACCCTATTTCTTCTAAAATTTATACCATTTTCAAACTTCTCATTTGCTGCAAAAGAGGCCGCTCCTATAAAAATATTAACATTTACAAATAACTTAACACAAAGATGCCACATTTTGAATATTTCTTATGATTATTTCCAACACAAATACATAAGAAGTATTGATTTATGTTATCCATAATTCCTATTATGGTTAGAAATTTCGTGTTCAATCCATAACTGTTTTCCTTTTGCTGGTCATGGTTTACTTGTCATCAACTTCAATTTATTCCCCGCCATTTGGAGTCTACTTTATGAATCATTCCTTTCCATTCATTCTTGTTGAGTGCAACATGTTGTGTTAAATCTAATTTGTGCAGGTAATTTTGCATAGCGATGATATATTTGATATACCCATTTTTCTTCTTGATCCTTCAACATTATTTCTATCTACCAACCTTACTAGTGCATCTTTTATGCATGTCTAATCCACTTAAGTATATTTTGCATTGTCTTTTAGAGGCTGCTTGGTTTGAAGAAAAAGGAATACACAAGAAAAGAAATATAATGTAAAATAAAATTAGTGTAATGAAAATACTTTTGAGTTGTTTGGTTGAGCAAACTACAAATCAAGGATTTTTTTTTTTTTTTATTGATTTGAAGTAAGGAAATGCAAAGTAAATAATGGTGCATTTAGAACAAAAGTTGATCAAAGGTAGCAAATAGCAAGAGCAGTAAGAGAAGATTGCAGGTGGCCTGCTGCAAGTGGCCTGCGACCGACGATGGGTGGCAGCGACAGCCAATGGCGACTAGTGACAATCGCCAGAGGAGCAATAATAAATGAGTGGTAGGAGAGGCTACGACGACCAAGGATAAGCAACAGCTAGTGCTGCGGAAATGACTAGTGACAGGCGACAAGGTCAGCCGACCAGACTTGTACCAAAGTCTTGTATTGGGAATTCAATCAAAACAAGCAAATTCCAAATACACTCATAATGAACTAGATGGAATTTCCAAATGCACCTCCAAAATCATTTGCATTTAAAACAAAACCGTCAAATGCCCAAATTTTCAGTTTGTGTTTACTTCAATCTACACTCAAAATACAATTAACCAAATAGCCTCTTAAACAAAACATTCAACTCATGTGCTCTCTTACCTTACATGACCACAAACACACCATCTAAACATTTTATTTCTTCCGCACTCAACTCGGCCATTAATGATTTATTTATTTTCAAATATCTAAATAACCATGGTTTAGTCAGTCTAATATTAGCAAATTTACCTTTATATCTTCATGATATTTTTTCACCTGGTAGAAAATTTACCTTTATACTTGTCTATTTTAACTATTTATCTTTAACTATAGAAGTTATATCCGTCTATATTGTCTTTTGTAGATAAGGTACACATGAAAACTTATAAAACTGGGCATCATTTGATGTTCCAACAAGACTGGTTGACAATTCTTAACATTCATCAAAATAGCTTATCAACTTATCTTTAATAATTTCAATATATTCTGACACATGTTTTCTTTAATGTGTGACAAAATTAATTCTCATAGTACTCTCATATGCCATTTTAGTATTAAAAAAATAAATTATATGAAGTTCCAACATGACCTTCTACACTTATCGATTGATTCTGAAAAATCACCTTTAGGACAGATTCATGGAAGTAAAACAAAATTGACTCATAAGTGATCTTTAGGTTCATCTTCAGACTTTATGTTCCAATACCATAGCCTTATTATATGACTAAGTAAGTTCTATATTCACCTCAAACTTAAGCATTAAGATTGGTACAAGAAATGATTCTTCGACCATTTGATATTCTCCTTGTCTATAAAAATCTTTAAAAAATATAGGATCAACATAAGTTTTTATATCAACCTTGAGTGTGCTGCTACACCATGATTGTGTTCATTTTACTTTTATATAAAAAGAATCATTCTTAAAATTTAGTTTAAAATTTTCTAAAAATAATATTTTTATCTTTAAATAAGATTAACTAGCTCCATCCATAGTATATCAAATTTCATCAAAGTCTCTAGATCACCTCTCACAAGCATGAACTATAATATTCATCGCATGCTTGCTTTCTTATTATGTCACATGATATACAAATCATTTAATATTTATTGTTCTTTCTTTGATTCACTTCTCACTCCTTATTAATGAATCCATATAACACAGTACAGACTAAATAAGGTGAAAAGCATAACTAGGATAAAAACATGAAGAGACCTAACTGGCATATGCTAAATTTAAATGTAGAATACAATGCACTACATCATGAATGCATTAATATTAGTACAATTTACATGTGTATATGACAAGATCATCATATTAAAAATTTATTAGACATAATCCTTATCAAAGCTTAAGAATGATTGATGATAATGCCAAGTAAAGTGAAATAGAGAACTTTAAGTGAGGTAATCATTGAGTTATGCAATCTTGTTGAATTTAGAAGATAATTAATGAAAATCAGAGTCATCGTTTCTCACTCCCTGAAGCTAACTTTGAAAGCCAGAACCGATCCTGTTTTCGACTTGCGAAAATCTTTGCCTTTCTTGCGAACCCTTTCCTCAACCTGATAAACATAAATGCAAGCCCATTAGAGACATATGGAGCACATTTTCATTAAATATCAAGGAAACTTTACAACGTATATCTTATCACACCCTTTTCCTCATGAGTTCTGGGTTCCCCACGCTATCCCCAATCACTGCTCGGAGTTCTTCATCATCTTTGCATGCGTTTTCTAATATCCTTGAGCCAAAGATAAAAAATGTCAACCATACATAATTTTTTCTTCATAAGATAATTTAATTACAAGATTAGTATGCATTATTGCAATTAAAATGAAATAATAACAAAATCGCAATAAATGATGCAATGATAGAGAAAATGATCAAACAAATAGCTAATCAAATTCCCACCCCAAAACTTCTGCTGAAGGACTTTAACATCCATCAAGATCACGCTTAAACCATCTCTAAAAATAAACTTTCCTATTAAGACAGCCAAAAAAAAATGTGAAACGGAACAATAAGAGAAGAGATGAGAGTGACACTTACTTAGCCCAAGTTGGGTAGTTATGTACGCGATCGTACTCTCTCTTCCGTTTCTCCTCCCGAACCCTCAGCAACCTCCTTCCCCTAGCGCTCGTCCCTGAAGTTTTCGCCTTTGCCAAATCATTATGCTCCTCATCTTCCCTACTTCCTCCAGAGTTCAATACCATCGAAACAGTCCCGCGGCTAACGTTATCTGGCCATTTTCCGGCGCTGCGGCCGCCGCCGCTGTCGATGTTGAGAAAATATTGGCAACGGTGCATAGCGTAAAAGGCAGATTTTTTAATCAAGAGAACCGTGAGAGTAGCTGGTGCAAGAAAGGCATGCTGATGAGAGGGTGAAGGCCTTCGATTTAAGGTGGATAAGGAGAGAAAAGAAGAAGAGCAGCCGTAACTCGTAGGCGCGAGCATTGCTTCACGAGCGGCGGCGAGGTCCGTTACTCCGTCGCGACTCGCGAGAAAATCATAAAAATGAGTGTTTTTTTTCTTTAGAATGCAAGATAATAACAAAAGCTTCAAAACTTTTATCAACAAAATTACTTGTTACTCATAAATATTGATATATTATATTACTTTTTAAATTACAAAGTATTTTCCATGCTCTATGATCGTACGTACATGAGATTGTTGGTAGAATTAGGGGATGGATTCAAAGTTTTTTTTTTTTTCAAAGTGATCAAAAAAAATAATTTTTACAAGCATGGGCAAAACGCTTATAATTGATAAAATTAGGGCAAAAAAATTTTTTGAGGGGAGAAAAAAGATTTTTTAGGGAGGACAAAAATCCAAAATATTTCAAAATATTCCTTTTTTTTTTGAGGGACCCTCAGTACATGGGAGATTCGCCCATGGGTAGAACCAATGTTTTAAAAATCGTTCTACATCAAACCATCCAGAACTGGACAAAACCACTGGTTCAACTAAAAACCATTGAACCGATTCTCTTGAAACGGGCGGTTCAACTTTTTGTATTTTTTTAATATTTAAATAAATTATTTTAAATATTTATAATTTAATTTGAAATTTGAAATGCTTAATTTTAAATTAAAAAATTCCAACCAAACGATTCATAAAGTTTTATCATTTTACATGATTTACTATTTCTTTCATGCTTAAAAGTCAATATAAAGTAAAAATATTTCAGAAAGAAAGTCTCTCAAGTGATGTGGAACTAAAAAAACTAAATCTCATATGTCTTTCTTCTTAATTTTAAGTTTACAACATACGCTATTCATTTTAAAATATATTTTTTAAATAATTAATTTATGATGTAAATAATATTTATTTTTAATTAATAATATTAAATAAATTATATTCTTCATTTATTTTTTATGTACTATAAATATTAATTATTTTTTTATTTATAATAAATAATCTAATTTGACCTCAATAATTTATAAATGTAAAATAATAATATGAATTTAATATATAAATTATATATAAATATATAACCTAAATTAAGAATAATTTATCTTAAACTTATTAATTCATTTGTAAGTTAATTTTTTGTTAAATTTAAACTAAATTTAAAGATTGAATATGCTTAAATTTAAAATTACATAAGATATTAGTAAAGTGTGAATTCAATTTATTTTTTATTAAAAAATTTATATTATTATATGATTTTTATGTCATCTAAATTTTATTTATTATGTCATCCAGTTCAACCCCGGTTCGACCTGTCGAACCGATTGAACCGTGAACCACTCCTTCTACCGGTTCATTATCCGATTTGATTTTCACAACCTTGGGTAGAACTCATAAACTTTTCTACATTTTATTTTGCTTGTTAAAGGCGGTTAAAGATATATATTGTTTGATTTTTTTTTTCTTATTAGGATTTCACATATAAAAAATTTATGATTCGTGAGTTATTATCTACTCATTTATATGTGTGCTAAATTTTTATATTATATTAAGATGATAAAATCTCATTCTGCCACCACCAAAATTCTAGCTCTTAATAGTAACATGACTTTTCCATAGTATAGAACCAATATTAAGCTCTGATTTTTTTTTTCGGAAGGGAAATTAAAATTTAATTTTTAACATGAATATTTTTTTATATATATTATTTATTAAAGAAAATTTTAGCTTAATATACCTTATAATAAATTTATAATTAGATAAATATCACCAATATTTATTGTCTTTGAGAAACTAAAAATTTTATTTTAGACAAAAATGTTCCGAATGTCAAAAAATATAAGTCATAATCATATGACAATTATGACTTTTTTATAGTCGTAATCATATGCACCTTTGTTTTTTAATTCTTTGAAGAATAATTTTTTAGTCATGCAAACTTCTAAACAAATAGCAATGGACTCATGACATATATGCACTGAGTCGTCAAATGACGCACCCCAATTATAGGGCAAATAGGTGCTTAAGGCCCAAATGACCAAGCCTATTGTAATAGGAATTGGTCTTTATCATGATTTTGTTCTCCCATTATCGGTTGACAAGGTGCAATGGGGGGTGTCATGAAGCCCCATTTGGGGTCTAGGTCATGTCATGTCGTTGGAAAGGACATTACCATTTATGGCCCCTAGGCAATAGACCTAGTGAAATTGGAAGCAGGAAATCACAAAATAATGGGTCGACTCTTTCATGAATTCTTTTTAACAAAGATAAAATCAAAGAACTATATTCTTAAGTAATATTATCTTTTGCTAGCGCTTTACTCTTCTCTTCGGCTATTATTTTTTTTGCCTTCTTATGCTCCTTTCCTATGAATTACATGTGTTACCCCCTCTTTCCTAACGAGAACAACTACAGCAATAGGCAAAGCTCTTTCTTCACTTTTGTAAGACATTGTGGCCCATTGATCTATCATAGTTGCCAACCTCCAAGAAACACATCCAAGTTGCCCTATATCGATCGGGCTAGTTGGCAAAGTAGCTAAATGCCAACCAACAATACTTTTATGAAAAAGAAAAAACGAGTGAAGTTCTATCTTTTATCTTACTAGTATAATTACACGTGCATTAAATGCACGTTAATAAAATTTAAAAATTAAATAATATTTTAAATTTTAAATTTTATTTAATTAATTCAAATTTTTTATACTAATATCAAATAAATAAATTTACCATTAGAAGTAATTGTAACAATAATTATATCATTGATACGGCATCAAAAAATCATCTTGATCGGGCACGAATCTCGAGGCAAAAGCTAGTTGGAAACTTCAAAAATTAATTTCGGGAGCATATGAACTCCGATTTTAGCGATCTTACAGTCAAACTGAGCGTCTCAGAAATACAAACCCAACGACACCAAGATCAACCCAATCCGAGCCCAAATGAGTCCGAATCAAGGGTTCAAAGCGCTGTTGGAAGGTTCAAACCGCAATTTGAGTTACCAAACGGTCTCCAATTTTGACGAGCTTATACTCGAATCGAACGGCTCGACGAGACGAATCCAACGAGCCCAAGATCATTGAATTCCAACATCACTAAAGTCTTCAAATGTCCAATGAACGGTGCATGATCAAAGGATTCAATATCGGCCATCCATTCAAACCACTCCCTGTTCGCCCTTGATCTCACACCTATTTACGGGCTATGCTTCTCCAGAAAAACTATAAATAGAGCCCTCATTCTACACCAAAGGGACTCAAGTAAAGAGAGAGAAGAAGAAGAGAAGGAGAAGGAGAAAGGGGAATAGGAGATTCCTCACCTCCTCGACCACCACCGCCGGAGTTTTTCCTGCCTCCTGAAGACGCCGGAACTCTGCCGGATTTTCAGGAAACGCAGGGAATTCGCAGAATTTTGTAAATTTCGTGGAAGAAACAAATTGTATTTCCCAACTTGTGGGACGAAATCCGCCATTTGTAATCTACGAAAACACTAGTGGAAATTTGCAACTAGGCGAGGCCCCATGGTTTTTCCCCTTTTTGGGTTTTCCACGTAAAAACTCTTGGTGTTCACTCCTCTTTTCTATTTGTGTGTTAAAATTACGTGCAACGCTCAAACGCGAATTCACAAACTCTACCGCCGCGTATTTTCTAACACGCAACAGTTTGGCGCCGTCTGTGGGAAACACAATCCCACTACTTCGAGTACTGCTACGATGGTGAATAGGCGCAGCAGTCGTTTAGTTGGAGCTTCTCGCTCCAACTCTCATCAGTCCAGAAATCCATCTATTAACCATAGACGACCAATGTCAGCATCTTTTCACCCTGGGGGGCAGAATGCTGCCGGAGAAGGGACTTTGGGACCTTCTTTAGAAGAAAGAATCCGGAAGATGGAAGAATCGCAAAATGAAATCCTCCAACTCCTACGAGATGATCGACAACCGACGTTGGAGAAGATCCTTCTCCCTCGGGATCCACCAAGGGATGAAGATGTTCAATTCGAGCATCTTCAAGAAGAGATTCACCTTCCTCCACCTAGGAGACATCCTCAATCACGACAGGAAGATGAACTTGCCGATACAGCGAGTTCAACACATCCTCGCATTTTTTCGAATCTCCCCGAAGGCTCTCCCCAACCACATATTGCGGAACTCCCTCAGAATGTCCTGCGTCACGAACTGCGAAAATTGGTACGGGAAGAGTTCCCCCGAGGAGATGTGAGGCATGCTCTCCGACAAAAGAACTTCGAGAAGTCATCACCTCTAACTGAAGCCATTATTAAGCACCCCATTCCGGTCGGATTCAAAGTGTCAAACGTTGAATCCTACGACGGGACGACCGACCCGTATGAGCATGTTGACTACTATAGAACCATCATGCATAGTCAACGAGCATCAGACGCGCTCCTCTGCCAGGTCTTTTCCGCCACCCTTAAAGGACAGGCCCGAACGTGGTTCTACTCGCTTCCACCTGGAACGATCCCCTCTTTTGTCAAATTGGCCAAAGTATTCGTCGAACAATTTGTGGCCAATCGAAGAATTGCTAAGGATTCTTCTCACCTCTCCGGGATTCGCCAAAATGAGGGAGAATCATTGAAGGAGTACTTTCAACGATTTTCCACTGAAGCACGACAGATTCCAGGAGTAGACCCTGAATTACTCAGAGGGGTTTTTCTTGGAGGTCATCGTCCTGGACCCTTCTATTCGGCCCTTATGCGAGACACCGTCCATTCATACGCTGACTTGATCCATCGCGTGGAGGCACAAATCTCTGCGGATGAAGCTATAAATGCTCACAGGAAACAATTTGAGCAAATCAGCAGGAAGCGCAAAGGTGCACCTGGGATGAATAATTCTTTCTCACAGCAGAAAAAGCATGGGAAGAATAATCTACCTCATAGGTCTCCGTCACCATGACGAGAACCTCGCCAAGAAAAGGAGTACACACCACTTAATACATCCCAAGCAAATGTATTAATGGTCATCCGGGATCAGGAGAATGTGAAATGGCCACACCCTTTGAAGCCCAATGTCGGAAACCAGGAGCAATATTGCCACTTCCACCGTAGTCGTGGGCACACTACTGAAGCATGTTGGCAGCTCATGGAAGAAGTTGAGAGACTGATCCGACAGGGATATCTCCGACAATTCATCAAGAATACATCAACCCGAGATGAAGTTGGTCCGACTAGGGGGCAGAATCAACAACAAAGACAACCATTGAATACTATTCAAATGATTGGAGAGATTGAATGATCACGCACTATGTGTATTTGTATTAGAAAATATTGCTTGTCTTGTTGTCGCTTTTATGTTGAGTTGAGTGTCATTTTGATATCTCTAATATCTTCTCCCAAGTTAAATGTTGTTGTATTGTCACCGTGCGTAGATCTTGTGTGTTGAGTACTTTGTAATTTGTAAGTCGTACTAGGGAACTATTGTACTATCTTACGTAATGCAGTAATAGAATGTTCATGTTGTTGTGATATGATTTTTCCTCTTATGAAAGATAAGAAAAAACTTCTCAAACTCTTTCTCCGTGAGTCGAGAAATACACAATCCATATTGTATCTCAATCACCAGACGATCAATCCCAGAGGGATTTGATCCTGACCTCATCCACACAGGTTAACGTCGTCAAGTAGGGCTCCGACATACAACCTCGGATAGGTCTTACATCCTTGGTGGATTCTCTCGACCTCTTCCACACAGGTTAATGTCATCGAACAAATATTCCGACATACAACCTCGGATAGGTCTTACATCCTTGGTGGATTCTCCCGACCTCTTCCACACAGGTTAATATCATCGAACAAATGTTCTGACATACAACCTCGGATAGGTCTTACATCCTTGGTGGATTCTCCCGACCTCTTCCACACAGGTTAATGTCATCGAACAAATGTTCTGACATACAACCTCGGACAGGTCTTACATCCTTGGTGGATTCTCCCGACCTCATCCACACAGGTTAGCGTCATCGAGCAGGGCTCAGACATACAACCTCGGATAGGTCTTACATTCTTGGTGGATTCTCTCGACCCCTTCCACACAGGTTAATGTCATCGAACAAATGTTATGACATACAACCTCGGAGAGGACTTCTACCCGACGTCGGACTTCTTCCTATTGTCAGACTTCTACTTGTCCTCGGACTTCTACTCGTTGTTGGACTTCTACTCGTAGACCAATCTTCGTCGGTCTTCTACCCGAAGTTGAACTTCTACCCAACGTCGGACTTCTTCCTGTCGTCAGCAGACTTCTACTCATCGTCGGACTTCTGCTCATCGACGAATTTTCGCCGGTTTTCTACCCGAAGTCGGACTTCTTCCCGACGTCGGACTTCTGCTCGTCAGCAGACTTCTTCCCGATGTCGGACTTCTGCTAGTCAGCGGACTTTTACCCGACTGTTGACCTCATTTTTGTATGAGGTCACTAAGGCCCTTCCAAACTCTAGATTAATTCTAGATCCTAGGATCCACTCTAGACCTTAAGATCCTTTCCTAGAGCCAGACCTTAGGATCCACTCTAGACCTTAAGATCCTTTCCTAGAGCTAGACCTTAGGGCCTACTCCAGAGCTTAGGATTCTCTTATATCTCAAATTCTAGAACCCCTCTAGATCCTAGATCCTAGATCCTAGAACCCCTCTAGATCTTAGGACCAATCCAGACTCAAATCAATCCCCACCTTTGATCAACACCAACCTCAAATCAATCCATACCTTTGATCAACTCCAACTTCAAATTAATCCCTACCCTTAATCAATTCAAATCTCAAACTTCATTCAATTCAAATCCAAATTAATTCAAGCTTCAAACACATCCAAACTTTGGCCCAATCAACTTGAGAATCCAAACTTCAATCTAGACTTTGATCCTACCTTTGATCTAGCTTTGACCCTATCCATTCATTAACAACCACCACATGATTGTAAATGATTTGGATACTTCAATATTAATCATTCAAACTTGAAATCCATTCCAAATCCAAAAATCTAGACTCAAATCCAAAGTCTTAAGACCCTATCCTAAAGACCTTTTTCAAGGATTTTTTGAACACTTCAAAACCCAGTCAAATGACCTCTGATTCAGAGTCTATCACTTGCAAAGTGATAAGACATGTCTCTGGAGGTTACCCTTCAAATTTGAACCCATTTGGAGTACTCTAACCCCATAAACTTAATCAAACTCCAAATGTTGCAAAACCTTCGAATATTTATAATTCATGCCACTAGGCCTTTCACCTAGTGGAATTTGACTTTGGATCCCCCTCCAAATCTTTTGATCCCTCCTAATACCTTGATATTGACTTGTTAAGAAATGATCTACATCTTTTTAGATTTAATTTGACCCAGAATTGACTTGAGACCAAAATGACCAAAATGCCCTTAAATGGGGATTTTTGGACTTTTGGCCTAAACTCAACTTGATTTGACTTATGAACCTTTGATATCTTCTTCAAATGTCATTCCAATAGATCCTAAATAATTTTAGGAACACATTGAACCCAAACTTACTCTATGGTTTGACCTGGTTGACCAAGTCAACCATGGTTGACCAAATCAACCCTTTAACCCAACACTTACCAATTTTAACCATTCAAGCTACTTTGAATCAAATCAACCTTTCAAAATCATTCAATTGGACACTCATGACATGTCCAAAGACTTTCAAGTCAATCCTCATCTTGGGTTGACTTGGTCAACTCATTTGGAGAGGTCAAAATCCTCTCCAATTACATGTATTTCCTCAAAACATCAAATTCTTGACCTCAAACTCTTGGCCACATCATCAAGCCACCTTGGCAATCCATGGCTTAGTCTAGAACCTGCTCAAACATGATGTGATGTGACCCATTTCCTCCCCTAATAGAGCTCAAATCAGCCCCTTAAACAAGGCTTGGCATTGGTTCATCTAAATGGGGAAAAAGGTGTGGTCCCTCTTCACATGGACCAAGAGAAGTCACTCTCAACCACCAACCCTATTCCATAGCTTTGAGCAGCATAGGGGACACTTGGCACTCATCCAAAACTACTCCAAATCAAATCTCAACCATCCAATCCAAAAGCCAAAGTTAAAGTGGGGGAAAACTTGACCTAAAGGGGGCATCTTCATCATTCCCTTTGATATGATCAAAAGCTCCAAACTCCAGCAGCCCCCAACCTTCTAAGAGCTCCTCCTACACACTCCAGCACATTTCAAGTCCTTCCCAAGCTTTTCCCAACCATTTCCAAGCCTCAAATCACTATTTTAGTGAGGAGAGAGCATTCTAGAGAGAGAAAGAGGACTTTCAAATATAACTTTCGATCCAGAAAGATCCGGCTTTTGGAGTCTTCAGAAACGTTGTAGAGAATTACTGCAGCTTTCCAACAAGCCAAAAATCACAAAAATCCGACGGTTGGATTGTAAGTTATACTCATTTTAAGTTTAAATTTTAATTTGAAACTGTAGCAATTTTACAATGAATGGAGCCTCCAAACTCCAGGCATGGTAAGATCATATTGCCCTCTAGCTACAGTTCAAAGTTCGTGCAATTTCGTCAAGTATTTTGAAAGATATAGGCATTTGAAATTTTTTAACTCTGGTTCAACCAGAGCCGTCCGATCGAGCCGTAACGCGATCGGACGGCCCAGAATTGGCCACGTCGCCCCAAACCGCGCGGCCCTCCTCTGGGTGAAACACGGGTCCATCCGGGATCTGACACGTGGCATCATGCCACGCCGCCACGTCATCGCCAGCTGATTTGACCCAAATCTGAATAAAAAATACTTTAAATGCTCCAAATCTTTCAAAATTCACAGAAAATCGATTTTTCCACCAAATTGGGAGTTCTTGTGCTCGTTGGAAAGATAATCAAATGTAGTATTTATTAAAATTAAAATTATATTGATTTGATTTCTGTATTGTGAGATATTTGAGTTTATGTGAATTTCATGTATCACAATTTTCTCACAATCCAGTGACCAAATGAATCCCAAATTTTGGTGGATAATTATTGAGTATCATAGGCATGTTTGATAATTTGTTTAGGTTCAGATGCTCAATAGATTCATGTGATATGAATTTTTAAGGTAAAGGGTCTATTTTGGACCCTAAACTTTGAAAATTCATAACTCCTTAGGGTTTTTAATATTTTGCTGTGATATTTCTGTGGTATGATTGTATGTATGTCAGGGTTAGACAAACCAAGTTTCATGCCTATTTGAATAGTAGAGACACATAGGAAAAATAATTAAGGAAATGTCTAGAAAACTTAGAAAATTCATAGGGGATTGTACACACACCCAATAGGGGTGAAACTTGAACATAGTAAACTTAGTGATATCATATACCTTAGGTTTAAATTTGAGTCAATTTGGAGGTCATTATGTTAGAAAATTAAGCATGTCAAATTTCAGCCTTTTTAAGGACTTAGAAAATTCAATAAATCATCATAAATTTATATTAATTCCAAAAAATACCCATAAGACCTCTAATCAACCATATTTCAACTCTTAATCATTGAAAATTGAAATTACTTTAATTTGACATTAAAATCAATTTTAATTTAATTTTAATCAAAATCAATGTTTAATCAATGTTAATTAATTAAAAATTATTAAAAATCCCAAAAAATCTTTAAACACTTACTGATCTCTCCTTAGATCCTTTTTGATCTTTGGAGTTGATCTCAAGAAGTTTAAGACTCATTTGGGTTCAAATTGTTAAAATGGCTCTTAATTGAAATAATTTAATAATTCCAATAAATACCCAAACTTCCAAAATTCATAAATAATTGTAGAAAATTCTAAATCAATCAAACTCAGTGGCTAATGACTCTAATTAAAATCTAGTATTTTCCTAAAAATCCAAACCCTCAAAATCTGGTCAAAGTAAAAAAGTCAACATTTTGGTCAACTCTAAGTCAAAATCGGGTTAAAATTTCTAAAAATCATAACTTTTCATAGAAAACTCCAAATTGAGTGTTCCACCTGTCTAACAACTCATAATTAGGTCTAGTATTTATTAAAAATCTGAAACCCTTAAGATTAACTCTAATTTTAAAAGTCCATTTTTGACCCCTTTGTTAACACATCCGGATAACCTCTTAAAACCCATTAACCCTTTCAAACTCCAGAATTTTCTTAATAGGCTAATAAAATTCTCAACTAATCTATTAAAATCAGTAACTAACTCTCTTTAATATCAATCCACTCCTTTAATTCTAACAAATTTAAATAACTTAATCAACCCTGATTGCTGCTGCGTAACCCAGGCCTACGAGGCTATTAGCTTAGCCCCAAGGAAGGTGAAATAAACTTCACGGCCTCGGTGTGAAACAAAGGTAGTAATCAATTAACTTTTAAAATAAGTTTAATTAAAATTCATAATTTATTAATACTTAAATCTTAACATTAACTCCCCTTTTAAGCCTTAACAAACCCAGACTTTTAGACAACTTCAACTAATAACCCACTTTAGGACCTACCCCAGCCACACGACCTTTTACACACACTTTAGATGATGTGCTAGGACAACCAACTCTAGATCTAGGTTAGGCCGGTGTTTACTTTACTGCTGTGTGCCGGATTTTTCGTAGTTTTCACTGCATGTTGTGGATGAAATTGCTTTGCTATGTCTGCTTACTTTTTCTGTACTCTGTGGATGGATTGATGTGTTTGGCGACTAGATTACCCTTAGGTTAGGTACGATCTGGATGTTGACACAGTTTTCTGCAGGTGGCCACGCTCATGCAGGGCAATATAAAAAGGGGGCAAATCATAAAAAAATGCATAAATATTATAAACTCTTTGCACAAGTGCTTCAGCTGCTAAAGCCCCCAAATCATAAAAAGAGCGTGGCCAGTGTGTTTACTTTCTTTTCTGCTCATATACAACTGCTTGGGAATAACCTTTTTTTTTATATTAATTGCTTAGGATAACCCTGCAGGTGAGTCTAGATTTTTATTTTGATGTTAATGTAATTTGTGTAAGTGTCAAGTGTTGTGAAAGTATATTTTGAGTTGGGATATATAGGTCCGAAGCTTGGATTCCAAAGAGGAAAGGATACCCCTTTGGGGAACACTCCTTTTCCATTTGGAAATCCAAATTTGGATCATACTTCTTCCTCACCCAAAGAGGAAAGAGTGGCCTTCCCCTTAAAGGGAAGTGCCCTCTTCTCCATTTGGGTAATCCACTACGAAGATTCCAAGAAGATTGAAGAAAAGGAGTCCAAAGAAGAACAAGACTGAAGACTTGAAGATTGAGAATATCCCACTCAAAACTACTTGCGTCATTACTAGGTTCAGAATCCGGGTTGTTGTCAATGGTGCCCGGCCACTTTACTTTCTACAAAACTCTGGTTTGTAATAAAGAAGGCAACTTTGCCTATGGACATTTATTAATTAGTTAATTTATATTTGATGTGACGAATTGATTGCCTTTAGGACTACCTGCTTTTATTAGTTTTTTGGCGATTGTGTGCCGCTTTTGTTTTCGCCTGGATACGTGAGGCTCGTGAGGGTGTGAAAGTTTTTTTATATTCATAACCTTAAAGTCTAAAATTTTAGTGAGTCTAAATAACATAGAAAGATAACAAATCTAGGGAATTAGCCGGGGATCGACCCCGGGGTCGCATGCATATTTCTGCATTACTCTTTCCTTGCTTTAGACCCTTCCCCGCCTGCGGGTAGAGTCCGGATAATCTGACCTATGAGGACGAGGTGCCGGACCTGGGGAAGTCCAGTCTTCTAAAAAATTATTTTATAAGCCTGTTTTTAAAAATTTCAAGCATACTTGATTGGAAGTTGTTAACTAGCATGCATTGCATTAGATACAAACTTAAGAGTCAAAATTTTAATTGCATCAGTTTAGCATTTTAGCACCCAACATAAGTTGAAGGGGCCAATTAGGAAAATCTCTAGATGTCGGCCCCAACTCTCCAAAACTTTCATTACAACATCCCTACCACTCTTTCATAAAAGACCGGACTCATCTCTTTTAAATCAACTAGGTGGTTAGCTGGCTCCCCAATCCAGGCCGGGGTAAGTCCAGACCTTGCACTGCATTAGTTAGGATCGGACGACTGTGGTCCAGTGTCCAAAATAGATTTATGATCCGGGGCAGATCTTTGATTATAAGACTCCAAACTTCGGGAATCTAATCCCAAATTTTTAATAAAATGCTCAACTCTAATTAAATATCATTTCAATCCAAAACATAAAGCCCAACACTTAGATTAAGTTGGGACACTTTCGGATGGTTCCGGAATCTCAAAGTGTCCCCTACCTCTCCTCCTTTGTCTCCGTTAATAACTGCTCAATTTTGATCTATTCCCTTTTGAGTTTCTAAAATTCATCTCTTTTTGATATCACTCCTAGAAAATCTAACAAAATTTTGCCATTATTTTAATCGAGAGTTTTCGTAGGGGATTTTATCTCCCTACGATGTAATTAACTACGAGGGCTTGCGCTCGTAGGAGATTTAGAACCACACACACCTGATTTTAAAAAATTGATTTTTCAAAACTCAATTAGATTTCTTTGGGGAAAACTTAAAATACTAGTGATCATTATTATCATATTCAAAGAATTATCATCGAATGATATTTTCTCCCTTAAGGAGATACATCTTTCTTTGATAAGGCTTTGGATGTGAACCTAATGATCACACTTCTTGAATATTGTAGCTGGATATTCAGTTGAACCTCACTTTGACCCTTCGGTGCCATACAAAGTTCTCTTTAGCATCCGGTCATAATATTCAAGATGAATTTCATAATTCTAAATCTGAATACCGTTATGAAATTTTATTTTCACCTCTCGAGGTGATATACTTTTTCTAACGAGACAATTCGATTTTAGAATTCAATTTTAAGTCCCAAAGAAAACCAATATTTTCAAAACATATTTTCAAAATTCCACCAACAAAAAATGGCACGCCCGGTGGGACTAAATCTCTCTCTCCATCTTTAATATTGGCAAAATTTTATCTCATCGGTAGTCTTAACTACCTTTCTTCTGTTGGTCCCTTTACCCATTTCTTTCTTGGGTGAGTGTGGCCAACATCAAAAAGATAAGACCTATCAAACAGAGAGGTGAGCGAGGAAACCTTTATCCAAGTCGGGCTTTGACATTTTGCCTCCAAGTTAATTGGTAGTGCAAAAGAGTCAAGTCAAATTCTTTAAGATCTTCATAAATGTTACAAACTTGCATATCCAATTAAATCTCGAGTATGCTAAGTTTCACATTCTATGGATGACCCTTCTGTCTCAAGATCAAAATTCACCCCTCTATCTAACTCCAGACTTTGACATTTTTGCCCCTAAGTTAATTGGTGGAGCGAAAGGGTCAATCCATACCTTAAGGTCTTCATGTTAATTTTGTAAACCTGCATATTCGAATGAAATTCAATATGTTGAGTTTCATAATTTGAAGAAGATCTGTTACTTTCAATTCTAAAATTCAAATCTTCTCAATCAAATGTAGGCTTTGACATTTCACCCCAAGTCGATTGGTGGAATGAAAGAGTCAAGCCCAATCCTGGGGATTCTTCATATCAATTTCGTAGACCTGCATGTTCAAAAAAAAAATCTTACATGTTGAGTTTCGAAATTTGAAGAAGATCCATTTTAACTTCAACATTAAGGTCAAATTTTCTCAACCAAATCTAACCATTGACATTTCATTCCTAGTTAGTTGGTGGAATGAGAGAGTCAAGCACAACTCTTGAGATTTTCTTATCAATTTTGTGAACCTTGACGTTGAGTGAAAACTCAATATTTTGAGTTCCAAAATTTGAAGAAAATCAATTGATTTCAAGATTCCAATTCCATTTCAAAATCAATTGATTTAAATCACCTTTCCTTAATTCAAGGAAATCAAATGTACTCAAAAGGCTAGAAAGATTGTTGAATCAGAAGCCTTAAGAGTAAGTCAAATTTGAGGCTAATGGAGGGTTCATTGCTCCTCTCACATGCCCCCCTCTTTGGTGGAAGCCACTCCCACCCTCTTCCTCATACTCAAGGTAGGGAGGTTGTGAGAATGATAGCGTGATATCCACTTTGCCCTTTTGACTATTGCACAGAAAAGATCTACCAAATCTAAATTGAGCAATCAACAATAATAGCCTATAGGCCCCCAATTGAGGGTTATGACCCATCCACTCTACTGGATGATGTTAGGTCACGTTACTATATGTGCCCTACTATATCATCTATAGAGGAGGAGGTGCAGAAACCGCTCGGGGTGCCACTCTCATAATTGCTAGATCACTAGTAATTAGGGAGGGGAATAATGATGGATCTGAGATCTTGTCAGATAGTGACACCATTTGAATTTAACTTCTAAAAGGAGTCCTATTACGATAGATCCTTAGATTGAAATGATGCAGCACTAGTTATGGGTAGTGCAGACCCTACAATAATCTCTTCCTCTTAAGAGATCGTAGAAATATAATTTATATTGATTGGGTCTTGCCACCTGGACTTGCTACTTTGAAGGAAATCATATCATTTCTCAAGTGTACTGGGTCAGAATTTTCAAGATAGTTGATCCATCTTTTTAATGAAAATTGGCCTCTACTTTAAATCAAAAATAGGAGAGAGTTATGGTTGACTCCACTGGATCCTTAAAGGCCCTTCCCTCCCACCGCTTCTGTGGGTTGATTTGATTTTTGAATTAAAATTTGTATCAAACTTAAGTTGGTTTTTGAAATGAAAATCTTCTTAGTCTTCTCGCGGTTTTCTGTCTTCTCTTGCATGTTCTAAATCTATTTAATAATTTTCTAAGTCAAGTTAATATTTTCTTATCAAAAGATTGGGTCCAATTTGGGGATTATTCTTCCTTGGATAAGAGAATGAGTTTTCTTCTCTTATACTTGCGATATAATCCTGGATTAAAAAAAAAATGAGCTATCATGTTAAGGTATTAAAGAAAGTGAAGCCTCTTCTTTTTTTTAAAAAAAAAGAGAAGAAAATTCAAAGGATGCAAAAGTGCATTAAAAAAATTCAAAAAAAAAAAAAGAAGAAGCGCAAAGTGCGTCAAAGAAATAAAGGGTGTGCAAAGCACGTCACAAAAAAAGTGAAAGAGGCTTCCTTCTCTTTAAATCCTTAAATCTCAAAGAGCCCGATCATATTTAATAGCTTGACTTTGAAAAATCTTGAATCTAGATTTATTGTCATGCGTGGACAGTTTATTAGATAAAAAATTCTATGCAAGAAAATTGAAAGGATTAAATTTCTCTATCCAACTTACGCCTTTTTGAAATTGATTTTTAATTCAAAATTTCTACAAGGGAGAACCTAGTTCAGTTTCTATGAAACTTGATCTGGTTCAACCAAATCCAAAACCTTTGGCTCTTTTCGGGTTAATTGGAGTCACTCTACTTCTCACTATACTTTTGAATTTGTTCCCACTTGTCGTTCTAACAGGGTCCAAATGATTAAGAGGAAATTTTTAATAAAAAGAATGAATCTTCTATTCTCGATAAGAATTCAAATCCCATTCTTGAGAGATACATGTAAATCCTTAAATATATGCATCGTTTCTTTTAAGATCCAATTTGTGAATTAACACTCCATATTGGGTCCAAGCTTGTTCCCATATAGAGGTGTGTTTTACATGGATATAAATTGACTTTCAAAATTGAGTCACAACTAAATAGAGTGCCTGACTCTAATTGGAGGATCTCGAAGGCCTTGAAGAAAGTTGTTTTGAACTCAATAAAAATTTGAAATTACATAAGTCACGTATGATTTAAGCTCGTGATAAATTGTGTCACCTCAGGACTCTCCAAGTAGGAGACTTGGTCATAGTCCTTTGGAGACCAATTTTAGTCCACCATAAGATCAATGGAAGCTTTGAATCAATGTTGACTGGATCGTCCACCTTAGAGATGATTTATAAGGGAGGTTCATAACAATTGATTAATTTTGAAGATGCCACCAAATGCTTTTTCACATTTGGGTGGTTCTTCAAGAAATACCATGCCGAATGAGTATCAAATTAAACATCAAATTCACCACTCCAAATTACAAAAAAAAAATCAAATCAAATTCAAAATCATCGATCAAATGTTTTCAGTTCTCTTTTCCTTGAGGTTAGGTCATTCCTTCCCTTAGGATTAGACCCGCTAGTGGTGGAGTACGCCCTCTATGGCACCATCCTGGCTTTTACCTGTGGATCAGTGGTGGAGTACGCCCTTCGTGGCACCATCCTGATTCTCACCTGCTAGTGGTGGAGTACGCCCTCCGTGGCACCACCCTGGCATTTGACTTGGGGATTAGTGGTGGAGTACGCCCTTCGTGGCACCATCCTAATTCACATTCGCTAGTGGTGGAGTACGCCCTTTATGGCACCATCCTAGTTTGCCAGCTTCGGTCCTCTGTGTGGAGCAAGTTTCCTCCCCACATGACCATTCGCTAGTGGTGGAGTACGCCCTTCGTGGCACCACCCTAGTTTGCCAGTTAATTTTGCCTATTAGGAGTAAGTCTTCTATCAGCATCCTATAGGCCTAAGGTTGGGTGATGTCCTTCCTTAGACCCAAGGCTAGGTATTCCCTACCTTGGTTTCCAGTTGATCCGTCTACTAGGAGTAAGTCTTCTATCAGCATCCTGTAGACCTAAGGTTGGGTGATGCCCTTCCTTAGACCCAAGGCTAGGTATTCCCTACCTTGGTTTCCAGTTGATCTGTCTACTAGGAGTAAGTCTTCTATCAGCATCCTGTAGACCTAAGGTTGGGTGATGCCCTTCCTTAGACCCAAAGCTAGGTATTCCCTACTTTGGTTTCCAGTTAATTTTACCTATTAGGAGTAAGTCTTCTATCAGCATCCTATAGGCCTAAGGTTGGGTGATGCCCTTCCTTAGACCCAAGGCTAGGTATTCCCTACCTTGGTTTCCAGTTGATCCGTCTACTAGGAGTAAGTCTTCTATCAGCATCCTGTAGACCTAAGGTTGGGTGATGCCCTTCCTTAGACCCAAAGCTAGGTATTCCCTACTTTGGTTTCCAGTTAATTTTGCCTATTAGGAGTAAGTCTTCTATCAGCATCCTATAGGCCTAAGGTTGGGTGATGCCCTTCCTTAGACCCAAGGCTAGGTATTCCCTACCTTGGTTTCCAGTTGATCTGTCTACTAGGAGTAAGTCTTCTATCAGCATCCTGTAGACCTAAGGTTGGGTGATGCCCTTCCTTAGACCCAAAGCTAGGTATTCCCTACTTTGGTTTCCAGTTAATTTTGCCTATTAGGAGTAAGTCTTCTATCAGCATCCTATAGGCCTAAGGTTGGGTGATGCCCTTCCTTAGACCCAAGGCTAGGTATTCCCTACCTTGGTTTCCAGTTGATCCGTCTACTAGGAGTAAGTCTTCTATCAGCATCCTGTAGACCTAAGGTTGGGTGATGCCCTTCCTTAGACCCAAAGCTAGGTATTCCCTACTTTGGTTTCCAGTTAATTTTGCCTATTAGGAGTAAGTCTTCTATCAGCATCCTATAGGCCTAAGGTTGGGTGATGCCCTTCCTTAGACCCAAGGCTAGGTATTCCCTACCTTGGTTTCCAGTTGATCTGTCTACTAGGAGTAAGTCTTCTATCAGCATCCTGTAGACCTAAGGTTGGGTGATGCCCTTCCTTAGACCCAAAGCTAGGTATTCCCTACTTTGGTTTCCAGTTAATTTTGCCTATTAGGAGTAAGTCTTCTATCAGCATCCTATAGGCCTAAGGTTGGGTGATGCCCTTCCTTAGACCCAAGGTTAGGTATTCCCTACCTTGGTTTCCAGTTGATCCATCTACTAGGAGTAAGTCTTCTATCAGCATCCTGTAGACCTAAGGTTGGGTGATGCCCTTCCTTAGACCCAAAGCTAGGTATTCCCTACTTTGGTTTCCAGTTAATCTGCCTATTTGGAGTAAGTCTTCTATCAGCATCCTGTAGACTTAAGGTTGGGTGATGCCCTTCCTTAGACCCAAAGCTAGGTATTCCCTATTTTGGTTTCCAGTTAATCTGCTTATTTAGAGTAAGTCTTCTATCAGCATCCTATAGGCCTAAGGTTGGGTGATGCCCTTCCTTAGACCCAAGGCTAGGTATTCCCTACCTTGGTTTCTCCAGTTCTCCTGTCTAGTAGGTGTAAGCCTTTTAATAGCATCCTATAGGCCTAAGGTTGGGAGATGCCCTCCCTTACACTCTTAAGATTCCACTTCTATTCGGTCAACGCCAATGTGTGCAGCAGAAGTTCCTTCAACCACACACATTGGGGGTCCATTTGTTGACCTCATTTTTGAATGAGGTCACTAAGGCCCTTCCAAACCCTAGATTAATTCTAGATCCTAGGATCCACTCTAGACCTTAAGATCCTTTCCTAGAGCCAGACCTTAGGATCCACTCTAGACCTTAAGATCCTTTCCTAGAGCTAGACCTTAGGGCCTACTCCAGAGCTTAGGATTCTCTTATATCTCAAATTCTAGAACCCCTCTAGATCCTAGATCCTAGATCCTAGAACCCCTCTAGATCTTAGGACCAATCCAGACTCAAATCAATCCCCACCTTTGATCAACACCAACCTCAAATCAATCCATACCTTTGATCAACTCTAACTTCAAATTAATCCCTACCCTTAATCAATTCAAATCTCAAACTTCATTCAATTCAAATCCAAATTAATTCAAGCTTCAAACACATCCAAACTTTGGCCCAATCAACTTGAGAATCCAAACTTCAATCTAGACTTTGATCCTACCTTTGATCTAGCTTTGACCCTATCCATTCATTAACAACCACCACATGATTGTAAATGATTTGGATACTTCAATATTAATCATTCAAACTTGAAATCTATTCCAAATCCAAAAATCTAGACTCAAATCCAAAGTCTTAAGACCCTGTCCTAAAGACCTTTTTCAAGGATTTTTTGAACACTTCAAAACCCAGTCAAATGACCTCTGATTCAGAGTCTATCACTTGCAAAGTGATAAGACATGTCTCTGGAGGTTACCCTTCAAATTTGAACCCATTTGGAGTACTCTAACCCCATAAACTTAATCAAACTCCAAATGTTGCAAAACCTTCGAATATTTATAATTCATGCCACTAGGCCTTTCACCTAGTGGAATTTGACTTTGGATCCCCCTCCAAATCTTTTGATCCCTCCTAATACCTTGATATTGACTTGTTAAGAAATGATCTACATCTTTTTAGATTTAATTTGACCCAGAATTGACTTGAGACCAAAATGACCAAAATGCCCTTAAATGGGGATTTTTGGACTTTTGGCCTAAACTCAACTTGATTTGACTTATGAACCTTTGATATCTTCTTCAAATGTCATTCCAATAGATCCTAAATAATTTTAGGAACACATTGAACCCAAACTTACTCTATGGTTTGACCTGGTTGACCAAGTCAACCATGGTTGACCAAATCAACCCTTTAACCCAACACTTACCAATTTTAACCATTCAAGCTACTTTGAATCAAATCAACCTTTCAAAATCATTCAATTGGACACTCATGACATGTCCAAAGACTTTCAAGTCAATCCTCATCTTGGGTTGACTTGGTCAACTCATTTGGAGAGGTTAAAATCCTCTCCAATTACATGTATTTCCTCAAAACATCAAATTCTTGACCTCAAACTCTTGGCCACATCATCAAGCCACCTTGGCAATCCATGGCTTAGTCTAGAACCTGCTCAAACATGATGTGATGTAACCCATTTCCTGTCACGACCCGATTCGACGGGGACGGATCCCGCCCAAACCGGATCGCGACTAGCCTAAACAAACTAACCAGGATCTGGTTTGGGAATTGGTTTCGGAACTGAATCTTCCAAATAATTCTCAAAACGGCCACACAAACACAGAACAACAGAGCTACTATAAATCACCAAATACAGCGGAACAAAGCATCTATCTTGTCTTTTCCTCAAATACAATCATCTACAAATACAGTGCATGGCTTTTGAACAGAAAGAAAGACAGAACAGAAAAGCCATGACTGTACAAAAATCAAAAGGTACAACAAATACCTATACGAATCAGACTCAGAAATCTACTCCTGGACTTCCTTCCCTTTCCCAGAACCTGAAAATCACCAGAAAACAAGAGTGAGCTCAACAGCTCAGCAAAGCAACAAACCTCCAATCAAAACTTCCAGAATTCAAAACCAAACTCATCAGACAGAAATCAGATCAGAAATCGGAATAGAATCGTACAGATTGTCAAACCGGACATATCAGAACGAGACAGAATAAAATCAGAACGGATACGGACGGGTATCAAATCAGAATCAGAGTCGTACGGATTCAGAGTACAAACAAAACATAATAAATCAACGGAGTCAGAATTATACAGAAATCAGAAAGTCAGAGTTAGAATTAACAGAGTTGTACGGAACAGAAATCGTATCAGAAACAGGACAGAATCAGACATATCACATTAACAAAATCAGAAATCAGAATTGCTTACCGAACAGATACTGAATTCGAAATCATATCAAATCAGATATCAGACAGATCAAATCATATCGTACGGAACTTATTATCGCTTACAGAACGGATACAGAAAGCAGAATCAGATCAAATTAGATATCAGATATCAGATATATATTTAATAGCTAAATTCCCTGACACTGACTGAATCTCTTTGGATTCAGGCCCCTTATAACTCCCTTTGTGCTCACGGCACCAGAACAGATGTGCTTACAGCACCAGAACAGATGTGCTTACAGCACCAGAACAGAATTCATCGGATCCGGAACAGAACAGATATCAGATTTTCAGATTTGAGCTCATTTCAGATTTCCCTGACACTTACTGAATCTCATAGGATCCAGGCCCCTTATAACTCCCTTTTTATAGCACATACAGATAGCATTTCAATTCAGAAGAAATCCGGGCAAATCAGAAATCAGACAAAAATCGGGCAGCACAACGGCAGTAGACGGAATTTACACAAAATTTCCTGCAAAGAAAATTTACCAAATTCGCACAGAACATAGATAATCATATTCCAGAACATTTATTCTACTGCACAGAGAATTTACGGATTCACAGAAAAATGTAATCAACTGAAAACGCTGCCGAATCAAAAATACCCGGACAAAAATCTTCGGAAAATAACCAAAAACTGCACACTCGGCACTTCAACAATATACAGAAAGTTACGCGGTAAAGACTGAATCAACCAAAAGTTACGGACGAAAATCGGTAACGGAAACGAAATCCGGACAGAAAATACCGCCAAACTCGACGGTTCTGAAAATTGAGAAAGGCGGAATGTGCCTTACCTTGCGTACAGCAAAATCCTCAACAGTCTCGACGAACGAAAACGGACCCGCGGCTTCCCGAAATCAACTTTTCTTTTTTTCTCTTTTTCTTCCTCTCTCCTCGGATCAAAATCTGATATTTTATTTTCTTTTTCTCTCTCTTCAAAATATCTCATTTCCCTTAAGAAATGCTCAGATCGTCCTGGACGATCGCACTTCGTCCCGGACGATGTGTGCTCTGGAAAATCCTCGTCCAGACGAAATTTTCATCATCGTCCCCGGCGACAGGTCCTCGGGAGAATTTTCGTCCAGACGATCCAATTTTCGTCCCGACGAATCATACAACCAAAACTGATTTTCTGCACAACCTGTACCGATCGTCCCGGACGATCCAACTTCGTCCCGGACGAACCTGGAGCAGAACTGATATTACAATCTCCCCAACTTAAAAAAAAATGTCGTCCTCGACATTATCCAATCCAACCTCCGTCAAAACAAGTACGGGTACGACTGTCTCATGTCAGACTCCTTCTCCCAAGTGGCTTCCCGTGCAGTACGGTGCTTCCACTGGACTTTAACCATCGGAATCTGTTTACTTCGTAGTTTTCGGACGTCGTACGCCAAAATCAACTCTGGCTCTTCCTTGTACGCCAGATTCCCCTAAATCTCAACCTCATCAGCAGATACCTTCTTACCAGAATCTGATACCCACTTCCTCAAAGTGGATACATGAAACACATTATGCACATCGGGCATCAAATCAGAAAGCAAGAGTCTGTAAGCCGCTTTCCCAATCCTTTCTAAAATTTCAAAAGGTCCAACATACCTTGGACTAAGCTTGCTTACCTGACCAAATCTGCTCACACCTTTCATCGGGCTGACTTTGACATACACAAAGTCACCGACTTGAAACTCAACGAACCTGTGCTTCTGATTGTAATACTTCTGTTGACGGTCCTGAGCTGCTTTCAATCTTTCTTTAATCAAATTAATTTTCTGAACAGTTTCATCAGCAAAAGTGGCACCCAAAGCCTGTCTATCTCCGACCTCCGTCAGAGTCAAAGGAGTCCGGCACTTCCTGCCATACAAAGCCTCGTACGGTGCCATACCGATACTGGACTGGAAGCTATTGTTGTAAGCAAACTCAATCAAAGGGATATGATCTTCCCAGCTTCCTCCAAAGTCTAAAAACACAAAGTCTCAATAGATCTTCCAATACCTGAATGGTCCTCTCAGACTGTCCATCAGTCTGAGGATGAAAAGCTGTACTGAAATGCAGTTTAGTACCCAAGCCTTGCTGAATGCCCTTCCAAAGTCTGGAAGTAAAACGTCCGTCTCGATCAGATACAATCACGCGAGGCACACCGTGCAATCTGATAATCTCCTTAACATAAACCTGTGCCAAGCGCTCTACTGAATCAGACTGTCTGATCGGAAGAAAATGGGCTGACTTCGTCAATCGATCTACGACTACCCAGATGGCATCGTGTCCTTGCCGTGATCGAGGAAAACCCATCGCAAAATCCATCGTCACCTCCTCCCACTTCCACTCAGGGATAGGTAACGACTGCAACAGTCCACCTGGTCGCTGATGCTCTGCCTTCACCAACTGACAGGTCTCGCATCTCGACACAAACTCCGCCACATCCTTCTTCATCCCAGGCCACCAAAATAATAGCTTCATATCAGCATACATCTTACCACTGCCTGGATGAATAGTATAGCCAGAATGATGAGATTCATACAGAATCTCCTGCCTCAAATCTCCAAATACAGGTACCCATAACCTGTTCTTGCAGAAAATAGCACCAGAATCAGAAATTTGAAGTTCAGGAGTCTTACCAGATCCAATCTGAGCAATCAACTTAGAATAATCAGAATCTGACTTCTGGGCTTCTTGAATCCTTGTCCCCAAAGTAGACTGAATACTCATCTGAGCCAAATCCAACCCATTGGAGGAAATCACCTCCAACTGCAAGCGTTCCATATCTCGAATCAGAAAGTCATCGGAAGTAAGCTGAATACCTGATAATCCAGAAGACTTCCTGCTCAAAGCGTCCGCTACCACATTAGCCTTCCCAGGCTGGTACTGAATAGTCAGATCATAGTCCTTGATTAACTCGAGCCACCTTCTCTGTCTCAGGTTCAGATCCTTCTAAGTAAAAATATACTTCAGGCTCTTATGATCAGTAAAGATCTCACAACTGACGCCATACAGATAATGACGCCAAATCTTCAAAGCAAATACTACAGCAACTAACTCCAGATCGTGCGTCGGGTAATTCTTCTCATGTGGCTTTAACTGTCTAGAAGCATAAGCAATTACCTGACCACGCTGCATCAGAACACATCCCAATCCTTTCAGTGAAGCATCACTGAAGACCTGAAAACCTTTCGTACCTGACGGAAGTGCTAACACTGGAGCTGAAGTCAAACAGTCCTTCAATTTCTGAAAACTAGCTTCACACTCCGGTGTCCAAACAAAAGCTACTGACTTCTGCGTCAGTCTCGTCAGAGGCGTCGAAATCTGTGAAAATCCCTTCACAAATTTCCTATAATACCCGGCCATGCCCAAGAAACTACGTACCTCAAATACCGTAGTCGGCCTTGGCCAATCAGCAACCGCCTGAATCTTCTGGAGATCAACAGAAATGCCTTCTCCGCTAATCACATGCCCCAGAAAAGAAATACTCTTCAGCCAGAATTCACACTTGGAGAACTTGGCATACAGCTGATGCCGCCTCAAGGTCTCCAATGTTGCAAATCTATTTTTTCATGTCTTATGTTTTGATGATTGACAAACACTACTTTTCTTGGACAGCTTGTTGCTTCTAACTTTTCAGGAATCGACGATCGGACAATCAAAAAGGAGCCAAGTTCAGGAATGCGTAGGGTTAGGGTTGAGTCAGTCTGTACTTTTATTTTTACCTTTTGAGTCCACTTGTAATAGTCAAAAAGACTGATACTTTGTAACCCTTCACACACACACTTGAGAGAATTAGAAATTCTGTTTTTACTCATATCGGCCAGGACGATATCTTATATCGGCCTGGACGATCAGCTTAAAACAGAAAGTCTAATTAAGGGTTCTTGATTAAGGCAGCCAACGTTAACCGATCGGCCTGGACGATACGTGTATCGACCAGGACGATACGCTCAAAACAGAAAGAAGTAGCCGCCATAGACAGGTATGGTATAGCATATCTTTAAATTATCGGCCAGGACGATCCTCGGATCGGCCTGGACGATATTAACAGATTATGCCATAATTGTTCAGGAAATCAAGGAAGTAATTAAGGATGATTGATACGATCATATCGTCCTGGACGATCTCAGGATCGGCCAGGACGATCTAGTCAAAAACCTTAAGTTACTTCAGGACGATCAATATCGGCCAGCCCATATTCAGAGCTATTGTCAGGACGATTTTTGTCTGATTTGAACTGATCGGCCAGGACGATCGTGATATCGGCCTGGACGATCAAGCTAATTTTCAATCGTCCAATCTGGCATCCAGGGCTATGCTCTGGCCGATCTTCATTAATTTGTACTGATCGGCCAGGACGATGTCCATATCGGCCTGGACGATAAAGTCGGCAACTTGCAATTAATGAGCTCTTTTGAAGCTCTTCTATTTAAAGAGCTCTTGTTCAACGTTTTTCAATGACCTTTGGCTGCTGCCTTGACCTAAGAAGACCTTGAGGAGAGAAAGAGAGAGAGAAGAGAGAGAGAGGATCTTGTGAGGGGGAGCTTGTGAGGGGTTTCACAAGGGTTGCTTCAAGGATCTCTCTGCGTCGTCTTCGTCTAGAGTTTCTCGTCCGTGGAAGGGTCGGTAGAGGTAAGGAGTTGTGCTTTTGGTTCTGGTTCTCTGCCAGCTTCAGGAGGAAGCAAAAGGAGAGAGGTTCTCTGCCTTGCCGGGGTGGCAAAAAGGAGGTTCTTGTAAGGGTTTCTCCACCTAGCCGTGGGGGCTAAAGGAGAGTCACTTTTTGTGTAGTGCAATACTTGGAGGGTGCCTCCAAGGAGTGGACGTAGGTCGAGTCGACCGAACCACTATAAATCTCTGTGTTTCTTTTCTTGCTTCCGCACGTTTAAAATTCCGCATTATTTCCGTTGTGTGATTTGGTTTATGCAACTTTATTTCTTTGTTTAAAAAACGAAGTTTTTAAAATACCAATTCACCCCCCCTCTTGGTTAGTTTGGGACTAAGTTCATAGGGCTTAACATCCCCATCGAACTTTCAAGTGGTATCAGAGCGCCTGATTCGAAAATTAAAGTTTAAAAACTTTTTGAATTTGATCCATGTCTAACTTTGGGAATCGCAACACTACGGAAGGGTATTCTATTACCCGACCTCCTCTGTTCGATAACCTACCTTTTGATTTCTGGAAAACTCGCATGTCAACTTTTTTACAATCTACTGATTATCGCATGTGGATGCTTATACAAGAAGGGTATTCTCCACCTTCTCGTGAAATTAACGGTTTTAAAACGGAAGTTGCTTTTACCGAATGGACTTTTGATGAACGAGATTTAGCTCAACTAAATGCTAAATGTTTGAATTGTTTTTTTCTATGCATTAAAATCTGAGGATTACATGCGTGTTTCAACTTGCAAAACTGGTAAAGAAATTTGGGATAAATTGTGCATTACTTATGAAGGCACTAATGAAGTCAAACAATCCCGTTTAAACATTCTCTTGCATGACTACGAACTTTTTCGTATGAAACCTCATGAATCGATTTCTGACATGTACACTAGGTTTACTCAGATTGCTACCTCATTACATGCACTAGGAAAAGAGCTTTCGAACTATGAAAAAGTTAACAAGATTTTGAGATGCTTGCCTTCAACCTATGATGCAAAAATTACTGCAATTACTGAATCTAAAGATTTAAACACCTATTCTATTGACAACTTGCTTGGCTCACTCATTGCTTACGAGCAAGGGGTGAATCAAAGAAATCTTGATACAGGTGAAAAGAAAAAGGAGAAAACAATTGCATTGAAGGCACACAAATCGGATTCTGAATCTTCTGGGTCTGAAAGCGATGGAGTTGCCTTCATCACAAGGCAATTCAAAAGCTTTCTAAGGAAGAAACAAAAGCATCATCAAAGTTGGAGAAAAGGTAAGGATCATAAACATATTAAAGGATCTTCTGATGTTGTTTGTTTTGAATGCAGGAAACCTGGACATGTAAGAGCCGATTGTCCTACACTTCAAGATCATTCAAGCAAAGAAAAGGAAAAAGGTGATGAGAAAGCAAAGTCTAGGAAGGACAAGAAGAAAATCCAAAGAAGCTTCTGGGCAGAATCTGGCACTGATTCCTCTGAGACTGAACCAGAAGAAGAAACAACAAACTTGTGTTTCATGGGAGAAAACCAAAGTGATGAGGAAGAGGTATGTAAACCAACATATGATGAATTGTTTGAAATATGTGAAAAAATCCATACATCATACAAAAACCTTAAGAAAACTCATGCTAGCTTGAAATTAGAATTTTTTAATCTACAAAAAGAGCATGAAGTTTTTCTCAAAGATCATGCAACGATTGATTCAAATCACATGGCTCTACTCGATGAATTTGATGAATTAAACAAGACGCATTTGGAATTAATTGATAAAAGTAATGCATTAAAAGCTTCACACACCACACTTAATGATGATCTTAAGAAATCTAAAGAGATTGAGAAAAATCTGAGGATTGAGAATGATGCATTAAAGAGAACTAACTTGAGAATTCAAAATAATTTGGAAACATGTAAGAAAGCTAGGATGACACCAATGTTTAATCAAAGGCCAGAACCTAGGAAGAGGCATTTTTACTCAAACCATTTAAGAAAACCTTTTCCTGGAATTCAATGTTTTTCTTGTGGCATGTTAGGACACATCTCACACACTTGCACAGTTCACCGCAGTACACATTGGGTATGGAGACCTAAAATGCATGATTCAATACATACCACATCTGCATTGCACTCTACATTTCCTAAGAAGGAGCCCAAATCTGTTTGGGTTCCTAAAACTAACTGTTGTTGAATTTTGCAGGAGTGCTCCCACCAAAGACCTCGTGGGAACATAGGATAACTGAACATAAGGAGGCTTACAGCTTAATTGCTAAAATCTATTGTTTTATCACTTGCTTGATATCTTTAGTTTTCTTGTATGAATTTTATTTTTAGTTTTTGTGTTTATTTTTTTTTTGTTGTCTTTAGTTTGCTTATTGTTTGTTTTTGTTTTTCATTTTGGTCTTTATTTATTTTTTGGGCTTCCATATGATAAAACTTCTCAAGCTTTTAAATATTAGAGTTTTTTTTGTTTTGATAGGGTTTAGCTTTTCTAAATTGGTTAAAGAGAGTAAACTGGTGATGTTTTTCCTCTTCTGACTTTGTTTAGTGGCATGATTTTTCTTTTATAAAACAAAAAGTCTAAACTCAGTTTAACCAATGGCTTTTTAAGATATCCTTCTAATCTTGCTACATTAAGTCATCTTATGCATAATAGTCAAAATTCTTTGATATCATTCAAGCTTTTGAAATCTTACCATTGCTGTCATCACGTGATCTTGATTTTGTGTTGTGGATTGTTCTTCCCTATGTTAGAGAGAGAGCCCCTATTCTCTAATATTTGGAGGATATACTCACAACTAAGTATTTTCCTTAAGGGTATATTAAAAGAGTTATTAGCTTGCAAAAGATAAAAAGGAAAGAGGCCAATGAAGCCAAATTGAAAAGAAAAATACACAAAAGTGTATTAAAAATCAAAAGATGCTCAAAGAGCCAATAAAAGTGAAAATAGGCATAAAATTAGCCCACTAATTGCAAGCTATCATCTCTTTGATAAAACTCTTAAAACTTAGAAAACTCATTGATTAGGTGATACGTTCAAAGATTTGATTTCAAATTCCATGATTGAGAAAAACTATTTTGGTTTATTATTTATAAGATTCTTTAGTTGTGTGGCCCAAGTTCTTTGGTTGAAACAACAGGTATTGGATCTAGGAGTACATGTAAGCACCATCTCAATTTTTTGTGACAACACTAGTGCCATATGCATCTCTAAAAATCCTATCCAACATTCAAGAACTAAACACATTGACATTAGGCATCACTTTATTAGAGATCATGTGACTAAGGGAGACATTGAGTTACACCATGTGACAACTGAAAACCAACTGGCAGACATCTTTACTAAACCACTGGCCTTCGACACTTTCAGCTCTTTAAGGACCAGATTGGGTGTGATTGACATAAATGCATGAAAATTTTTTTTTATTCTTTTTGTTGTATTCTTTTTTTTTCTTTTACCTTAGTTTTAGATCTTCACTGATATGATATCTCTTGTCTTGTCTTTAACAATTTGTAGTTAATATGTTTTCATCCACTTAATCCCTAGATAGTATGAATATCTTGTGATTGTGTCTCTTTACCTAACTTAGTATTAGTGGCATAATTTTCTTTTCTAATCAAAAGTCTATCTCAAAATAAAAGATTGCTTATGAAACTAAGATTCTTTCTAAAAGCTTGCTTAAGCAAATCTATCTTATATTTACAATGATTAAAAGTTTTTTTGTCACCTCATGATCCCTCGTTATTCTTGTCTTCAATTATTAATCCTGCTTGTGGTAATTCTTCCCTATGTTAGAGAGAGAGCTCCTATTCTCTAATATCTGAGAAGATATATTCACAACTAAGTTTTTTTAAAAGAGTCTAAAAGGGAATCTAGCTTGCAAAAATAAAAAAAAAATTTGGCCAATGATGCCAACAAAAGAAGCGCAAAGACGCCAAAAAATTGAAAAATCTATAAAAGGATGCGCAAAGCGCCACAACATTGACAAGAGGCATAAAATGAGCCCACTCAAAAGCAAGCTATTCTCTCTTTTTATATCTTTTAGAACTTAGAAGTTTTGATTCTCAAAGGCTTGATCTCGATTATCGTTCGATTGTGACAAATCTACCTCATTGTTTTATGGAGATATTTTCCTTATGCCAAGTTGTGGGTAGATTCTTTTTCTCATATTCAATTAATTATTTGAGTTAGGTTATTGATTTCAAAAGACGATTCTACCCTAAGACAATGTTTTGGCTAAGGGTAAACCATGAACGGATATTCTCCTATTCTATGGATTAAATGAGATTGGTAACACATTAACTCACAAATTTTTAAAACAATCACATGAAATACTATATCATTGATGTGCTTAAAAAAAAAAAAAAAAAAAAAAAAAAAAAAAAGTGGGCATTTCTTTTACTATGCTTTAATGTACCCTCCTTTTTGATATGTCAAAAGGGGGAGAAGTTTATGAGGTTATTTTTTCATGGTTGTGATTAAATCCCTTTAATGTGTTTTGTCATCATCAAAAAGGGGGAGATTGTTGCAAATCTATTTTTTCATGTCTTATGTTTTGATGATTGACAAACACTACTTTTCTTGGACAGCTTGTTGCTTCTAACTTTTCAGGAATCGACGATCGGACAATCAAAAAGGAGCCAAGTTCAGGAATGCGTAGGGTTAGGGTTGAGTCAGTCTGTACTTTTATTTTTACCTTTTGAGTCCACTTGTAATAGTCAAAAAGACTGATACTTTGTAACCCTTCACACACACACTTGAGAGAATTAGAAATTCTGTTTTTACTCATATCGGCCAGGACGATATCTTATATCGGCCTGGACGATCAGCTTAAAACAGAAAGTCTAATTAAGGGTTCTTGATTAAGGCAGCCAACGTTAACCGATCGGCCTGGATGATACGTGTATCGGCCAGGACGATACGCTCAAAACAGAAAGAAGTAGCCGCCATAGACAGTTATGGTATAGCATATCTTTAAATTATCGGCCAGGACGATCCTCGGATCGGCCTGGACGATATTAACAGATTATGCCATAATTGTTCAGGAAATCAAGGAAGTAATTAAGGATGATTGATACGATCATATCGTCCTGGACGATCTCAGGATCGGCCAGGACGATCTAGTCAAAAACCTTAAGTTACTTCAGGACGATCAATATCGGCCAGCCCATATTCAGAGCTATTGTCAGGACGATTTTTGTCTGATTTGAACTGATCGGCCAGGACGATCGTGATATCGGCCTGGACGATCAAGCTAATTTTCAATCGTCCAATCTGGCATCCAGGGCTATGCTCTGGCCGATCTTCATTAATTTATACTGATCGGCCAGGACGATGTCCATATCGGCCTGGACGATAAAGTCGGCAACTTGCAATTAATGAGCTCTTTTGAAGCTCTTCTATTTAAAGAGCTCTTGTTCAACGTTTTTCAATGACCTTTGGCTGCTGCCTTGACCTAAGAAGACCTTGAGGAGAGAAAGAGAGAGAGAAGAGAGAGAGAGGATCTTGTGAGGGGGAGCTTGTGAGGGGTTTCACAAGGGTTGCTTCAAGGATCTCTCTGTGTCGTCTTCGTCTAGAGTTTCTCGTCCGTGGAAGGGTCGGTAGAGGTAAGGAGTTGTGCTTTTGGTTCTGGTTCTCTGCCAGCTTCAGGAGGAAGCAAAAGGAGAGAGGTTCTCTGCCTTGCCGGGGTGGCAAAAAGGAGGTTCTTGTAAGGGTTTCTCCACCTAGCCGTGGGGGCTAAAGGAGAGTCACTTTTTGTGTAGTGCAATACTTGGAGGGTGCCTCCAAGGAGTGGACGTAGGTCGAGTCGACCGAACCACTATAAATCTCTGTGTTTCTTTTCTTGCTTCCGCACGTTTAAAATTCCGCATTATTTCCGTTGTGTGATTTGGTTTATGCAACTTTATTTCTTTGTTTAAAAAACGAAGTTTTTAAAATACCAATTCACCCCCCCTCTTGGTTAGTTTGGGACTAAGTTCATAGGGCTTAACATCCCCATCGAACTTTCATCCAACACAATGCTCAAATGTCTGGCATGCTCATCCTCAGAAGCAGAATACACCAAAATATCATCAATAAAGACGATCACGAACTGATCCAGAAACTCCCTGAATACTCGGTTCATCAGATCCATGAAAATAGCAGGCGCATTGGTTACCCCAAAAGGCATAACTAAAAACTCGTAGTGCCCGTACCGAGTACTGAAAGCAGTCTTCACCACATCAGATTCCTTCACCTTTACCTGATAGTATCCAGATCGCAAATCAATCTTCGAAAATACTGAAGATCCGGAAAGCTGATCAAACAAGTCGTCGATCCGAGGCAAAGGATACTTATTCTTGATAGTGACCTTGTTCAAATCTCTGTAATCAACACACATACGGAGTGTCCCGTCCTTCTTCTTTACGAACAAAACAGGTGCTCCCTAAGGCGAAACACTAGGACGGACAAAACCTCTGTCAACTAGCTCCTGAAGCTGAACTTTCAACTCAGAAAGTTCTTTCGGTGCCATTCTGTACGGAGCTTTTGATATAGGAGCTGTACCCGGAAAAACATCGATAGAGAACTCCACCTCTCTATCGGAGGTAAACCAACTAACTCCTCAGGAAAAACATCGGCAAACTCCCGTACCACTGGGATCTCAGAAACAGAACCAACCTCCAGGTTCAGATCCCGCACCGAAGCCAAAAACACTGGGTAACCCTTCTTCCACATTTTGCTCACCTCCAACGCAGAAATCAGACTGGAGAGAACACCTCGTAATCCCTGAAATACGACTCTCTCTCCAGCCACAAGCAAACTCACTTGCTTCTTTAGACAATCAATCTGAGCCTCATACAGACTCAGCCAATCCATGCCCAAAATCACGTCATACGAAGAAATTGGTAACAAAATCAAGCTTGACTTCCACTTCTTGCCAGGAATGTCAATCTCACAAAAACAAAACTTGCGGGCAATCAAATTACTTCCAGCCGGTAAAATCACAGAAAGAGAAATCGGCAACAAAACAGAATTCAAACGCAAAAGCTCAAAACAGCGCTCGGACAGAAAAGAGTGACTAGCTCCAGAGTCAAACAAAACACGACAGGGCTGATCAGAAATATAAATCGTACCTGTCACAACATCCGGAGCATCACGAGCCTCCTGCTGACTCAGGCTATAAACTCGTGGCTGAACTGGAGTAGGAGCTGAAGCAACAGAACTACTCTGCTCCCTCTGAACCGTAGGTGGTCTCCGTGGTCCAGAACTAGTACTACCACCTCTTCCAGAAAATCCCTCAGGGCGAGGAGGAACAGTCCTCGGTCTTCCTGCTGCAGAACCGGTAGGTCTAACAGAGCCCTCAGGTCGGAACTCAGAACGTCGATCAAATCCAGCCTGTGGACACTCTGCAATCCTATGTCCAGGCTGACCACATCTGAAACACAGACCAGCCATCCTATAGCACTGGCCATGATGTCGCCGTCCACAACTCTGGCACACAGGTGCCCCACTGACAGATCCTGAACTCGTCGTACTGGTAGCAGTACCAGACGATCCTCCACTCCTCCTGGAGTCAGATCTGTTGACTCCGGATCCAGAACCAGTCACAAATCTCCTCTTCCCAGAGGAACCACTGCCAGAAGTCTCACCGCCAAATCTCTTCCTACTCGCAGTCCACCGCTGCTGAGTAGCCATCAGATCATTCTCAATCAGACGAGCTCGCTCCACAAGCTCAGCGAAATCAGAAATGTGAAAAGGCACCAGGGCTGCCTCAGACTATCTCGCAATCCCCTCAGAAATCTGTAGCACCTCTCAGCAGAAGTGCTCACTAGCTGCGGAGCATACCTGGCTAGTGCAGTAAACTCAGCCTCGTACTGCATCACCGTCTTGCTCCCCTGAACCAGTCTCAGAAAACTCTCCTGCATCTGCTGTCGTGCAGAAGGGGGAACAAACCAGTCTCGAAATACCTCAGTGAACTCGTCCCAAGTGATCAAAGAGTTCAGTCTACCCTGAAATCTGGCCGCCTGCTGGCCTTCCCACCAGTGCTCAGCCTCTCCATCCAACAGAAAAACTGCCAACGGAACTTTCCTATCCGCTGGACACTGCATCCCATCAAAAGTCTTTTCCAATCTCCTCAGCCACTCCTCGGCTGCTTTGGGCTCAACAGCGCCCTCAAATCTCGGAGGTTTCAACCTCAAAAATAACTGTAAATGTCTATCAATATCCTCTGATCTGACAGTAACAGCTCTGCTCTGAGTCTCGCTCATCATCTGAGCAACAAGTGTAGCAAACTGAGCAAGTGTATCAGCACCGGCCACTGGGGCTGTACTCCCCACTGGTGCTGCCTGACTGGCACTCTGCCCGTCTGCCATGTCTGGGTCTGGCTGATCCATACAGAAAAATCCAGAAAATCCGGAAAACTATCACAAAAACAACACGAAAACAACACAATAAAAAAACCAAACGACCCAAAACTTCCCCTAGACAGACTCACTGATCACTTCCTATAGCTCTGTCTTACAATCCAACCAGTTTCCAAACCAGTGCTCTGATACCACTCAAAAGGCTTTGTCACGACCCGATTCGACGGGGACGGATCCCGCCCAAACCGGATCGCGACTAGCCTAAACAAACTAACCAGGATCTGGTTTGGGAACTGGTTTCGGAACTGAATCTTCCAAATAATTCTCAAAACGGCCACACAAACACAGAACAACAGAGCTACTATAAATCACCAAATACAGCGGAACAAAACATCTATCTTGTCTTTTCCTCAAATACAATCATCTACAAATACAGTGCATGGCTTTTGAACAGAAAGAAAGACAGAACAGAAAAGCCATGACTGTACAAAAATCAAAAGGTACAACAAATATCTATACGAATCAGACTCAGAAATCTACACCTGGACTTCCTTCCCTTTCCCAGAACCTGAAAATCACCAGAAAACAAGAGTGAGCTCAACAGCTCAGCAAAGCAACAAACCTCCAATCAAAACTTCCAGAATTCAAAACCAAACTCATCAGACAGAAATCAGATCAGAAATCGGAATAGAATCGTACAGATTGTCAAACCGGACATATCAGAACGAGACAGAATAAAATCAGAACGGATACGGACGGGTATCAAATCAGAATCAGAGTCGTACGGATTCAGAGTACAAACAAAACATAATAAATCAACAGAGTCAGAATTATACAGAAATCAGAAAGTCAGAGTTAGAATTAACAGAGTTGTACGGAACAGAAATCGTATCAGAAACAGGACAGAATCAGACATATCACATTAACAAAATCAGAAATCAGAATTGCTTACCGAACAGATACTGAATTCGAAATCATATCAAATCAGATATCAGACAGATCAAATCATATCGTACGGAACTTATTATCGCTTACAGAACGGATACAGAAAGCAGAATCAGATCAAATTAGATATCAGATATCAGATATATATTTAATAGCTAAATTCCCTGACACTGACTGAATCTCTTTGGATTCAGGCCCCTTATAACTCCCTTTGTGCTCACGGCACCAGAACAGATGTGCTTACAGCACCAGAACAGATGTGCTTACAGCACCAGAACAGAATTCATCGGATCCGGAACAGAACAGATATCAGATTTTCAGATTTGAGCTCATTTCAGATTTCCCTGACACTTACTGAATCTCATAGGATCCAGGCCCCTTATAACTCCCTTTTTATAGCACATACAGATAGCATTTCAATTCAGAAGAAATCCGGGCAAATCAGAAATCAGACAAAAATCGGGCAGCACAACGGCAGTAGACGGAATTTACACAAAATTTCCTGCAAAGAAAATTTACCAAATTCGCACAGAACATAGATAATCATATTCCAGAACATTTATTCTACTGCACAGAGAATTTACGGATTCACAGAAAAATGTAATCAACTGAAAACGCTGCCGAATCAAAAATACCCGGACAAAAATCTTCGGAAAATAACCAAAAACTGCACACTCGGCACTTCAACAATATACAGAAAGTTACGCGGTAAAGACTGAATCAACCAAAAGTTACGGACGAAAATCGGTAACGGAAACGAAATCCGGACAGAAAATACCGCCAAACTCGACGGTTCTGAAAATTGAGAAAGGCGGAATGTGCCTTACCTTGCGTACAGCAAAATCCTCAACAGTCTCGACGAACGAAAACGGACCCGCGGCTTCCCGAAATCAACTTTTCTTTTTTTCTCTTTTTCTTCCTCTCTCCTCGGATCAAAATCTGATATTTTATTTTCTTTTTCTCTCTCTTCAAAATATCTCATTTCCCTTAAGAAATGCTCAGATCGTCCTGGACGATCGCACTTCGTCCCGGACGATGTGTGCTCTGGAAAATCCTCGTCCAGACAAAATTTTCATCATCGTCCCCGGCGACAGGTCCTCGGGAGAATTTTCGTCCAGACGATCCAATTTTCGTCCCGACGAATCATACAACCAAAACTGATTTTTTGCACAACCTGTACCGATCGTCCCGGACGATCCAACTTCGTCCCGGACGAACCTGGAGCAGAACTGATATTACATTTCCTCCCCTAATAGAGCTCAAATCAGCCCCTTAAACAAGGCTTGGCATTGGTTCATCTAAATGGGGAAAAAGGTGTGGTCCCTCTTCACATGGACCAAGAGAAGTCACTCTCAACCACCAACCCTATTCCATAGCTTTGAGCAGCATAGGGGACACTTGGCACTCATCCAAAACTACTCCAAATCAAATCTCAACCATCCAATCCAAAAGCCAAAGTTAAAGTGGGGGAAAACTTGACCTAAAGGGGGCATCTTCATCATTCCCTTTGATATGATCAAAAGCTCCAAACTCCAGCAGCCCCCAACCTTCTAAGAGCTCCTCCTACACACTCCAGCACATTTCAAGTCCTTCCCAAGCTTTTCCCAACCATTTCCAAGCCTCAAATCACTATTTTAGTGAGGAGAGAGCATTCTAGAGAGAGAAAGAGGACTTTCACATATAACTTTCGATCCAGAAAGATCCGGCTTTTGGAGTCTTCAGAAACGTTGTAGAGAATTGCTGCAGCTTTCCAACAAGCCAAAAATCACAAAAATCCGACGGTTGGATTGTAAGTTATACTCATTTTAAGTTTAAATTTTAATTTGAAACTGTAGCAATTTTACAATGAATGGAGCCTCCAAACTCCAGGCATTGTAAGATCATATTTCCCTCTAGCTACAGTTCAAATTTCGTGCAATTTCGTCAAGTATTTTGAAAGATATAGGCATTTGAAATGTTTTAACTCTGGTTCAACCAGAGCCGTCCGATCGAGCCGTAACGCGATCGGACGGCCCAGAATTGGCCACGTCGCCCCAAACCGCGCGGCCCTCCTCTGGGTGAAACACGGGTCCATCCGGGATCTGACACGTGGCATCATGCCACGCCGCCACGTCATCGCCAGCTGATTTGACCCAAATCTGAATAAAAAATACTTTAAATGCTCCAAATCTTTCAAAATTCACAGAAAATCGATTTTTCCACCAAATTGGGAGTTCTTGGGCTCGTTGGAAAGATAATCAAATGTAGTATTTATTAAAATTAAAATTATATTGATTTGATTTCTGTATTGTGAGATATTTGAGTTTATGTGAATTTCATGTATCGCAATTTTCTCACAATCCAGTGACCAAATGAATCCCAAATTTTGGTGGATAATTATTGAGTATCATAGGCATGTTTGATAATTTGTTTAGGTTCAGATGCTCAATAGATTCATGTGATATGAATTTTTAAGGTAAAGGGTCTATTTTGGACCCTAAACTTTGAAAATTCATAACTCCTTAGGGTTTTTAATATTTTGCTGTGATATTTCTGTGGTATGATTGTATGTATGTCAGGGTTAGACAAACCAAGTTTCATGCCTATTTGAATAGTAGAGACACATAGGAAAAATAATTAAGGAAATGTCTAGAAAACTTAGAAAATTCATAGGGGATTGTACACACACCCAATAGGGGTGAAACTTGAACATAGTAAACTTAGTGATATCATATACCTTAGGTTTAAATTTGAGTCAATTTGGAGGTCATTATGTTAGAAAATTAAGCATGTCAAATTTCAGCCTTTTTAAGGACTTAGAAAATTCAATAAATCATCATAAATTTATATTAATTCCAAAAAATACCCATAAGACCTCTAATCAACCATATTTCAACTCTTAATCATTGAAAATTGAAATTACTTTAATTTGACATTAAAATCAATTTTAATTTAATTTTAATCAAAATCAATGTTTAATCAATGTTAATTAATTAAAAATTATTAAAAATCCCAAAAAATCTTTAAACACTTACTGATCTCTCCTTAGATCCTTTTTGATCTTTGGAGTTGATCTCAAGAAGTTTAAGACTCATTTGGGTTCAAATTGTTAAAATGGCTCTTAATTGAAATAATTTAATAATTCCAATAAATACCCAAACTTCCAAAATTCATAAATAATTGTAGAAAATTCTAAATCAATCAAACTCAGTGGCTAATGACTCTAATTAAAATCTAGTATTTTCTTAAAAATCCAAACCCTCAAAATCTGGTCAAAGTCAAAAAGTCAACATTTTGGTCAACTCTAAGTCAAAATCGGGTTAAAACTTCTAAAAATCATAACTTTTCATAGAAAACTCCAAATTGAGTGTGCCACCTGTCTAACAACTCATAATTAGGTCTAGTATTTATTAAAAATCTGAAACCCTTAAGATTAACTCTAATTTTAAAAGTCCATTTTTGACCCCTTTGTTAACACATCCGGATAACCTCTTAAAACCCATTAACCCTTTCAAACTCCAGAATTTTCTTAATAGGCTAATAAAATTCTCAACTAATCTATTAAAATCAGTAACTAACTCTCTTTAATATCAATCCACTCCTTTAATTCTAACAAATTTAAATAACTTAATCAACCCTGATTGCTGCTGCGTAACCCAGGCCTACGAGGCTATTAGCTTAGCCCCAAGGAAGGTGAAATAAACTTCACGGCCTCGGTGTGAAATAAAGGTAGTAATCAATTAACTTTTAAAATAAGTTTAATTAAAATTCTTAATTTATTAATACTTAAATCTTAACATTAACTCCCCTTTTAAGCCTTAACAAACCCAGACTTTTAGACAACTTCAACTAATAACCCACTTTAGGACCTACCCCAGCCACACGACCTTTTACACACACTTTAGATGATGTGCTAGGACAACCAACTCTAGATCTAGGTTAGGCCGGTGTTTACTTTACTGCTGTGTGCCGGATTTTTCGTAGTTTTCACTGCATGTTGTGGATGAAATTGCTTTGCTATGTCTGCTTACTTTTTCTGTACTCTGTGGATGGATTGATGTGTTTGGCGACTAGATTACCCTTAGGTTAGGTACGATCTGGATGTTGACACAGTTTTCTGCAGGTGGCCACGCTCATGCAGGGCAATATAAAAAGGGGGCAAATCATAAAAAAATGCATAAATATTATAAACTCTTTGCACAGGTGCTTCAGCTGCTAAAGCCCCCAAATCATAAAAAGAGCGTGGCCAGTGTGTTTACTTTCTTTTCTGCTCATATACAACTGCTTGGGAATAACCTTTTTTTTTATATTAATTGCTTAGGATAACCCTGCAGGTGAGTCTAGATTTTTATTTTGATGTTAATGTAATTTGTGTAAGTGTCAAGTGTTGTGAAAGTATATTTTGAGTTGGGATATATAGGTCCGAAGCTTGGATTCCAAAGAGGAAAGGATACCCCTTTGGGGAACACTCCTTTTCCATTTGGAAATCCAAATTTGGATCATACTTCTTCCTCACCCAAAGAGGAAAGAGTGGCCTTCCCCCTTAAAGGGAAGTGCCCTCTTCTCCATTTGGGTAATCCACTACGAAGATTCCAAGAAGATTGAAGAAAAGGAGTCCAAAGAAGAACAAGACTGAAGACTTGAAGATTGAGAATATCCCACTCAAAACTACTTGCGTCATTACTAGGTTCAGAATCCGGGTTGTTGTCAATGGTGCCCGGCCACTTTACTTTCTACAAAACTCTGGTTTGTAATAAAGAAGGCAACTTTGCCTATGGACATTTATTAATTAGTTAATTTATATTTGATGTGACGAATTGATTGCCTTTAGGACTACCTGCTTTTATTAGTTTTTTGGCGATTGTGTGCCGCTTTTGTTTTCGCCTGGATACGTGAGGCTCGTGAGGGTGTGAAAGTTTTTTTATATTCATAACCTTAAAGTCTAAAATTTTAGTGAGTCTAAATAACATAGAAAGATAACGAATCTAGGGAATTAGCCGGGGATCGACCCCGGGGTCGCATGCATATTTCTGCATTACTTTCCTTGCTTTAGACCCTTCCCCGCCTGCGGGTAGAGTCCGGATAATCTGACCTATGAGGACGAGGTGCCGGACCTGGGGAAGTCCAGTCTTCTAAAAATTATTTTATAAGCCTGTTTTTAAAAATTTCAAGCATACTTGATTGGAAGTTGTTAACTAGCATGCATTGCATTAGATACAAACTTAAAGAGTCAAAATTTTAATTGCATCAGTTTAGCATTTTAGCACCCAACATAAGTTGAAGGGGCCAATTAGGAAATCTCTAGATGTCGGCCCCAACTCTCCAAAACTTTCATTACAACATCCCTACCACTCTTTCATAAAAGACCGGACTCATCTCTATTAAATCGACTAGGTGGTTAGCTGGCTCCCCAATCCAGGCCGGGGTAAGTCCAGACCTTGCACTGCATTAGTTAGGATCGGACGATTGTGGTCCAGTGTCCAAAATAGATTTATGATCCGGGGCAGATCTTGATTATAAGACTCCAAACTTCGGGAATCTAATCCCAAATTTTTAATAAAATGCTCAACTCTAATTAAATATCATTTCAATCCAAAACATAAAGCCCAACACTTAGATTAAGTTGGACACTTTCGGATGGTTCCGGAATCTCAAAGTGTCCCCTACCTCTCCTCCTTTGTCTTCGTTAATAACTGCTCAATTTTGATCTATTCCCTTTTGAGTTTCTAAAATTCATCTCTTTTTGATATCACTCCTAGAAAATCTAACAAAATTTTGCCATTATTTTAATCGAGAGTTTTCGTAGGGGATTTTATCTCCCTACGATGTAATTAACTACGAGGGCTTGCGCTCGTAGGAGATTTAGAACCACACACACCTGATTTTAAAAAATTGATTTTTCAAAACTTAATTGGATTTCTTTGGGGAAAACTTAAAATACTAGTGATCATTATTATCATATTCAAAGAATTATCATCGAATGATATTTTCTCCCTTAAGGAGATACATCTTTCTTTGATAAGGCTTTGGATGTGAACCTAATGATCACACTTCTTGAATATTGTAGCTGGATATTCAGTTGAACCTCACTTTGACCCTTCGGTGCCATACGAAGTTCTCTTTAGCATCCGGTCATAATATTCAAGATGAATTTCATAATTCTAAATCTTAATACCGTTATGAAATTTTATTTTCACCTCTCGAGGTGATATACTTTTTCTAACGAGACAATTCGATTTTAGAATTCAATTTTAAGTCCCAAAGAAAACCAATATTTTCAAAACATATTTTCAAAATTCCACCAACACCGACGTCAGACTTCTGCTCGTCAGCGGACTTCTACTCGTCGTCAGACTCCTGCTCGTCGATGAATTTTCGCCAGTCTTCTACCCGAAGTCGGACTTCTGCACGATTCGGACTTCTAGTCGTCAGCGGACTTCTTCCCGACGTCAGACTTCTGCTAGTCAGCGGACTTTTACCTGACATAAGACTTCTGCTCGTCAGCGGACTTCTACTAGTCGTCAAACTCCTGCTCGTCGACGAATTTTCGTCGGTCTTCTACCCGAAGTCGGACTTCTTCCTGTCATCGGACTTCTGCTCATCGGCAGACTACTACTCATCATCGGCTTCTCGCTCGAATGCTACTTGCAACGCACCCTCAAACTCTCTCCTTTAGCTCTACACTCGATTGTTGACTGCTAATAGACTTCAACTCGATCGTCCATCGCCAGAAAACTTCCGCTCAAATGGCATTCAAAATCTCGTAACTCCTGCGCGCGAGGAGGGGCGCTAATTCGAGCAGGGGAAATTTCCCGCTCGCAAATAGCGAAAGCCTCAGCCGCTAGAGAGCCGTGGGGGAGGAGAAGAAATCCCGTAACTCCTGCATGCGAGGAGGGGCGCTAATTCGAGCAGGGGAAATTTCCCGCTCACAAATAGCAAAAGCCTCAGCCGCCAGAGAGCTGTGGGGAGGAGAAGAAATCCCGTAACTCCTGCGCGCGAGGAGGGGCGCTAATTCGAGCAGGGGAAATTTCCCGCTCGCAAATAGCGGAAGCCTCAACCGTCAGTAAGCCGGAGGGGGAGGAAGAAATCCCGTAGGCTTCTGCACGCGAGGAGGGGCGCTATTCAAGTAGGAAAAAATTCCAACTCGCAAATAACGGAAGCCTCAACCGTCAGTAAGCCGGAGGGGGAGGAAGAAATCCCGTAGGCTTCTGCACGCGAGGAGAGGCGCTATTCGAGTAGGAAAAAATTCCAACTCGCAAATAACAAAAGCCTCAACCGTCAGTAGGCCGGAGGAAGAGGAAGAAATCCCGTAGGCTTCTGCACGCGAGGAGGGGCGCTATTCGAGTAGGAAAAAATTCTAACTCGCAAATAACGGAAGCCCAACCGTCAGTAGGCTGGAGGGGGAGGAAGAAATCCCGTAGGCTTCTGCACGCGAGGAGGGGCGCTATTCGAGTAGGAAAAAATTCCAACTCGCAAATAACGGAAGCCTCAACCGTTAGTAGGCCGGAGGGGGAGGAAGAAATCCCGTAGGTTTCTACACGCGAGGAGGGGCGCTAATTCGAGTAGAGGAAATTTCCTACTCAAAAACAGCGGAAGCCTCAGCCGCCAGAGAACCAGAGGGAGAAAGAAAGAGTAGTTGCAAATTTTCTAAAGGCCTAAGGGGCCTATTTATAGGTTTTGGAGAGAAAGGGGGGAAGTTATTATAATTTTTGGAATTACCTTTTTTTTAGAAATTTTTAGGAATTTTTTGCAATTTTTTGGGATTTTATGGACCCAAAAATAGCAAAAAAAATGTCATTTTTCACGAAATGGGGGCCCACTAGGTCGGTGCAGCCATCGGCCACACCCCTTGACGCGGCCAGCGAAGCGATCTGCGGCTTCTGCACGTGGATCGCGGCCAGCCACGCGCGGCTGGCAGAGCAGGCCGCGACAGGGCCCAGGCGGGTCGCGGAGCAGAGCTGGGGGCCGGCAAACCGCGCAGCGGAGCGGGCCAGGCGCGGGCCAAGCGCTAGCCAAGTGTGGCCCGCGGAGCTGGCTAGGCGCGCCCTCAGGCGGAAGGCTCGGCAGGCTGGCCAGGGCGCGGCCCGCGGTGGGGCCAGGCGCGGCCGCTCGGTTGCGGGCTGCGCGCCAATACGAGGCCAGTGTGCCGCGCGTTATCTGCCGCCGGAGGGCGCGGCGGCGGCGAGCAGCGGGCGGCGGCGGCGGCGAGCAGCGGGCGGACGGCGGCAGGGCAGGCGGCGGCGGCGGCGGCCGGTTCGGCCGGTTCCACCGACTGATCTAATTCGGGACCAAATTCCGTCCCGAAAACGTCAAATCGGACGTTTTTGTGGTCCCCGCACATGTTTTTCGAGCAAGATGTTAATTTCCGGATTCGATTTCGACACTTTCGAAACCCAACGGGACCTCTATGATGGAGTTCGAGCAAGATGTTAATTTTCGGAACGCAATTTTTCGGCGTTCTGGCTGATACGAATTTTTGAAACACATATTTTTAGACTCCTAATGCTTTGACGTCCGAAAATAGGGGGGCAACTGATACGGCATCAAAAAATCATCTTGATCGGGCACGAATCTCGAGGCAAAACTAGTTGGAAACTTCAAAAATTAATTTTGGGAGCATATGAACTCCGATTTCAGCGATCTTATAGTCAAACTGAGCGTCTCGGAAATACAAACCCAACAACACCAAGATCAACCCAATCCAAGCCCAAATAAGTTCGAATCAAGGGTTCAAAGCGCTGTTGGAAGGTTCAAATCGCAATTTGAGTTTCCAAACGGTCTCTGATTTTGACGAGCTTATACTAGAATCGAACGGCTCGACGAGACAAATCCAGCGAGCCTAAGATCATCATGAATCCATCATTCATTAGTGCCTTCAAATTCCAACGAACGGTGCATGATCAAAGGATTCGAATCGCCGTCCATTCAAACCACTCCCTGTTCGCCCTTGATCTCACGCCTATTTACGGGCTATGCCACTCCAAAAAACTATAAATAGAGCCTCATTCTACACCAAAGGACTCAGTGAGAGAGAGAAGAAGAAGAGAAGGAGAAGGAGAAAGGGAATAGGAGATTCCTCACCTCCTCGACCACCGCGCGTCGGAGTTTTTCTTGCCGCCTGAAGACGCCGGAACTCTGCCGGATTTTCAGGAAATGTAGGGAATTCGCAGAATTTTGTAAATTTCGTGGAAGAAACAAATTGTATTTGGATTATCCCAACTTGTGGGACGAAATCCGCCATTTGTAATCTACGAAAACACTAGTGGAAATTTGCAACTGGGCGAGGCCCCGTGATTTTTCCCCTTTTTGGGTTTTCCACGTAAAAACTCTTGGTGTTCACTTCTCTTTTATGTTTGTGTGTTAAAATTACGTGCAACGACCGGACGCGAATTCACAAACTCTACCGCCGCGTATTTTCTAACACGCAACAATCATCAATCTAGAACAACTGTGTTTAAGGTTTTAATAAAATAGCAATAACAATAATAGCAGATAAATAAAAGTTTTAAAAATGTGTGACATCAAAATCATCATAATTGAAAAATAATTGGACAAGAAATTTATAGAGAATAAAAGTGTAAGCATAATAACTTATTATGTAATCAAATATTATTTTCTAACATATTGCACACCGAATCTTAATTGATAGTCATATTTGAACTATTTGATGATGTGATTGTTCGGACAATATATATATATATAATATTATATATATATTATATATATATATATATAATATATATATATATCATGAATAAGTTATTTCTCATATCAAAAAAGTTTTATATGATCACGTTGTATATACTTTTAATATTTATATAATCAAAAATTAGATTTAAGTGGATTTAAATTTATTATTTGTAATAAAAAATTGAAAGAAGAAATTAAATGTTTATATTTTTTATGATGTTAAATATTGCATAAGACCATGAGTTTTTATTTGCTAAAATATAGTTTTCTTCGTCACATGAGTTTGAATAAAATATTTAATAAGAATATGAACTTAAATGAATATTAATATTAAATATTATTTTTTATACTTAAAAATATTTAAATTTGATATTTAAAATAAATAATATAAAAAAAAAATATTATTCAATAAAATAACAAAAATTTCAAAAAAATTTAAGTGATTTAATTTTAAGCACAATATATAAATAAAATAAAAAATAGGCAATCAAAATCTTAATCATATAAGTATTAGATGTTATATTTATGTAATCTCTAGAATTTTATTTAGTGATAATTTATTTGTAAGATGAAACGATGATCACTTATGAGGTAAAGAATCAATGATGTTGATGATCGTTGTAGTAGGGGGCAATGACTTTCAATTATTATAGTAATTTTTAAAATCACTCAAAATATTTCAAAATTATTTTGAGTATTTTTTAAAATAATTTATTTATTTTAAAATAAATAAAAAGTTCATAAATAGTTAAAAAAACACATCAAATAAGTATTATTTTACCAAAAGAAAAAATCATCCTAATAGGTCCTTTGGAAATGCAATATAGTTAATATAAAAATTATTAGTACAACAAACAAGAGCAAATATATGATTATTTTATGCACGTCTAGTCATAAATAAAGTTAGAAGCTACTTTATTCTTTGTAGAATCTATCAAAAAAAATTGTTAAATATAAGAAATTTTCAAGTAGACATTTTAAATAACAATAATTTTAGAAGAAATTATTTTAAAATAATCATGCAAATATCAACAAACACCAGTATTTCTTTGGCGATCACATCTAAATACCTATATGTATGTACTATAATTAGATATATTAATTTACATTTAAAATTTAATGTGAATATTAAAAAATATGGAAAAAAATATAAGAAATTATATAGAAATTGGATTCGTATAAATTATATTTTGCTTCTTAAAAGTTGGATATCTATTATTTGCATTGCTATAAAATAAAGAAAAAAAATGACATTGAAGTATACTAATTTGTTTATGTTCAAATAAATTTGATTGAACTAACTTTGGAATGATCCAGAGATGTATATTAAAATACGATAGAGTTAATTTTTGCAAAACTTAGATCAATCTTATTATAAAGCATATTCAAAACATATTAAAAAATATTTATTATCTTTCACACGTAAGATCAATCAGAGTTTGGAACAATATATAGAAATATTACTTAATTTTTTAAAACAATAAAAATAAAAAATATATATATTCAATTGAAACAACCAATTGAAATTACAAACTCATATGCAGCGTAAAGAAAATCCACGAGAGTCCTTAGGAATAGCAAAACAGATGATTAGTTCAAAATTAACACCACGAGATTTTATCTCTGTTATTTAAAATAATTTTGAAGCGGCTTGTATTTAACTTTCACCCAATGGTGGGAGATTAGATTATAAATGATTAGTTCAAAATTACTTAAACTTTCAAGATTGCCTTTGATAATTAGTTCAAAAACAGATGAAAAGAAGTCAAAAAAGAAACATGAAAATGTAAGAGGTCCAAGATTACTTAAACAAAACGACCGTTGGCACCAAGAAAACTGCAATGTATTTAGAGGGTTTTCTGATGCAATGACTGTAGGATTGCATAGAAGGAAAAGAGATTGCATAGCTGGCTTCCTATGCTTCTTCCCTTGAGCTTCCATCATCAATATCCCCAGATCCCATTTGTCGCGGAGGATGCCTCTTCTGATACTCAACGCAAATGCATATCATATGAACCACGCACTGCAGCTCGTACCCAGCGATCCACAGCTTCAGATGCATCGTCGGCCTCTCCTTTCGACTCATAACCAGAACCCCAACAGCTGCTACAATGAACGTCATGTTCCACAAGATGTCGAGGAAAACCACAGTCCTTGAAAATTCAATCGCTCTGCCGATCCTGTAGTTGCTCTACGGCCATCTCCCTCACCAGCATCGATGACTCCCTCATCATTCGGCGGTTGCTCGCCCTCCGCAGAAACCGCGCCGCTCCCCTCAAGATCGGCCGCGGCAACGGTTGCAATCCACTCTCATACCCGCAACGGTACGCGCCCCAAGAAGCGGCGCATGATAAACGGCGGCTCCTGTGAGCGGGTTGAGCATCCTCGTTGCCGACATATGGATCGAAGGAAGAACTAATTTGTCAATTTGAGAGTAATTGAGCAAATGTTACCGAAAGTCAGTGTAAAGCCCTAAAACACATACTGTGTGAGAGATGTGGAAGTCCTAAGCCATCAGATCGCGAATAGCTGCATGATTTTATTCCCCCACTAACTGGTGAAGAAATTATTTTGCCACTAATTGTAGAAGAAACCTACCGTTGGAGGAACTCCGAAAGCTTGGTAAGCCGAAGAGTCAAAGAGGAGCAATTTTGTAACAGAATTTAGCTTAATAAATTAAAATTTTATTACCAAGGAGCCCAATAGCCCAAGAGAAAAACGGAAGAAATCGGAGAATGTTAGGTTTAATTGAAAATTTATTTACAGGGAAGGAATCGAAATTGGTGGCTGTGTAATTAGAAGGAAGTGGTAACGGTTAAGAATTTATTAAGTAGAATAAATATTAAAAGTAATAATTTTATGATATTTTTAAAATTATAAAATAGAATTAAGGGTCATGATAATTTTTTAATGAATAAAATGGAAGGTTAGGATTGCATGTGGGTGGAAACTCAAGCTCCTTTTATAATAGTAGTATAGATTCGTATTGAAAGGAAGTACATTGGCAATTCAAGTTTGAGAATTGGCTCTCACTCTTAGCTAAAAAAAAAGACCGGTTGCATTCATCCATTGAATGACATAGTGATCCCACCCACCAAAGTGGGGAAAGGAACCCTCATAGACACCAAAATGATAAAGAACATACCCATCTTGTCCAAGATTTACATTACTATCATCTGAAACAAATTTATGAATAATAGCCAACAACTCACAAATAGCTTTGAAACAATTCAAGAAGTTGGTTATGAAATATGTACCTCTCTTGTATAGGCCAAGAAATTCTTTATGAGTCCCAAAATATCCCTTTCAGGGGATTCATCACTTGAGGGGAAGTAGACTACTCAACAACTTCAATTTTTTTTTTTCTAAACATAAAAGAAACTAAAAAAAGGTTAATGAAAATAAAATAGAAAAATAAGATATGATTGAATGAATTAAATTATGATATTTGCCTTATAATAATAATAATATAATGTGAAAGAGATGAAAGAAAACCCCATATTCAAAAAACGAACAAGGTATAAATTTATAGTAAAAGTTTTAAATATTCAAAACACAATTATTAAAATTAGATATAGAGTAAATATTCCTTATAGCAAGACAAGAAAATTTCTCAAAAGCTACGATCACGACAAAATCACTCTGTCAACTCCCAATATAGACTTTTTCTTTCTCCTTCTCTCCTCCTTTAGTCTCGCCCTAACCCATTTTCTATTTAACCGAAATGCAAAGGAGCAAAAAGAGATTAAATAAAATCTTAATGCTTTAGGATATTTATTAATAAATAAAATATAAATACTTATTTAGATTTTCATCCTCATCACATTTTACCACACCACTATCTTCCTGGGCTTTTAAAAATATATAAAAAATCATAAAAATAACACATTTTATTTAAAATTTATGTTGAAATTGATTTGCAAAACAGACATCTAAGAGTCCCGAAATCCCCACTTTTATAGATAGGTGTTAATTTCTTATTCACAAGTGCCCAAAAATTATGAATATATATAAACATAATATTAATAATCTTATGGCGAAGACGGTTTTCAAATTTGGCTTAAAATGACTGCTAAACAAATTTATTTTCTTGGATCAAAATACATGCTATTACAATCTCCCTACCATAGAAAAACATTGCCCTTGACATTTACATGGACAAAATAAATCAATAAAGATAAATTTAATTCGTAAATTTGTCAAAATAAATCAATATGATTCAAAACCAATATTAAACACAATAAATCATTTGAAATTCATTCAAAATCTCTCAAACAATGCATGCAATCAATCATGAGTTCATTCAGTAATCAACTCCCACATACATTCAAACACAGTATAATTATGCAACATTCATTATCAATTCAATTTAAGGATTAAAATTGTATCAATGTGATCATCCCATGACACATTCCTATCCTCTTGTTGGATTAAACAGTAAAGTCATATAGGTGGAAGTGTTGGTGTAGCAGACTGTACAGATCCTCTTTGATTTGTAATTATTCTTCTTCCATATGTCCTACTTATAGACTCTTCACTATATTCTCAAGACCCCATGGTCCTCTGTCCATAGCCTTGTCTGGCTTGCTCCCCTCTTAATTTGGATCATATCCCCTCTCATTATAGTGGACAATCAGCCATTCGATGTCCTCATTGGCCACATATAAAACACTATCTAGTCATCAGAAAATATAGTCTACTATATCTCTTACCACATCAGGCACACTCTAGTATACCTATACTAGACTTAGATGTAGATCCTCTCATGTTGTTTAAAAATCTACCTCTCTTTTCACTGCTCTCCCTCATAATTATGTCATCTCCTAATCTCTTCTTTTCTCATATCATGTCTGAATAGTAAAATAGCTAAGTCATTCTCCACCAATCTCTCTCTCTCTCAACAAGATTTAAAAACTCCTTAATCATCAGCAATACAAGTGGATACCTCAATTCATCCTTCAATCCTCTCAAAAACTTATAACATTTTTGTCAGCAATATGACCAGTTTGAGGAAGGAGCATACCTCAAATGCCTATAAACCTCATACTTCATATTACATCACTGTCCTTTTTCCTTACTCCAGTCTCATGAAAGCCTCATATATATTATCAGGCTAACAGAGGTACAAAACATGTCTCTGAAAATAACAACAAACTCTATTCATGTTATCTTTGCATTCATCTTTCCTTGGAATTTCTTTCGGTGTTGTCCAATCCACCATCTCTCAGCTTTTCCTTCAAATAGGAACACTACAAGTGATACTTTTTGATTCTATGGGCACTGCATATTATCAAATATCTTATTTATCCTCAATAACTAGTCATCTACTACTTGTGGCTCTATAGTTCCCTTGAATAATGGGGGCTTCAACTTTTTGGACATAAGTAGATGCTTGTCCTCTTATGATTTCTTGTGTTCCACATGTCTACTTTGAGGCAATTACTCATAGCCTATGTATGTATGCTAGCTAGCTACATCAAACTATCAAAACTCACTAGAGTTGTTGCTGCTCTACTCTATCCATTATGTGTATGAAAGTTTGTGACGGGTGTTAAACCCTAAAGAACTAGTCCTTAGGCTAACCAAGAGGAGGTATAAAAAAAAAAAAATTTGGGTTTTTAAAATTTTTTTAAACGAAAAAAAAATTTTTTTTGAATTATTTTTGAATATTTTAAAATAAAGGATTTATGCAGAAGCAAAACAAATTTATTAATAACAAAGATCAGAGATTTTGACCATAGATCAAATCACAAAAATATGTTAAAATCAAAATGCAAAAAAATAGAAAGAACGCACTAAGATATATATAGTTCATACAATTTCCCTACGTCCACTCCTGGAGACTCCCCTCTCCAATCTGCACGAAATAGAAGTGAACTCTCTTTTTTGCTCCCACAATAGACAGAGAAGCCCTTACAAAATCTTTACATCGACCCGATGAGGCAAAGAACCTTGATTCCTCTTACTCCCTCCTATAGTAGGGAGAACATGGAAATCTTTTTTCAGCCACTTGTTGAAGGTAGAGAATCCATGAATCCTTTTACTCTCTCCTGGAGTAGGCAGAGAACCTTGGTTTAATGGTAATAAAGATCTCCCATATCCACCAAGGAATAAGAAAAGCAACTTGAAGAAGACGACAAACACCTTACTTGGACTAACCTTTATGAATCCCTCATAACTTCCCCTAATAAGGATCTCTCTCTCTCTCCCCCCTCATCTCTCAAACTCTCTCTCTCTCTCTCAAGCTCTCCCTTTTCCTTCTCAAAGCTCTCTTTCAAATCTCCTCTATAGTAAAAGATTATCTCAAGAGACAATTGAGAGAGCTTAAATAAATAGCCTTAAAAGAAGCCCTAAATTTCAATTTGTCAATAAAGATCGTCCAATATGATCGACAGATCGTCCTATAAGATTAGTACAAAAATAGCCCTTTCAGCCAAGATGATCACATTTACCCTGTACGAGCAATACAAGTATTTGTAAAAAATAGTCCAGTATGATCCTGTGATCGTTTGAGTTGATTAGTTCAAGATACTATATTGATCATTTAGAACGACATGGGATCATGGGTAGCCAATCTTTTATATATCTATCGCTGAACACCCTCTCGGAGCATCTGTACGATTCTCGTGGACAATTACAAGAAAATTATAGTTTTTATTTTTGTCTTGGATGATATAGAATTGTCCTACAAAATATAATAGATCATCCAATAAGATCTTAATGGATTGTCCTATATGATATGATTGATCAATCTAACTATAATTACTCCCCTAATCATCAGATCAATTTAGACATGATTGTCATAAATCATCCAGTACGATGTATATCATCATGTACAATCAGAACAAATTTAAAAATTAAAATATTACTTAAATTATGATTAACGACTATTTTTACAATCTGAACTAATTGTCCAATATGATTAGTTAAGTAAGCTTAATTATGAGGGATGCCTTAATTAGTGTTTCAATTTTTAACCGATTGTCCAGTACGATTTAAATCATCCTATACAATTAGTTTAAAAAATAGAAAAATCTCTAACTCACTAAATCACTCCTCTTGAATATGTGTGTACAATGTTACTTAGCTTGGGGTCCACCAGATATATTACTTGACTCAAGAAAGGTAAAAAGTATATTAAAAAATGAAATTACATATATACTCAACCCTAATCTACCTAATTTGCATTATAATTAAAATTCTGAACCTAAAAGTTAGTAAGCAGGGTAAATACAAATATACAAGAATAGCAATAGTAAAGAAACAATAATATTATTTATCATCAAAATCAATGTGCTTGGGCCCAGATTTATAACAATCTCTCCCTTTATGATGATGACAAACATTATTGTTAAAAAAATCAAAGCAAAGGAAAATTCTTATTTTTCACTTTTTTATTTTTTTAAAGAAATAACGAGACATAAAATGAACATAAAAGGAACAAGGTAAATTCTACTAAAACATAAGCAAATAAAACATACACCCCTTTTGACATCACCAAAAGAGGAGAAAAAAGAAAAACAACTAAACATAATAAAGTACATAAAGGAGACCAGTACAAACCACAATAACAAAGCAACAAACAAACTAGAAAAAAGAAGAAACCATGCCTCGTGGAAAGAGGTGATGCGTGAGTTGTAAAGTACAGTAGAAGCGAAGTAAACTGCTTGAGCCAAACTCAGACAAATCCCCTAGTCAAGCTCTACGCTATTGGGCTACGCATGCATCAAATTGAGCTAAGTTCTGATCATGCTGCTATTATTTCTCGGCTACGTAGAGTTCAAAATTGGCTTTTATTAGCTGGTCAAACCTCTAAACTAGTTGATCTATCTGGGATTACTGGTGGATAAGGGCATGTGCAGGAATAGGTCCTTCCTCTTCTGCATCAGCCTCATGGTGCACAAGGTGATAATGAGTATTGTGAAGGGTGTAGAAGGAGCTATTTGAGTAAAAAATAGGGAGGTGATCTAGTGAGCCTAGGTATTAAAGATTGTATGATTCGAATTTGATGACATAGGCGAAATTTGATATGGTCCTAATGATTAAAGTTGCTCTTTTCTTGTGAGGGGAGCTCGAGACCCTAATGCCGGTTAGATGTTCAATACAACATATTAGAAGATCAACAACATTAAAATCCTGACGAGCCATTATATAGTAGGTGGTCAGTGACAGGATGGGAGTAATATGAATCTGATCCCCATGAATAATGGAGGTGCAAAGAATATGCTATATGATTTAGTCAATTTTCACTAAGGTACTAGTTGCAGAGTCATGATCGGGGGCATTAGTTTCTTTAAGAAGGGTATTAGCAGGGCCCCAATTTAAATCAAGAACCGAAGCCAAAATATAGATTTTGTCTCCAGTGGTGGATAGGTGAAGAAATTCATAGAAATCCTAATAGGTGATTTCAATAGGGTGTCTTTTAACGTAAGATTCAAGTATAGTAAAGTCAAAATTGAAGTGGAGACTGGCAATGAATTCAAGAAGCAGTTCAAAATTAAAAGGAAAATCCAGTGTACGAATAAAGCCAAGAATAATGTGGACAAATAGGTCTAGTACCTGATAGGTCAAAGCCTCCTGATTGACAACTTTGGAGGGGTTAATCACAACAGATTTATACCGGGTGTAAAGCAGCTATCAATCAACTGCTTTTAGTCACCATAAATCGACAACACTTCTGGAAGAGCTGCCTATGAGCGCATGAGATATTTTACCACCAGCCATTATGAAAAATCAGATTTTAAAGAAAACGAAAACATAAAGAAATAATAATATTTGTTATCATCAAAATCATTGTGCTTAGACACAGATTTCCAACAGTGTATCCTGATCGGTAGGGTTCATCTATCCATTGATAAAATCCTCTTTTCTAATCATATAATTCACAAAATTAACATACATATATATACAAAGCAATCAATCAAATACAAAAAAAAATCTATACTACCCAACTTCTACCCACTTATAAATTAATTCTTATAGCTCTAGTTACAATCCAATTCATGAAACAAATTTGTATACTATGCATTTACAAATTTGATAAATAAATAAAAATACAAAATTATTAAAATTATAAAAAAGGAAAAGGTTCCTTAAAGCGAGACGAGTAAATTTCTCAACAAGCTTGACTGACGAAAATTGCTCTACGGCACTTCCAAATATAAGCCTCCTTTTCTCTTTTCTCTCTTTCTCTCTTATTCTCCCTAAACCATTCTATGTTTAGTCAAAATGAAGAGGAGAAAAAGGGATTAAATAAAGTCTTAATGCTTTAAGATATTTTATAATAAATAATGATATAATATTAATAAATTACTTAATTTATTTAATTTTTTGGAGAACATTTGGGGCATAGCCCATATATTAATGATAGAAAATTGCAACTAAAAATGAAGACCTATAAAAAACCAAAAGATAACCAAACTAAAAACAAAACAAGAAAAAGCCCATTCCAAAAGGGGTCTCAGGATGGTACCAACCCCTAAGCATCATAACACATCAGCATGGGATCAGAAGACAAATTGCCACAAATCAAAGGGAGAGCCTAAATAAATGTCACTAACCACGTTTGTCACAAAGGCCATAAAAAAAGAGCAGATTGCTTGAAGACCATAACTGGTAGCAACCGAATAAACCAAAGGAAATAAGAAAGTCATCCAAAACCAGAAGGCAGTGAGAGTCTACAAGCAATCTGGATTTAATGCATAAGTTGGCCCCAATCATCATCGATCACATCAAAAGTCACACCAAAATGAAGGCCAACAAAGATCGAGAGATCTAAAAAATAGTCTAAAACAAAAAGAGAATTTTTTACCGTAACAAAAAACATAGGCCATGAAGAATCAACTAAGCGCAGTGAACCAAGCTTATAGCTTGTGAAAACACTTTCATTTCCTAACTTTGTGAAAAATACAACTTTTAATAACCAGTAGGAGCTGAGTGGGGCTGTTATAGCAATCAGAGAAGCGATAGAGGTTTTGTTCCTTCCATAAATGATAAATTGTGAAAACAACCACAAGATAACAAAAATTCTTTTCCCCATAATTGAACTGCTGCAAGCAATCAATAAAATCATAGAATTGTTGAAGGTTTGACCTTAAAAGAAACCCCTCAAAAACAGGAAGAACTAATGTAATTACCAAAAAAGAGAAGTCACAGTAAAAAAACATATGCTTGTGAGTTTCCTGAGCATGTTGACCAAAAGGGGCAGGATGGGTTAATGGGGATAAGTCTTTTAATAAGCACATCCGCACATTTTAACTTCTCAATAATAGCCATCCAAGCATAGAAGGAATATCTAAGAGCATTATGCTTATGCCAAATAAATTTATGCCAGGTAACCTCTTCCAAATTGAATAAAACTGAGCAACAAAATTCTTGAAGGTAAGATTTAGTGAGTCATCCCAGGACATAGCTGGTTGCTCAGTAATAGGGATAGTGTAGATAGCAGAACGAAAAGACTTTCTGCCCGGCGAGGTTAGGAAGCTTCCCAATCACAAATAATGCAATGTAAACCCTTTAACCATGTGGAAGAATCAAAACTAAATGACGGATTGAGATCAGTAAATAAGGTACCATAACAACCAGCGAGGTCGCCAAGCCATAAATAAATTTCGCGATGAGGGGAGACAACAAAGGAAATGTAATTTTTAATTTTGTGGGCTTTGATGCAAGCCAAATTCCAAAATGTTAGAAGTAGTGGCAGGGGGATGTTTCCAAATCAAAATGTATTTGGACCTGAACCAGTTGCTAATGGTGGACTGGATATTATATATATGCCAAATAAAGGAGTAGGTGGTTGCATGATAAATAGCCTCAAAAGAGAGAATACCTAAGCCACCACACTATTTAGGAAGGGACGAATCCTTCCAAGATATGGTATGAAGTTTTCTCCCACTAATGAAGCCATGATAAAGAAACATAGAGCAAAGTTTGGAAATGGTTTTTTGGCAAGCCATATGTATTTATTCAATTTTCAATAAAAAATTTATATGAATATATTTGGGATTTTTAAAAAACATAAAAAAAATATTCATACAATAACATATTTTATTTAAATTTATGATGAAATTGATTTGAAAAACAGACACCTAATGGTCCCGGAATCTCTGCTTGTATCGATAGGTGTCAATTTCTTAATAATTTTCACAAATGTCTAAAAATTACAAAATTATTAATATAACAAAAACATAATAATATCAATCTTATGGTGAATATGATTTCAAATTTGGTTTAAAATAACACCTAAAAAATATTATTAGATTGGTCAATTAATACTGGTTTCATAAAAAATACATCAAATATCATATAAACTATTACAAGCATGCTTAAATTTTATTAGAACCATGATTCAAATATTATTTGAACAAAATTTAAATCATGTTTGAACCTTGTTAAAAAATTACTTAAACTATTGTTTGAGCATGGTTTGAACATGACTCAAACCCCTATTTTGTGCTCATATGGAATTTATTTTATTTGAGTTGACTTATTCACACTGAACATTTTTGTAGAGAGGCATTACACTACTCATGTTTCATATAGAGATGTAAGTGTGATGTATAAAGTTGTTAAATAGTTATACTTATGATAATCTTTGCAGGGTTATATAGACTTAACATTAATTAAGAAGTGTGTAGAAATTGGTACTTCTATAACTTTTAAGATGCAAAGTCAAAGTAGAAGTCAGAGCAAGGTAAGATTTTTACACTTTATATATATAAAAAGAGAATATATATATATATATATAATATAAATATATAATATAAATATATATATATAGATATATATAAATATATATAAGTATTCTTAGAAACTATTAAAGCCTGAAAAAAACTGAATGAGAAGAGACAAGTTTCATAAGTTTGAAGTGGCTAGAACACTCACTAAATACCTATTTGAAGAGAAATTCAGTTATGTTGTTTTATAGATATTATGAATGCAGTCGACTATAATAAAGTTATAATTTGTTGTATTAAAGTTATTGTGAATAGAAGCTATTGTATTAAAACTATAGTATGTTGCATTATATCCATATTCCATTGTTATTGATTGCACTGATCTATTGTATCAAAGTTATAGTATGTTCTATTATAGTCATTTTGATTACACTGTGATGCATTAAATTCATAATAAGTACGTTCAGCTACAACTACAATAATATACTCAATGTTATTTTGAAATTATAGTATATTATGTCATAGTTTGCTCAAGCCCAATTCAAACTAAGATCAAACTAGGTTCTAATGTAAACTTATTAATCCATAATATGGTGTACTCGTTTATATCATGAGCTAAATTATTTGTATACAATATTTGAATCATGTTCAAATTGATTTTGAGATTATTGAATATTATTTAAATGTGGTTCGAACACGATTCAAATATTGAACCAAAGTTAATCAAGAATTTTAAGCAGAAAATAATTTTTAAAAAAGCTTTGAATAATTTAGAGTTTCAAAAAAAAAAAAAAAAAAGACAATCAAAATGATAAGCATTATAGTATATATTAAAACAAATCACTAATATAAACCATGATACATGAATTAACATAACTTAAATATATAAAACAATCAATATAATTATACCATCATTAACTACATGATAAGAATATATAGGTACTTAACATATCGTTATAAACTCGTAAGCCAGCCTTTAAACCAAATAAAATTACATCAAATAATGTTACAACTACGACATAGCACAAGTACTTGAAATTTAAATTAGGTTATAAAAGAAAGGCTAGTGTTTTTCTTTTGGTTAAAATAAGTTTGGATGTAGTTATCGCCCCTCCTGACATTGGTAACCCTAGGAATACCATAAAGGAAACAAAAAGAAAATCCTAGGTTCAAAAATGAACATATTCGAACGTTGTTGGAACCTTTTGTACAGCGATTGAAACTTACAGATTGGTTGAAATTAAAGGTGGCTGATATAAAGGCATAAATAGAGATAATTCATGATCGAGGAAAATTAATGAATAATATTTTTTTCTCTCCTCAAGTTTTTTTATTTTTCTTTACATTAATATCCTCTAAATGCATCTCATCTACATGGATATGTTTATGCATATATAAATTTAAAGTGTTGAGGGGCAGGGGCGGAGCCAGAATATTTTTTATGTGGGGGCACAAATCATTGAAGTAATTAAAGAAATTCTCAACCTTTTTTATCCGGGCTTGGGTCCGGCAATGCGGTTTTAAAAAAAAATTTTAATCATTAGATTCATTATAAAAACATAAAATATATGATAAAGCAAAAAAACTTACAATTGAGAACACTAATCTTGAGATTCTTCTTATCTGACATCAATAATTTCTCTCGTCAAGTTTCATTTTTTGGAATCGTTGTACAATCAAGTCATTGTCAATACTATTAAAAATATCCTTTTCAAAATAAGTAAGTAAACAATTATTCATTCCGCAAGTGTCTCCCATACGATTGCGTAAAAACATTCTTTATTAATATTCATTGGCAGAAAATACTCGTTCAAAAAAACTGTTGATGTATCAATTGGCAATATCATAGCCAGCTTTTAATAAGTAAAACAACCAAGGATAAATATCATCTTCATAGTATCCACTATTTTATGAGCAAGTTCGCCAAGCCCTTTTAAATTCATAAATGCATCATTCGATCTCATATTAATAATAAAGTTTTCAATAGAATTGTAGACTATAAGACCACTCGAAATTCTTTGCTTCTGAAATTATCTCTGAATGAGAAAATAATAACATTAACAGAGCAATAGAGAAGCTTTTATATTTTTTTAAGTGATTTTTCAAATGATATTCCGAACAAAAGTTTTGTTCTTAAGTGAATTTTCAATTCCAAATAAAACTTTTGTTCAAAATAGAGTAATAATGCAACAAAATGAATTATTTTATTCAAAACAAATAACTTTCATACTCGGTTGGAGTATATTACTTCAAGTAAAAAAATCATATCTTTCTCTCTCCCTAAAAAAATTCTCAAGATGGCTGCAAGTCTGAAAAACACTTAAAAATATTTCGGAAATACCTAAGGCGGAATGAACACTTTCCATGAGGAAGAGAAGAACTGAATTGAACCTTGGCCTTCTGAGAAGAAGACAGAATGAACTTAAATGAGAAAGCTTTGTTTAGAAACAAGAAATCTGGATGAAATACCGAAATGGAGGCCTTATTCTCTGGTTTGCGGCCAAGCACAACCCACCCGGAGTGACTCTTTTGCGTGAATGGTCGCCGCTCATGTCATCGCTATTGGCCAGATGCGGTAAAAGAATATTGGGAAGGAAAACAAACACAGTTATGGAGAAGAGTCTCGTGAAAGGCAACAAAAATAAATATATAATAAATATATACTATATATATATAAAAATATAAATATAAATATATAGATATATATAATATCTAAATATAATATAATATAAATATATATATATATCTAATATAGTACATATATATATTTATTTATTTCTTTAATTCCAGTGGGGTGCCTGTGCCCCGGCAATGCCCCCATTGTGTATCCGCCCCTGTTGAGGGGCAAGTTTGAATCATGTTCGAACAATTTTGAATTAAATTTGAATGAGATTTGAATTTGTGTTGTTAGCACTAAACATAGTTTCAAATTTGATGGTTTAACATTAGGTATGAATTCTACATTTGATCTTTGTTTGCCTAAGGACCACACACTAAATGTGAAGTTCAATCTTTTTTTTTTTATGTAAGGCTCTCTATTTGACTTATATATCTAGAAATTTAAACACTAACTTCTATATATTCGAAGCAGCTCAGAAATAATTAAGCCCATACAACTGAGGGATCACTCAAAGATGAAGAAAAATACGAATTGAAAGCAGGTGATTGATGTGATAGAAGAGAGATATTTCAACAGCTATGTTTGTTTTGAAAATTTCATAATATCACTAAATATTTTAACTTATGTTGTTATTGTATGGGTAATTTTATAAGTAATTTTCAGGCGTATTTCTTCAAATAAACTAACAAAAAAGATATTTTACCATAAATGGCTATTCTGAGGCCTATAAAGTTAAATTTCTTTAATTAAATAAAGAAATGACTCATTTAGTGATATTAAGCTATAAATCTTATTTTAATTCATAATGATTTCTTTTGGGTAGAGTTTCAAACACTAGTTTAATAGTAGTATAGATTGATTCTAGTGATTTTGACATAGAATAAAAATGCAAGTTTTAATATAGTATATCTACGAAGAAGAAGGTTTAATAATTATCATTATTCTAAAAACTTCACAAAACTAGAGAATGTTAAGGCTAGATTATAGTCGAGTAAGATACTCTCCTCAAGATTTTGTGTCTGCAAGAGGCAATGATCGAGTTTTACAAGAGAAACTTTTAAAAATTTAGCATTTCTCTCTCCATAAAAAATGTCTCTTTGATGCTACAAATAAATTGAGCCAAGCCAAGTAAAAACTTGCTTGAGCTTGGTGTTTTTGCTAAAATTAAGCTCTAGCTCGAGCTTGAGTTTGATTCCAGTATTTATAGTAGTACTTTAGCTTCATGCATTTAAAATTATGGTTGCTTGAGCTTGGTTTGAGCTTAAACGCTCCGTAATAGCTAAACAAATAACTTAATAAGTACATGAACAACCAAGACAATCACATGAGCCTTAATAAGTACATGAACAAGCAACACTATTGAGCAACTTGCTAGTTATCTTAATGAGTCTTATCGAGCCTATTATTGTGCAGTCCATTTAGCTTAAAAATGAGATCATGTTTGACTAAACTACTAAATAAATAAGAATTCCTCGAGCATAAATAATTGTCGTGTTCATAAACTAAAGCAATATAATATGAAGAAGACCAAGGCTCCTATACAATCACATATTAAACAAATCTGCAAATGAGTCTTAAAAAACATATTATCAGTTCTTAAATTAACATATTATCGAGTATTTATTGAGCTTTTCAATGAGCTTATTCACTAGCTTTAAATGATGTTGTACATAATTATAATAAATCAAACACAGGTCCATTCAACCTTGTTCATTTGCTATAAAGTATTTATAATAGTTTTAAAGTATTATTAATGAGCTCTAATTATGCTAAGGCACGATTGCTTGTCGACTGTATTTGGCTCATTTAATAACTTAGTTCCACCCCTCAAATATAATGTCATTTCCCAGCATGAGAATTTCAAACCAGGAGGTTTCCTCCACCCTTCTAATTCCATATGTTGTGGCGAAGTATAAAAGCAATAAAATGGTTTGAAAATTTAAATGAAGGAAGTTATGTTAGTACTTGAATGAAGAAGAAGGGACCGCAAATAATAAAATTTCAATTTAAGTAACTCTGCTCTCTCTCTTCTCTCTCACACTCCTCTCGTTCTCTCATCTCAAAATAGAACTCAATTAAGAAGTTATATCATCAAAGTATTAAGGAGTATGAATATGCATTTCAAAGAGCTTAGATAATTGGCTTGTGTTTACTCAGAAAAAATGATGTCTAAACCATGCCTCTTGTGTCATAACCCGACCCGATATAATCCAATATCACAACAGCCCGTATCGTGTCTGATTGTGGCAAGGTTGACCCCAATATCATGGTCAAAGAATCTTTGAAATAAAACTTTCAATCTATATACTACACAGAGCCACTATTGATTGCAATATAAAGCGAAAGACTACTAAATCTCAACACAATTTTCTATATATCATCAAAAATATATATAATATGAAATTTATCTACAACAGTACTTAGCAACATAGAGCAAAGCTGATATAAAAGCCAAGATTACAAAAATAAAAACTAACGTCCAAACAAACCTATAATAGAGATTAGTGCTTGTTATCTAAACCACTCAGCCTTTTCCTTACCTTTTCCTGGGCTTGAAAGCAAAAGAAAAAAGGGATGAGCTAACACGGCTCAGTAGGCTATCATAGCCTAAAACAGAAATTAATAACTAAAACTAAAAGAACTGTGAATTGAATCATTTACTTAAATTGACTTGAATACAATTAAATAAATACAAAAATTAACTAAAGTATAAATAAATAATTCTTAAAGATTATCAAAATAGCTCTTAAGCCTAAATTTTAATATATTTATCAAAATTCCATATCGGCACTCATTAGCACCGGCATAACAAAATCCCACCTCGGTCACCAACTAGCGTCGGCATCACCAACACTGAGTTCAATCGACAAAAACTCCATCTCGGTTTGTCAACCTAGTGCCAGTGGCCGGCATCACAATACTTCGATAACATAATCTTACCTCGGTTACCCACTGGCGTCGACATCACATCACATCACCACACATCACATCGCATTTCTTTCACATTTTTTAATGTATTTCATTAATTAAAGTATAATTCGACTAAATTCAAAAAATTACCAAAATGCTGTAAGAATAGACAACGAAATTACTACTCAGCAAAAATTCAAAATTTCTATACAAACCTAAATTATCAAAGATAATGTAAAATATCATTCTAAAGCTTTAATTGAATTGAAGCACTATGTATGGATGCCAAAATAAATTTTTGAGTAGGCAATAATCACTGCTTTTTTTAAAATTACCAGGCAAAAAATTCCAGAATATACTCAAAATGATCATAATCACATTCTCTATACAATATAAAAAAATACATGGTCAAAATTTTAGCAAAATAAAGTTATCGTCATTTTTTATAACGGAAATATAAATTTAATCAAAAAATATCAAATTATTAAAAACTGAAATAGGCAAAAGTAACATAGCTTGAGATAAGCAAATTTTCTAGCTCGGCTAATAGGCGAAATCGCTCTACAGTTGTCAAAACCTTGCTTTTCTTTATTTACTCTCCTCCCCCTGCTCTCATTTTCTCTAAGAATATCCCAATCGTTTCCTTCCGCTTAACCTGAACTTAGCTTAGGAATTAATTATAATGGTAAATGGTATAAGGTATTTATAATATAATAATAAAATATATAAACATAATTATATAATTTATTCATTTTTTTAACCAAAAATAATAGAAATTCTTTTTGAGATTAAAAAATTTATAGAAAAATATTAATAAAATAACTTATTTTATTTAAAAAATTATGGTAAAATCAATTTTCAAAACGGGCACTTGATGATCCCAAAACACCTACTTATACCGTTAGGTACCAATTTCTTAAGAAATTTCATCATTGTCTAAAAATTATCAAAATATTAGGAAAACTAAAACATCACTATAGAGATGTTTTTTGCAAGACAATTTATGATTTGGACTTGTAATGACTTTTGAATTAATTATTGTTGGTAAAAATGTAGTTTTTTAAAATTTTTGAGTTATAATATCTTGGGACCAGAGTTTCATTCTTCATGAGATAGATTAATTTTTAATTAAACTCATTTCTATTGATAGTTATGTCAAGTTTTATTTAGATATAGGGTCTCAACCTCCTATGAGGGCAAGCTCTCATAATTTATTACCCCTCTCACTTGTGAAAGAGCACTCTTAATTAAGAAAATGTTACTATAATATGGATTTAATTTAATTTTAGTACTCTAGAAGATGTGTATTTGGATTAATGAGAGATGTTTATGGGTGATGGAGGTATACCTGCTAGAGATCTCATGATTTCATCGTCTTAAAATGAAAGTTCGTGAGGGTTGTGAAACCCTAAAAACTAGTCTCGAGGCTAACCAAGAGGGGGATGAATTAGTATTTAAAAATTCTTTAATGATAAAGAAAAAAATCTTTTTATAATTTGATGGGGAAATGAATTAAATTTACAATAAAAATATAAAATAACATTTTTCACCCACATAGTTAATCGCAAGAAAAATAAATATGGAATTAATAAAAGGAAAGAACACACCAAATTTATAGTGGTTCGGTCCAACCTTACATACGTCCACTCCTTGGAGGCATCCTCTAAATATTGTACTAAAATATTTTAGTCTCTCCTTTTTTCCACCATAATAAGGAGAAGTCCTTATAAAATCTTTCCACCAACCTAGTGCAGCAGAGGACAAAAACTCCTTTCACAGGCAGAGAACCTTGCCTCCTTTTTCTCCCTCTAGGAGATGGAAGATAACCACGAATCCCTTTCACCTTCCTCGATGTGGCAAAGTAGCCGGGTCCTATGACATCGAAGGGATCTTCTTCTTCCCAAAACTTCCCTCAAGATGAATCTTGAATCCGATTGTACTAAGGTTTAGGCTTGCTGGAGAAACCATGTGAAATCTCCTTCATACTCCCTTGAAACCCTATTCAAGGATCTTCTCCCTCTCAAACTTCACCCTTTCCTATCTCTCTTTCAAGTTTTCTCTAGAAAAATAGAGACATAATGGCTACCAAAGACACTTACCAAGTACCTTGAGAAAGCTTAAATAGAGGGCTTTAAAAATCCTTAGAAACTCAATTCTACTATTAAAAATCATCAAGTACGATCATGGTTTAAAATTACGCAATAAGAGACGCGCCTCAACACAATTTTAAACTCTTAAGCCTCAAAGCCTACACAATGAGAGCTGCCATTGAGTCGTACGCCTCAAGTTTAATGACGCGCGACTTAAGGCGCATCTCATCTCATGTTTTAGAGGCGTCTACCTCTTAAAATTAAAAAAAAAAATCCTAACCAAATATATATCTATTCGGTTTGGCCCCCATATCAGATGAGTTCTTCGGCGTCATTTTCCAAACATTAAACTAGGTTTCTTTCTCCCTTTTTTCTTCTATTGATCAAAATTTTCCCCTCTTCTTGAGTTCCTTCCATTCAACCATCATCGTCTTCCTTCCATCATGAGTTTCTCTTCACCTATTGCTTGGAGTACGTTCTCTTCTTCCATAAGTTGGGCTGGAGTCTCCTTCGACTGATCATTGAAATCTCTTCTTCTTTGTGGTTCCATCTATCACCTTATCCTGAAAATATAAGATCGGCCTATTCTGTCATAAGGACCTCCATATTCTACTGAGTAAGATTCCATAATCAATCTATCTGCTCGGTACCACTTAGTATAGTTCGGTATTGCTAGGTACATACTATGGTACTTGCTGCTCGGTACGACTTGGTACAAAAATGTTTTGTACCACTAGGTATATGCTTGATACTGCTAGGTGTATGCATGCTCGATATCGCTTGGTACATGCTTGGTACAACTAGATATATGCTCGGCATCGCTAGGGGGCAGTGCCCCCTTTGATCCTTAGTTGTCTAGCCATAATTATTTGTATTCATTCAATTTAAGTTATAGTCTTAGTATTATCAACTTCTTAATGCGTGCATACTTATAATAATTTTCATAATGTAGACAATAAGTGAAGCATTAAGTATTGGGTTTGAATATATGCCAACTAATATATTCGTTCCTCATAAATTAAGGTCAGAAGCAAGGATCAACTGCATCAAAAATACGTAATAAACAAATCAGTATTGGAAACATAAACAATCATGTGTAATTAGGACGAATGTATAAAATAAATATCTAACAAAAATGCTATTATTGTAATAAAGTTATGAAGTGTGTGTGACAAGGAAGAAGGATCACACTTTCAGGTCCGACCAAGAATGTTGCTGCCTATGCTCTCAAAGTTCGTGATACTGAATGGGAAGGAAATAAATTTATATGTGAATAAGTCTACCATGTCAAAACATCTTACATAGAAGCAAGACCCTAAACCCTAAACCTTAAAAATTTGTATAATATATATTAATTCAAATAAATTCTAAATATCTATTAAATTAAGATTATATAACCTAATTATAATATTTTATTTTATAATATTATTTAGTTATATTTTACTTGCTCATTTGATATCTCAAAAACACTCGTTAGATATGTTTATAAATAGACTTATTCAAAACTCATTTGGTTCAAAAAGTCTTGCTAGTTATGTTGATAAACTTGTTCATTTAGTAGCTTAAAAACACTTGTTATATATGCTCATGAATGGGCTCATGTGATAATTTAAAAAATATTTACTAGATATTTTTTTATGAGAATGCTCGATGTAATTGTTTATTAGTAATCTTGATAATGCTCATTTGTTAATCTAATGAGCATCTTGAAGTAGAACACATTTATAGCTCAATAAATAAAGCTCGAAAACACAAAACAAACCAAACATGAACAAAACACCAACTAAACATGAACATCCATTAATTTATACGAATCATGCTTAAACATAAACTTAAAAATATGAATCAAGCGCAAATTGAGCTTGAACAACTAGATAATAAATGAACTTAAACATGAACAAAAACCTGCTTAGCTCCACTCGGTTCATTTGTTGCCCAATTTTTTCTTAATTACCTAAGTTTTGAAATAGCAGATATTATAGCCAGACTAGGAAAATTTATGTGGCCAGTTCTTAGTTTAGATGGGACATTAGTAAGAAGATAGAAGGTGAAGAAATAACTATAGGAGATAGTAGTGAAAGAAAGAGCATATTTTTTGAAGTAATGCAAAACTTATAATACTAGCTGACAACATGCATGAGTGCCCCAAATATGGTCAGAGGCATACATGATAGTTTTATTTGATCATATAATAGTGTTTTAAAAGTTGTTAGGTTGAACATAGAATAATGGATTCCCTATAGAGAGGATACAAACAGAGATCTACATCCATGACATATAAGTTAAAATAAGCATATGGATAGAGACTTGCTAGATCTTGGATGTCTAATTAAGATTTTATGAGTGAGAAAGATAGAAGAAATGTGAGTGGAAGTTAAAATTATCCCACACTATTAGTGATGATTGCACCCCTAATACAACTAAGAGTAATAGTTTGAGTCAGTTAGACAGGTCCACTAATATAACTAGTTCTCTATCCTGAATATTATTATGAAGTTTTATTAGTTATGGTTGAATTACATTTTTTATATAATAATTTATATGATTGGTTGATTAACATACATACATGTGTGAATGAATAAGTATATTATTTAATTGAAATGATTGACGTGACAAATAATTAAGACTCCATTCTATTTGTTAGTGGTTTATAGTGGGAAATATTTAGAATGATATTTTCTAAGGTTAGCTAAACTAAATAACCCAAAGTTTATACATAAATTAATATAAAGAAATTTTTGTTGAATGAGAACTATGGCCTTGAGCTTGAGGCATTGACGGAGGCCCATGAGCGTATGGGGTTCTATGGTGCCAAGGTCTTGGGTTTTTTGGAAATAAAGGAAGAACTAAAATACTCCTGGGTCAGAAAACTTCTTCTAAATATATAACAATAAAAATAGCTAATAAATAAATATCATCTATAACTATATAAAAATCTAAACAATATATATAGTCAAAATCCATAACAATAAATCTCAATCTCACCATATTAACACCTCCTCTCACATGGAGAGAGAGAGAGAGGAGAGAGAGCGGAGAATAGAGAGTGAAAGAAGGGACCGAGCACAAATTTTTCATCACTCTAATTATAAACTATGGCATCAAATCATGGTAGGTAATGTAATAACCATATATTAATCACAACCAATATATATTTTGTTCATTTGATAAGTCTAGATATGAAGAATCATCTTCGTCATAAGAAAATATTGTGCTGTATTTATAATAACTTTCTCCTAATTTTAGGGGTAATTTCAAAACTGGACACTTGTCGTAACATTTAGGGCTTTTGCAATCTTTAAGTGTCTGATTTGCATGCTAATTTCATAAAAATTTTAAATATGGACTATTTTATAGATTATTTTTAATAATTTTTGGAGCTTCAAACTTGAAGATATAAGAAAATTTATATGAATTTTATACTGAAAATTTAACAAAGTTTCTAATTATATTTAAATTATTTTATTATTTTATTATAATTTTTTTGTCCATACAATAATTTGCTTAACCCATTTTTTTCCTCCTCCATTTAGCTAACAGAGAGTAGTGATAAAATTAAAGGAAAAAGAGACAAGACAAGATGGAGAAATCTAGGTTTGGTGGTCTTGGAGCTGATTTTACTAGCTGGTCATGTTAGGAAATTTGCTCGTTTCATTGTAAAGAATCAATACCATATTTTTAATTTTGATGATGTTTATGTATTTAATGTTTTATGCTTTTTAATTTGGTTAAAATTTGCAAATGTTATGATATCTTAATTTTTATTAAATTTTCACCGTATAACTTTTATATATGATAGGTTTCATCAACTTGAGTATTTTGACATTAATATATTAAATTTCACTGGAATTTTTATTTGTATTGGGAAAAAATGTCCTAAGATGGGTAATTTGATAAAATTAGAAAATTATTAGATATGTCATGCTATTTAATTTTGGAATTATATGTTAATGAAAAAAGAAAAGATTGGAAGTTTTGAGTTACACTATATTTCTAGTTGTCATATAATTTGTGATATTTTAGAATTCACTTCATATGTTAACATTTTAATGTTTTATATAAATTTATAACCTCATTAGTAGCTAACACAATTTTATCATTTTATTTTTACGCAATCTTTTGAAATTGAACTTTATGCCTCAAAAAGCCTTGAGGCTATACGCCCGCATCACGAAGGAAAAACGCCTCAATATCCAATTACGCAATTTTATAAACATTTATGTACGATCGATCATCGTTTATGTGCGTACGATTATACAAAATAACCTTTTTTCGATGTTCCCACAGCCAAAACAACACTTTCCCTCTGTATGATCAGTTCAAGTATTTGTACTGATCGTCTAGTATGATTATACGATCATTTCGGATGATTAGTTCAATATTTTATTTTATCATCTAGAACGTGGATTTTGTGGTGGGGTGGCAAATAATGATGGGTGGTGATATACATATCATCCTGAATATCCCTCAAGACGTCCAGTATGATACTGCTGGATGATTAGAAGAAAAATTATGATTTTTTGTAACTTATGGATTATGGGACCGTTCCCAATAATTGTAGTAAAATCATGTAATAAGATCATCGCCATATTCCTGAATAATCCAGATCATTTTAATCAAACCATAAATACACACCTCATCATTAGGAACTAAATTTAGCATGATTATCATAGAACTTCCACAAACGATGTAATATTTCAATCTCGATGAATAAGCACAAAATTGTATCATAAAATCTTATAACCTAATTGATGAATTAGTCGGCTATTTTCAAGATCATAACTGATCAACCTGGATGATCTAAATCGTTCAATACAATTAGTTTAATTTGAAAAATACATCAAAATTAGATATTGTGATGAGCTGATCATACAGTACGATATAAATCATACATTATGATTAGTTTAGAGATATGACCATCTAATTTTAACTTAATTTTGCTTCCTTGAGTGTGTGTGTGTGTGTGTGTGTGCATTATACCAAGCAAGCAAAGAAAAAAACATCCTTTACAGATTTTACTTACAAGAAATCCCCCATAAATACATCAAAATATTACAAGTTCTTTACACAAAAAACCTAATTTATCTAAATTGAGGCCTTAATCTTTGTTTGATGGTACAGTGGTACTGCCAGAAAAATTAGCACACACAGCACACAAAGCAAGATATACAATAACAAATACAATAAGGCAAATCGGTATGTGAGGAGCCCCACAATATTTGTTATTATCAAAAACATAAACTTGTGAGCTTGAGCTGCAACATAAAAAATACCAATGATCTTAGTTTACCAATTTTAATGACACATAGGATGTAACATACTAAGATTCTAATTAGCCAGCCATGGCTCATTGTCCTTCCTTTCAGGAACCCCGAACGGGGGTGGACCATAGGTTGTAAAGTCCAAGGAATCTAATTACAAGCTATGAGTTGCCTCCTCTTATGGATCCCGAGTAGATTAAGGTGATTTTATATAGATTTTTATTTATTATGATTTTTGGATGTTTAATTAATCTATTGGGCTTATAACATGAAAGTTATCCCGAATAAGTTTTGAGATTATGCATATAGCCATTGGAAGGTCCAAATTTGATTAATTTGAGGCTTAAATCCATTGGAATGCTTAAATTTGATTAATTTGGGACTTAGATCCATTACAACACTTGAATTTACAAATTACTCATATTGTGAGTCATACAACCTTGCTCTATAGGCGAGACTGCCCAATAAATTATGATTGAAGCGGTCTTCACATCCATTGGAAAAGCATGAAGATAACTGACTTTTGCATACAATTTATGAGCTTAAACAGTAAATTTTTAATAGACTAAATATTTGAGATATGTTGAAATTGAGCATCCAACGAAATCTAGTTAAATTTAGCACACTTCCTATGTGTATACTAACGAGCTAATGAGTCTGTGCTACATGTTAGCAATTATTTTATGCAATTCAACATATTGGTATGAAAACTAAAATTTTGGGAAAAGGGAGTTTAATAACAAACTTCAAAATTTTCGATCTAAATATTTTTCCTTGCAAGTAAGAAATAATTTTTATGCAATTCAAAATATATTGAAACTAGATAATTTAAAATATTTCCCTTTAAAACAAAATTCAATTTTCCATTTTTACAAGCAAATAATCGACAAATTTTTAAATTTTTTTTTTTTTGGGAAAACCCGGGGCGTAAAGCCCATATATTAAGAACCTTGAATCAAATTAGAAGTAAGCGCTGGCAAGAAAAGCAAACAACAAAAACTATCAAAATTTACACAATGACTATAACAAGCATACAAAGAATGGACTTAAAAACAATACAAGGACTCAGAAATAAGGCACAGTCAACATCATCAAAGAGATCAAATGAATTCTCGGATTGCCAGGCGAAGGCTCCGGTTGCCAGAACATAACCCAAAGGAAGCAGAAGCAGAGAGATCCCAACAGTACTGGCCATTACAGCACCCCCGGCCTACATACAGGAGCACCACAAAAATGATCCAGGTTGCAACAAAGGCCTTCCATGGTTCGAAGAGACAGGTCATGCTCATGATCGTCTTATTGTTTAACATCCACCTCCAATGCCAGCTATAGTCATTGTAGTATACCCGAGAAATGATAGCAAGATAATCCTGTTGAGATTCGTTCACTATAAATAGGGTTGATAAACCTAACTTATATCCCAAGGCATTCCAGCGGGGGGGGGGGGGGGAGGGGGGGGGGCGGGGTGGGGTGGGGGGGGGGTGGGGGGGGGGGGGGGGGGGGGGGGGGGGGGGGGGGAGGGGAGTTTTGGGGGGGGGGGGGGGGGGGGGGGGGTGGGGGGGGGTTGGGTGGGGAGGGGGGGGGGGGGGGGGGGTGATTGGTGATTTTTAAAAAAAAAATTATCCCTCTTAGTATGTTGAACTAAATATAAACTTTAATGAATTTTTAGAAAAAGTTTTTTCATCCACAATTTTAGAACAAAAAAAATGCAGAAAATAAAAAGGATAAAATAAAAGACACAAAATTTATAGTGGTTCGAGTACCTAAACAGACCTACATCCTCATGCACCCATCTCACTGGAGAGTCTCCCACACCCCAATGCGAGATACATTTGGCGCTACACAATACCAAATACCTATCGTCTGTCAGTTCCTTTGAGCCAGACTCTACAATCAAGTGTCGGTAGAGACCATTACCATGGCTGTTCACCCACTACCCGGTTGGCAGAGAACCCTCCGTCTGTTTACACTCTCCAGAGTCTCAGAGAACCATATCTCCTTGACATAACTCACTTCACAAGAAATCTAGAAGGAAAGAAAGAAAAGAGTGATGTAATCCCAAATCACAAGTAGAGATTCTTACCTTGAACACCAAGTGAAGCCTTCACACTCCAGTGGTATGAATCCCCTTTGAATTCTCTCCTCACACTCTCTCCTTGACTCTTCTTTCAATAGGCATGAGGATCAATGAGCAAAAAGATTTGGTGGCAGTATAAATTGGACTATATATGAGAGACAAGAAAAACCGTCAAAACTGCAAATTTTTAAGTCAACACAGAAATGAATCGTCCCATACGATCGTGGACACTTGGACAATTTTACTTAAAGTGTCGGAAAGAGATCCTAATGAATATTAGTAAGAACTATGTTCACACGATCATCGTCCTGCTACGAACTAGGTTCGTCCGAGTACGATCAGTTATACCATAGGTCGGTTCCAAAAAAAAAATGCATGGACGTAACCAATTTTGGTAAGCGGTTCACATCGTCCCTGTGCGAATAGGACTTCGTCACGACAAATTTTTTAATGAGAACTCTTCCTAGCTACGATAATTGAACTTCATCTGAACGAAATTTTTACAGAGAAGATTCGTCTTGACGATTAGATTTCTGTCTGGATGAAATTTTTAAGAGAAGAAATCATCTTGCATGATTATAGATTTTGTCTGAACAAATTTTTATAGACCTAACTCGTCTGAGACGAAATAATTTCGTCCTGGACGATCAGGACTTTAAAAAAATTTCCTCCAACTCCTGTTGTTCCATTGCTCTTACGGGGAAAAAACTGACCTGATCGTCCCGTACGAACTATATTCGTCCCATACGACACAACAAATTTTGTAAGATCTCCTTAAGTGTGTGTGTGTGTGTTTATTCACTCAATTACAATCACCCTCTCAATTCAAAGAACAAATTTAAAGCATCAATTGCAATGAATTGTATGCTAAATTTGATTTGAAGTCTTCATAGTTTGGGTTCAATTTCCTTCCTGAAATATTAGTACACACAAGAGCAAAATAAATCTTCCAAAAAGTGTTTAGGAATATAAACTACATATAAATAATATAAAATTTGGAATCATCAAAACTATACAAATTGCAAAAATGTAAAACATAGCAAATTAAAATAACTCTCTTAACAATCTTTCCCTTTTTGATGATGGCAAAACAATTATTATTTGTAGGATTACAATTCTAAGAATCTCTAAAACTTCCCCTGAATTGTATGAATTCATGAAAATAATACGGCCATTAGATTAAAAAATTATTTTTGTTTTTCAAAAATTTTATACAAAATAAACAACAGCATAATCACAAAATAACTAACACACGATACAAGACTCACAAGACACAGATACAAGACTCACAAGATGCAAGACATCAAATCACAACAATTTCTCCCTTTTTTGACAACAACAAAAAGTGAAGAAGAGAAAAATAATTGAAATTAAAGCAGGTAGAATATGAAAATTATTTGATAATATAATCTTAATAGTGATTGAAATAAGTTATGCGCAAATAAAATTAAAATATTAAGCAATCATAGAAATTCATATAATTTAAGAAGTGATATAACATATAATAATAAAAGAATTATCAAAGATATGAGTCAGTTTAGACACTAAGATAGAGAAATCATTGCAATACGGAGAAGAAAATTTGTATATTTCAAATTTCAACATCAAAGAATAAAAGAACTAAGATCAATTGACTTAAAGATTAAAATAGTTTGGAAAGAAATAACCACCACATGTGGCGCTTTGCACATCTTTTCATAGATGTGGCACACTTTTGTGCATCATTTTTACTTTGGGCTTATTTTGTGCCTCTTTTTCACTTTGCAACCTTTGCGCGCATTCTTTTTGATTTTTTTATTACTTTACACAATTTGCAAGAGTAATTTTATTCTTTCCGAAAACAATAATATAAAATTTCAAATCTCTCTAAGTGCATAAATAATGATTGATAAGTGAAATATAAAATAAGAGAACATCGCAATTGCAATAATAATATTCACATTAATACAGTCTAAAGAAAGACATGAAATTAAAAATTCAATAATAAAGTTAAAGCAAAACTTAAACTTAGAATAATTAGATTTTCTAATGAATTTAATTATTTCTTGCAATTCAGGTTATAGCACGATTTAGATTAAAAATCTGATGATTTACATAAAGTCTAACAAACATTTCAAAAGTAAATTTAAATCAAAACACAAGAACCTATATTGAAATCATTTTAAATATTACAAGGATTTATCAAGATATCAATACAAAAACTAAATAAAGAAGAAAACATATAAACTACTAAAAGCAAACCACAACAAACACATAACAATAACAATACAAACACAAAACATAAAGTGCAACAATCCTCAGCTCGGACGGTCCCAGATCTGGAGTAGAGAGCATACCAAAGAGGTTAAATAATATATCTCACATAAGTACAATTAATACTATATCATTCATTTGCTCCTTATATAAGCCCATGTCATGTTGATATTGAGCAACCTGCTGCTGTAAATGAGTCCAATTTGATCAAAGCGATGATCAAAATAGTCTCTAACTGATCAAATCTTTGAACCAATTCATAAAAATTGGTTCATTTGCAGGAGCAGGTAGCACCTTCAGGCTCTTCTTCTGTATCACTAAGACATGTGCTTTCCTGATTCCTCTTTGAAGATTGCTCTAACTGATCCGTCATTGTAATAGAGCGGTTCTTCATATTCTTGATCAGGATGAACCAAGTTATCTTCTTTTGCAGACATAGGAAACTAAGTGTCCTAAAGCAATATTCCTTTTCTTTTTGTTATGCATGACCAATTTCAGAAAGTCCATAAGGTAGTCAAGAATAAGTTGGGCTTCATCTATAGGTTATATCGCTCATGATAAGAAGGTCACCATGGAAAGAAGTGGTTATATTGACTCTATCACCAGCTTTGGAATGATTGAAGTTCTAAAAGAACATACTAGATGATGCGTGCATACTGACAAGACCAGATACCCCAGCCATCAGTGCTCCAGTTAAACCATTTCCTCTAATTACCTATTGATTTCATACCATTTATCTATATCATTGGTGATTAAGGTATGGGCTCTACTCTCCTCAGTCTTTAAATTTAGAAAATCTCCTAAGTCGTGTTTAGTAATTTCAACTTTCTGTTTGAAAACAAAGGAGCGAATCACAGAGTTGTTAGAATTGAAGGACATATTGGCTAGAAAATAGTGGAGGTTTCTTTGTTATAGAGGTGACCAGAGTAAGGATAAATTGAAACTGAGTCGAAGCAAATAAATGCATTACCTTAAAGGTAATATCTTCTGAATTAAAATTTGGGAAGGAGATTTTGGCAGAAGCAAATCTAGGAAAAGAATTCTCAATTGCTTTGGACAGAAAGTATTCACGAATTCCTCATGAGGCTTCTTGACTAAGACCTTTTGACGCTTGCTTGAACTGGCATTTGAAAGTGATCTAGAGTAAGAAAGGAGTGAAAGTGATGTTTAGAGAGTACATTGAGTTGAAAGACCGCATATATATAAAAACGATTCGTTCATACCAGACGAAAATAATTCGTCCCGTACAAATTTTTTGATAGTCCCGTACAAAAATATTTCGTACAGACGATTTAATACGACCAGAATGAAATAGTTTTTCATAATCAATACGACTTATGAAGCGTCCTTTCATACAGACTTTTGACCAGTCTGATCGTAGAGACGAGCACGTGTTCGTCTTGGGATGATCAGAACTTATATCATTTTAATGACAGTTGAAATTGTCTCCTACATCAAACCGACATGTGTTCATCTAGATGAACCAAAGGTTCATACAGATGAAGTTTATAGTAAAAACTATCTTATCCATTCAACTGCTTCATTCATTCGTCCCGTCATTTAAAAAATATTTCATCCCGGACGATCGTACAGACGAAGTACATTAAAAACTGCACTTAAAATGGTTCAAAATCTAATAGTTTGTCACACTACACAAATCGTCCCGTACGAAACTAATTCGTCCCGGACGATGATGACTTGAAAAAATTTTTTGCACTCAAACAAAAACTACAATTCAAAAACAAAACAAAATAAATACAAAAAATAATGAAGAAGCACAAACTCTAAAAGAAAAAACACAAAACAAAATATAAACAACAAAAAAACATTTAAATAATAAACAAAACATCAATGTTGCAAGAACATTTTTATTTAACGCATTAAATCAACACACCAAGCCTTTATCTTAATGAACTGAAAATATCAAAGGCTAAAGGTTTTGTAAAAATACTGCAAGTTGATTTTCAGTTGTAACAGAATAGAGTTCAATTTCTCCATTGGATACATGATCTCTTATAAAATGATACCTTATGTCTATGTGTTTGATTCTTGAATGTTGAATAAGATTTTTAGAAATGCAAAAAGCATTAGTGTTATCACAAAAATTAGAATAGTGCCTAAGACATCCTAATCAATCAACTATTGTTTCAAACCAAAGTATTGCGCACACAGCAACTTCCTAATGCAATGTATTCAGCTTCTGTAGTAGATAGGGCTACTAAATTTTATTTTCTATTGGACCAAGAGACCTAAGAATTTCAATGAATTGACATGTTCCAAGAAGTGCTTTTCCAACACCCTACATCCTGCAAAGTCAGAATCTGAATAACCAATTATTTCAATGAAGGATCTAACTTAAGGTACCAAATTCCTAAGTTCTAAGTTCCTAACATAATCTTAAATCCTTTCCACTGCTGTCAAATAGATTCTTTTGGATCTGATTAAAATCTAGTACATAACAAAACTAACATAATATCAGGACGGCTAGCAGTTAAGTAAAGTAAAGAATCTAATTATCCCGACTAATCTCTTTTGATCAACAGATTTTTCCCTTAGGGTCCTTATCCAACTGAACTGAGAACTCATACAGGTTTTAGCATTGTCATTTCATACTTTTTGAGTTGTCCTTAAACATACTTTGATTGACTTAGAAATGTTCCTTTCTCATTTGCTTAATTCTAAAACAAAAGTAACTTAAATCGTCCATTAACTACTCTCAAATTCACTACTCATTGTTTTAGAAAAATCATCACAAAGATTTTTATTTGAAGATCCAGAAATGTATATCATCCATATAAATTTGAACAATGAGTATATCCTTTCCACATTTCTTTCAAAAAGAGAGTTGTATCCACACTTTGTTTTCAATGATCTTCAAGTAGGAAGGTGCTCAACCTCTCATTATACCAAGCCATATTGCCTGTTTTTAAATCCATATAATACCTTTTTCAACTTGAAAACATGATTTGGGTATTAGAATTTTTAAAGCATGGAGGATGTTCTACAAACACATCCTCTTGAATTACCCCAATTAAAACGCACTTTGACATCCATTTGATACAATTGAAATCCTTTAAAACAAGCAAAGGCTAGTAAAATCCTAGTTGCTTCAAGTCTAGCTATAGGGGAAAAAGTCTCCTTAAAATCAATCCCTTCAATCTGATTATATCCCTTAGCAACTATTCTAGCCTTATTTCTAATGACTACTCCAGAGTCATTCATTTTGTTTTTGAATACCCACTGTAGTCCAACTATACTTTGATCTTTTGGCCTTGTAGTTAATTTTCAAACTTTATTTCTTACAAATTGATTCAACTCTTCTTGCATGGCCAAAATCCAAAATTCATCAGAAAGTGTTTGATTAATATTAGGGGGTTCTATAGTTGAAATGAAGGACTGAATGATGACTCCTTATTTAATCCACGCCTAGTCCTTACACCTCACTTGGTTCACCTATGATCAATTTTTCTTGTGGAGAGTTTTTAGAAAATATCAAATCTTTAGGCAAAGGTTTTCTTTATCTCCAAATTTTCTTCCAAATTCAATTTATCAATCTTTTGGGAGTTAATCTCAATTTCATCCTCTATAATATTTGGCTCTTCCATATTTCCAGATTCATCAAATACAACATGTGTGGTCTCCTCAATTACCAAGTTCTTTTATTGAATACTTACTATAAGATTTTCCAACACTTAAGTATCCCACAAAACTTTCTTCATCTGATTTTTGGATCAAATTTTTCTAAGGCAGATTTTCCATTGTTATGAGATGAAACAACCTTCCACCAAAAATACAAATGAGACAAATTAGGTGTTCTCCCTTTTAGCAACTAATAGGGTGTTTTATTAAATTTAGATCTTACATTTACCCTATTCAAAACATAACATGTTGTGCTAATTGCCTCAGCCCAAAAATATTTAGGAAGTGAATATTCTGCCAACATTGCTCGGGCGGCTTCTATTAATGTTCTATTTTTCCTTTTGACTATCCCATTCTGCTGAGGGGTTCTAGGTGTAGAAAAGTTGTGATCAATTCCTTTTTCCTTACAAAATTCTTCAAATCTCTCATTCTCAAATTCTCCTCCATGATCACTTTGAATAGAAATAATTTCACACCCTAATTTCCTTTGAATCCAAGTCGAAAAATTTCTAAATTCCTCAAATGATTCACTCTTATAAAATAGAAATCTAACCCATGTGAATCTTGAGTAATTATCCATAATAACAAATCCGTATACCTTCCCTCTTAGACTCATAGTTCCAACTAGTCCAAAAATATCCATATGCAAAATCTCTAATGGTTTATTAGTTCTAAGATCCTTATTGGACTAAAAAGAGGACTTCAACCTGCTTTTCTAATTGACATGCATCACAAAGGTGGTCCTTAGTAAGTCTAGTTTTGGTCTACCTCTCACTAAGTTTCTTTTGGGTAATCCCTCCTAAGGTTTTCATGCTAGAATGACAAAGTCTCTTGCCAAAGCCATGACTCATCAAATACAGTTTTTCAAACAAAGAAACAGTAGGAGTTTGAAATGCAATTTAAATCTAGCATATAAATATTATTTATCCTTTTTTCCATTCAGAAAATCTTTACCATTTAGGCTTAATAAGCACTAGTACGAAAAAATTTTACATATACCTTTATCACATAGCTTGATTTATACTAAACAATTAGTTTTAAAAGCCTAACCAAAATAATTGACTATAAAAAAATTCTTTAATTTTCAATCATACCTTATCCCAACCACCTTCCTTGTGGTGTTATCTCCAAGTGTAACCTTGCCTCCACTCCTGGCTTCTAGCATTATGAATTGAGAAGTATCTCCAGTCATGTGCTTTGAACATCCGCTGTCCAGGTACCATATGCTCTTATGAGGTCTTGTGTGAGAGCGACCCTGCAAAATTATCAAACGTTAGACCTGGGAACCCAAACAAGTTTGGGTTCACCTTTTAGCAATTTATAATCAGATGAATGTATGATATGTCTAGGTTTATACATCTTAGGTCTCCACACCAAATTAGTTTTTATCTTCAAAATACAGGTGTGAGCTATATGTCAAAAAAATCCACAATATTACATTTTACTTTAGGAAATGAAATTTCTAAGTACTTCTAACATTCCATCTATCTTTTCAGGGATTGCATAAATTTAGGATACAAATATGATTAGTAAAATCTTCAAGTTTAGGTGGGTATCCTGTTATGCTCGAGAGCTTTTATATTAATTTGTAAAATGAATTCATATCTTCCAAAATTAATTTGTATAATTGGTTCTATAAAGTTTGTTCTCAATTCATCTTAGAATTTCTTAAAATCTTTCTCAGTTCTGCATAGGATGATTTTTAAATTCTCATGATTTTTATTCAAGTCATCAAACCTCATCAAGTAATTTCATGTGGTTGTTATCAATCAAACATGAATCTTTCCTAAGAATTTCATATTCCTTTTAGTTATAGTTCTTCAAATTTAGACTTAGACTAGCATGCATTTTCTTCATTTTTCTATATGATCATGCATGTGTTCAGAAACTTACAAATAATTCATCATAGAAGTTAGCACATACCTCTTCTTGATCTAACTGATCAAGACTGTCAGCCATTAAGATCACAGATTAGTGACTTCCTCTTCTTTTTAGTCTATGATGATCGAAGCTGAGTTATCCAGAAGCTTTTTGAAACTTCTTTCTGCCCTTCTTTACAGTAGGTTTCTCCTCTACCTTCTCCTTGCTAGGATTGGCTTTGAGTTTAGGGCAATCCATCTTTGTATGTCCAGGTTTGCTGTACTCATAGCAAATAACATCATTTGAAACATTGATATTTCTATTGAATTTACCTCTATTCCATTGCTGGCGTTTCTTCTGCTTCCTCTTCAGAAAGCTTCTGAATTATCTAGTCATCAATGTGATGTCTTTTTCATCCTCAGGTTATGAGTGTTCACTCTTAGACTCTTCCACATTCAGTGCTATGTTCTTCTCCCTTCGTGGATCACCTGCATCAATCTTTCTTTGGCTAACTCCTTGCTCCGTAAGCAATAAGCGAACCAGAAGATTATCAATAGAATAAATGTTTAAATCCTTAGACCTGTAATTGCAGCAATTTAGCATCATAAGCAGTAGGTAAACAACGAAGAATCTATTAACCATTTCACATTGTTAGTTCCCCTACCAAGTGCATGCAAAGAGGTGACTATTTGTGTGAATCTTGTGTACATGTCAGAATAGATTCATTAGGTTTCATGCAAACAGTTCATAATCATGCACCAAGATAAGTCTAGATTGTTTAACCTCATAATCCCCTCATATGTTTAACAAAGTCTACCCATATATCCTTCCACTTTTGCAATTGGAAACCCACATGTGTCTTTCGATTTTAAAGCACAAAAGAAACTATTCAAGCATTTGGCATTTAGTTATGTTAAGTCACGTTATTTTACTGTCCAGTATGCAAAAGGTGTTTCAACTCTAACTCCATTAACTAATCTAGTTGGTTTTTTATATCCTTTCTGGACTAAGATCCACATACGATAATCAAGTGACTGTAAGAAAGTAGACATGCATGTTTTCCAAAAATCAAAAGGTATATTATCAAACAGTGGAGGTCTAGTAATAGAGTAACCCTCAGGTGTGTTTCTATTTCCAAATAAGCTATACGTTAATCAAAAAGTATTTAAACTTATGATTTGAAACAGCTCTGATACCACTTATTGAGATTCGTTCACTATAAATTGGTATTAAACCTAAGCTTATATCCCAAGGCTATCCAAGAGGGGGGGGGGGGGGGGGGGGTGAATTGGTTTTAAAAAAATTATCCTCTTGAGTTATGTTGAACTAAAAATAAACTTTAATGAATTTTTTAGAAAAAAAGTTTTTCATCCACAATTTTTAGAACAAAACAAAATGCAGAAAATAAAAAGGAGTAAAAATAAAAGACACAAAATTTATAGTGGTTCGGTCTAAACTAGACCTACATCCACTCCCCGGAGGCACCCTCTGAGTATTGCACTAATACCAATAGTGTCTCTCATTTTGCACCCACAGCAAGGCGGAGAAGCCTTTACAAACACTCTTTCCACCACTACCGGGTGCGCTAAAGAACCGTCGTCCTTTTACACTATCCCCAATATTGGTAGAGAACCTTCGTCCTTTTACACTATCCCCAGTGTTGGTAGAGAACCCTTCGGCTGTTCACACTCTCCTAGTGTGGGCAGAGAACCCTCCGTCTGTTTACACTCTCTAAGTGTCGGTAGAGAACCCTTTGGCTGTTCACACTCTCCTAGTGTGGGCAGAGAACCCTCCGTCTGTTTACACTCTCCAAGTGTCGGCAGAGAACCGGATCTCCTTGACATAACTCCTCACAAGAAATCTAGAAGGAAGAAAGAAAAGAGTGAAGTAATCCCAAATCACAAGTAGAGATTCTTACCTTTGAACACCAAGTGAAGCCTTCACACTCCAGTGGTAGGAATCCCCCTTTGAATTCTCTCTCACACTCTCTCCTTGACTCTTCTTTCAATAGGCATGAGGATCAATGAGCAAAAAGATTTGGTGGCAGTATAAATTGGACTATATATAGGAGAGACAAGAAAAACCGTCCAAAACTGCAAATTTTTCAAGTCAACACGAAATGAATCGTCCCATACGATCGTGGATCATCCTGGACAATTTTACTTAAAGTGTCGGAAATGATCCTAATGAATATTGGTACAAACTATGTTCGTACACGATCATCGTCCTGTACGAACTAGGTTCGTCCGATACGATCAGTTATACCATAGGTCGGTTCCAAAAAAAAATTGCATGGACGTAACCAATTTTGGTAAATCGGTTCACATCGTCCTGGGACGAATAGGACTTCGTCCAGACAAAATTTTTACAGAGAGAAACTCATCCTAGCACGATAATGAACTTCGTCTGAGCGAAATTTTTACAGAGAAGAATTCGTCCTGGGACGATTTGGATTTCATCTGGATGAAATTTTTACAGAGAAGAAATCATCCTGGCACGATTATAGATTTCGTCTGAACGAAATTTTTATAGAGCCTAACTAATCCAAAAGCAAACTGAAGTGAGGCAGTTGATAAAAAATGCCACAATCCCAAAAAACATCTTCCCAGGTCTGAAAAAGAAAGAAGAACAAGTGCCGGGCCAAAATTGGAACTAAAAGAACCGAGGCATTCATAATGTAAGTCATAGTGAAACTTGCAAACAAAAAGTTGCCAAAAACTCTCCAGAATTGCAAGAAAGAAGACCAAGTTAAATTCCCTGAAACCTCTGAAGTAATGCAGATCTATTTTTCCATTTTGAAGTTTTCAATCTTATAGCCGATGAGATATTGCAAATGATTTTAATCACATTGATCCTATGATTAGAGAAACGACGGTTGTTTCTTTCTCTCAATATGTGGTAAATGATGTAGCTTAAAGATAAAAGACAGAACTATTTCTCAGGTTTCTTATACCTCACAGTATTACCAAAGAAATAAAAAATTTGAGATAAAGTGGTCCTAAGATAAAAGCATTTAAGTTTTGGCAATATAGTTGCGAGAATATAAAAAGAGAGATCACAGGCAAAAAATAAGTGAGATTGATTCTCAATGTGTCCAAAGCACAAAAAACAGTTAATTGCACATTGAGATTATCCGCTGTTTTAAGCTTGCCAAGCATGGCCATCCAAGTAAAACAAGCAAATTTAATGGCATGCTTACTGTGCCAAATAGAATTGTGCCAATCCACCTTAGTGATATTGGAGTAAAAAAACCCAGTGAAATTTTTGAAAAACCATTTTGAAGTACCATTCCATAAAACCTCATTGTTATCCTTCAAATCCACAGCCACAATGGAATCAGTAATGCCAGGAGGTAAAGAATTTGGCAGCAGCCAACTACCATTCAGAATAAAATCCTTTACCCGTTTATCATCTAGAAACAGCAAAGAAAAGGTTTCACAATAGATTGCCCATTAAGCCAGGGATCCCATATGAATGAGTAATCACTAAATTTAGACATAGAAAAAGAAATCACTTCTTTAATCCTATGAGCAGTGTCAGATATTCTATGCCAAAATTTGGAGGTAGAGGTAGGGGGAGATTTCCAGGGGGATGTATACTTAGCCTTATACCAGTGACTCAAAAGATTTTGATGGTTGTAAAATCTACTAATGATGGAACATAAGACTCCAAATTGAAGGGCTTGAAATGAAGGGATGCCAAGGCTACCCGCTACTTTGGGCATAATAACTTTAGTCCAAGAAATGAGATGCAGCTTCCTTTCCTCATTGTTGCTATGGAATAAAAATCTTGAGCATAATTTATTGATAGTAGCACAACAACCCTTAGGTATGATGGATCCCCTAATCCAGTAGACTAAGGTGTTGATGATAGTAAATTTTAAGAATTGAACCTTACCTGCAAAAGAGAGAAACTTATTTTTCCAACCAGCAAGTAGAAAATGAATTTTGCTCAGTAGTGGTTGGAAGTGAGAGGATTTAAGCCTTTTTGGAGATATCGGAATACCTAAATAGGTAAGATAGGTATTGATGTTATGAATTCCAAGCTCTTCACAGATTAATTGATTGTCAGGAAAATTGTTGGAGAAGATAATAGCACTTTTATTGGCATTGATATGAAGTCCCAAAATGGATCCAAAATATTGTATACATCTATCAAGATTAGCTGCATTCTCTCTAGAAGAGTCACCCACCACCAAAAGATCATCAGCATACATCAAATGATTGATGTAGGTTTATTTGCAATTAATTCCTTTGAAATGACAGGGATCAGAATAGCTAGTAAGGATGTTGGATAAACCCCATAGCAATGCAAGAAAGAAGAGGAGATAATGGGCAGCCCTGACGAAGACCCGAGTTGGATCTAAAGTAGCCTTCAAGTGAGCCATTTAAACAAATTGAGTAATGAACATAAAAAAAAATACAACCTTTGATCCAACTAACAAAAGTCTAAGGGAAACCCTTCTGCAAGAGCCTAGCAATGAGAAATTCCCTAAAGACAAAGTCGAAGGCCTTTTTGATATCCAATTTAGCACAAAACTTCTTTCGGTTCCCCTTAAAATCCCTTAAAATCTCAGATGCTAGGATAATGTTATCCGTGGAGCATCTGTTAGAAATGAAACCGGATTGGCTTTCATGAATGACAAAAGGGAGAACAATTTTGAGCCTATTGGCAATAATCTTGGCTACAATATTGTAAAATACGTTGCAAAGAGAGATAGGCCTGTAGTCATTAATGTTTGCAGCATGAGAGCATTTTGGAATTAAAGCAATAGCCGTAGCCTTAACTCAACTAGGGATAGAACCAGTAGAGAAAAAATTATTGACCGCATTGAACACTTGCATACCAACAAGATGCCAAGATTTTCTACAAAAAGCATAGGTGAAACCGTCTGGACCAGGAGCAGATTTTTCATTACCGTCAAATACCGCAGACTTGACCTCCTCAAAGGTTAAGGAACCCACTAGCATGCTATGGAAATGAGGAGGAACTAAATTTCTAGAGGGAATATTCAAAGGTAAAATAAGGTTAGAGTGAGGCATGTTAAACAAAACCTCAAAATGCTTAACAATAGCTTTAGAAATATCCCTGAAAGTAGTAAAATGGCCTTCATATTTCCTTAATGCAATTCTTGTTATTTCTGCTCCTAATTTTAGCAAAAAGAAAACCAAGGTCATCTTCCCCATGCGTTAGCCATAAGGCTTTAGCTCTCCGAGCTAACCAAGAAGTCCAATGGGATTGTAAAGAAAGCAAGTTCATCATTAATACTTTTCAGATTATGATTAAGCTTCAAGTCTAAAGGATTTGCTTGAATCTCCAACAAGCAAAGTTGTTGTTTACTTTTAATTTCTAACAAAGCATTAGAAAGGTATGAAGAGGAAGCCCAGATTTGATTTTTAAAAATCCTCTTAAGCCTTTGTAGACTGTGATAAAAGGAAGCCATAGGACTTCTAGCAGATCTAGAAGAAAAATCCACAAGAACATCATCCTAGTAACCTTCCATGCTAATCCAGTAATTTTTGAACATGAATCTAGTGGATGGAGGCTTTTCATATGTAGATTTAAAAATTAAAGGTGAGTGGTCCGAACCAAGGGGCTGTTCCACAGTATAATAAGCATTAGGTAAGAGATCCAGTAGAGCTTTATTCACCAAAACTCTATCAAGTTTAATGTGAATAGGATTTTCCATCTGCTGGTTAAACCAAGTGTAGAAAAGACCCGTAGAGAAAATGTCTTAAACCCCACAGTTGAAAATCATGCTATTACGTTCTCCCAATCTACTACCAGATATAATAGTGCCCCCTGCTTTTTCTGATTCATATCTGCAACAGCTGAAATCTCCCATGATAATCCAAGGTTGATCCAAAGGAGGAGTGAATCCTAATACTTGATACCAAAGATGTTTCCTTTCCTCCATAGAATTGGAGGCATAAATAGCGGTAAGATAAACAGGTAAAAAGGATCCCACAGAGAGAGTGCCATGAATAAATTGAGGGGAGGAGGAAATAAGGTTGAATGAGAGAGCCGAGGTATCCCACTTAATCCAAATCCTACCTAAAGCAGAATCCCCAAAATTATTGCAGCTATCTTCATTCTCAAAGAGAGTATGAGAACACAAAAACCACGGGTCATCAATAGAAGAAGAAGAAATTTTGGCTTCCAAAATACATAACAGCTTGAGATCATGAGATTTGATCAAAGATTTGCATAAACTTACTTTTTCTGGGTTATTAAAACCCCTAACATTCCAACTAGCAAACGTTGGCAAGGGCATTTTAAAAATTGTGAGCTTTGGCCTTCTTGGCCGATTTTCCCTTAGATAGTTTGGACTTGCTGGGAGATTTCCCTTTGTTGATAGTGGACCTAGTGTTGTGATAATTTTTATCAACATTGTTCAAGAGACGATAAGCAGAAGACGGGTCTTCATCAGCAATGAAGCCAGAATTGGTATCAGTCTCAGAGAAAGATTCTGATGTTTCATGGGATGTGTGGTCTTCAGTTTGCAAGGAAGAAAACTTGTTTAAAACAGGAATTTTTAGGGACTGTATTAGACATGGAGAGGCTGGCAGTCCAGAAGAGGAAGTTTCTTTTGTAGGAGAATTTAGATTAGGTAAAGAAGAGGCATTGGTCGAAGATGGCAAAGGATCAGTTACAGGAGGTAACCGAGAGGAAGTTTACTGGTTAGCCAGCGACGTAACCAAGCAGGATGTTGGAGGAATCAGAACAGGGGAGGTGGGGGGATTAGTCTGGGTGGCATCAGACTGGGCGGCAGCAGACTGGTTAGCTGATGGCTGAACCGGATGTGATGGTGCAGGTAACAGAGCAGGGGATGGATTATTGATAACAGTATTATTGTTGGTTTTTGGAGGAGGCTTTATAGAAGGAGATCTATGTGGCCAGGTAGAGTGAGGTCTAGAGGAGCTGCGGCCTCTATTCCTAGGTGGCTGGGGAGGGAGAACTGGGTGAGGATTTGGGTTTTTGGGACAAAGAGAGAAAGGATGAATAATAGAGCCACAACCTTCACACTTTTCAGGTTTCTAGTCATATATAACATTTAAAACTAAATCCTCTCCTTCAATTTCAAGAGGAATTTCATCTGGTAAGGCATAGTCCTTAGAGATAAGGACACATACCCTAGCATAAGTCAGTCTGGTGTGATTTGCTGTAAGAGAATCAACTGAAATTGGTATACCTATATAGCTCGAGATCCTGGAAATGCCGGTGGGAGTCTAGAGAGCCAGAGGAAAGTCTACGATTTTGATCCAAATTGGAATTGGCGCATCCTCATCACGCTTCGGCTTGAACTTAGGGGACCAACGCTGGAGGATAAACAGTTTTTCCAACAAAAACCACGGTCCTCCCGAAAGATCCATCTCCAGATCTTCCACAGTAGAGAACTTAAGCAAGAAAAAACCATCGGCTAGTGATAGAAGTGTCATGGAACCTTTTAAAGGCCATAGCTTTTGCATTGCTTTGAGTAATCGCTCGTAATAAGGTCTGGGCCCTAGCGAATACCCGATCAAAGCCGATGTCCAGATTGTCTTCCCTTTCGAGAGATCATCAACTTTGAAAGAATGCTTTTAGCCGGGGGAGTTGAAGGACACCGGAAATGGAGCCGGTTTAGAGGTAGAAGCCGAGACGTTGGTCGCATAGGAAAGACCCGTAGGCGTCGGGCCAAGCATAGAGGAAGAGGGAAGCGGTGGGAAGTCGGGAGAAGAAGCGGCCATCTTGGAAGGGAGAAGCCCTCCCAGGCAGGAAGGCGGAAAGAAAACCCCATGCGGAGAAAAAATCTAGCAGAGCAGTTTTCGAACCCTTCTCCGAAAGCCAGTCCCAATTATCAAGATTTGTCAACTAAAACTTATCAGAATTCCATACAAATTTTTAAATTGATATCATTTATTTTTTTTCTTAAAAACACATTTAAAAAAATTAAACTGATGTCAGTTATTACTTTTGGCAACGACTAGCTATGCTGATGTAATGTGCACTCCATCCAATGAGCTGAGTTGGCGGGTGAATCAGGCGAACAGAACCATATGAGAAGTCATCGAACTGGTCGACCTAAATCGAATGACTGGAGGGAGTCACGACCCTTTCGAACGACTACCAATCCCAAGAAATTTTTATATATTTATTATATTATTTTGAGTTAAGAGATATACATTATTAGATAATAAATTAAGACATATAAATTATTTTTTTCCGTTCAAGTTGGAAATCTTAATTTTAATATTTTTTTTCTTTAACGTTGTAAAATGTAATCTTAATTTCAGTTTTGGTAATGTCCCAAGCAATTTTTTATAGGGGGTTTACATACATACCACTTTATTTCATGCTATTTACATATCTAACACCCAAAACATTAATATTACCTGCCTACCACACATAAAGTAAATTTGATGCACGAAATGAAATATTAAAGTTTATAAAATTATATGAATGGTAGAAATGAATTAGAGGAGTGTCATATTTGATATTAAAGTTTTATATGGGTGGTAGACATGTAATATTAATATTTTAAATGTTAGATATGTAAATAGTATGCAATAAAGTGGTATGTATGTAAATTTCCTTTTTTTTAATATTAATTTTGGTATTTGTAATTTCAATTTTGTTATATATATATATATATATATATATACAAGGAAAATATATTCATTTGTTTTAAAAATTAAATTTATTATTAATTTTAAACTTATCAATGGAAACATTAATGTCCCTTAAAAAATGTAACTGAAATAGATTATCTCTACAAAACTTTGTGAACTATTTACAAATTATAAATTAAGGTGGCAAAAGTCTAATAATTAAAATTTAATTTTCCTATAAATGTCTTTTTTTCAATTTTTTTAACTTTAAATTATTATTGATATTATTATTGTGGGTAGAATATTCGCGACAATATAATTATAATACTGTGTCTTAGCATTGTATGGATATCCAACTCAGACTCAAAGAACACATGATTTTTTACATGAAAAATCCTAGAAGGGGGAAAAACCACGGAGCTTTTCCTAATTAAAATAATTCCACTAGTGTTTTGGTGGATTATAGTGGGCTGATTCACCCTCAAGGGCGATCAGGTTACAAGTGTCAACCATATGGTTGAGGTCGGGGGTAGATGAAAGTCTGACGTCACTTAGTGATCTGGCAGAAGTCTGATGTCACTTGGAAGTTTAGCCGTCTATTGGCAGTTCGAGAGTTGTTCGATAGAAGTTTGGCATCAGGCGGTAGTCCAGTGGAACTTCGGGTATTAAGTGGTGGTCTGGCAAAACTCTAGGCATCAAGTGGTGGTCTAGCAGAACTCTAGGCCATAAGTGGTGGTCTGACAGAACTCTGGCATTAGGTGGTGGTCCGGCGAAACTCTACGCGTCAAGTGGTAGTCCAACATAATTTCGGGCCTCAAGTGGTGGTCCAATAAAACTCCGACATCACGTGGTAGTCGGAAAAAATTCAGGCCTCAAGTGGCGGTCCGTGGAACTCTGATACTCATGGCCTTAAGTGGTGGTCTGGCAGAACTTTGATGTCAAGTGGTAGCCTGACAAAACTCTGGGTCTCAATTGGTGGTCCAATAGATTTCTGGCATATGAGGGTGGTATGGGAAAACTACGGGCCTCACATAGTGGTCTGGAAGAACTCCTGGCCATAAGTGGTGTTTTGGCAAAACTTCAGTGTCAGGTGGTGGTCCGACAAAACTCTAGGCCTCAAGTGGTGGTCCGGCAAAACTCTGGTGTCAGGTGGTGGTCTCACAAAACTCCGGGCCTCAAGTGGTGGTCTAGCAGAACTCTGGCGTCAGGGGGTGGTCCGGCAAAACTCTGGGCCTCAAGTTTTGGTATGGTGAAACTCAGGCCTTAGGTGGTGGTCCGACGAAACTTTGTGCCACAATGGGTGGTCCGGCAAAACTCCAGCGCAAGTGGTGGATCGGTAAAACTCTGGGCATCTATTGGTGGTATGGCAGAACTCTAGCATTGGTAGTGGTCCAGCAAAACTCTGGGCCTCACGTGGTAGTCTGGTAGAATTCCAGTATCAAGGGGTGGTCCGATGAAACTCCTTACCTCAGGTGGTGGTCTGGTGGAACTCTGATGTTAGGGGATGGTTCGACAAAACTCTGGGCCTCAAGTGGTAATCTGATGGAACTCTAACGTCAAGTGGTGGTCCAATAAAACTCTTGGCCTCAAGTGGTGGTCCGATAGAACTCTGGCATTAGTTGGTTCTCTAGTAGAACTCTGGGCCTCAAGTGGTGGTCCAGTGGAACTCTATGCCACAAGTGGTGGTCTGGTAGAATTCCAGCGTTAGGTTGTGGTCTGACGAAACTTTGGGCCTCAAGTGGTGGTCCAGTAGAACTTCGGCGTCAAGTGGCGGTCCGACAAAACTTCAAGCCTCAAGTGGTGGTCGAGTAGAACTCTGGCATCAGGGGGTGGTCCAACAAAACTCTGGGCCTTAAGTGATGGTTCGATGGAACTCTAGGCCTTAAGTGGAGGTCTGATGAAACACCAACATTAGGTGGTATGGTGGAACTCTGAGCCTCAAGTGGTGGTCCGGTGGAACTCCAAACCTCATGTGTTGGTCCTACGAAACTTCGGCATCAAGCGGTGATCCCGTGGAACTCTGGGTGGTGGTCAAGGAGGAGCTAGGATGTAAGAGCGATCTCTGATCTCTCTCTTATTTCCTTTGGCTTTGGGTCACCTTTCATAAGAAATGAGGGCTCTATTTATAGATTTTCTAGGGTGGCATGACCCGTAAATAGAAGAAAGATCAAGGGTATTTTGGGAGTGATTTTTATAAACATCCGATGTTGATTCCCCTAATCATGGACCATTTGTTGGACCTTTGGACTAAAGTTACTAGATGCGCCAAGAGGGGGTGGGGGTGTATTATGAAAAACTTGATGCAATAAAAATCCTAAACAATAATTTTTTTGTTTTTAAAATTTAACAAGAAAATTTAACAAATGCGGAAGCAAATATTTGAACACAATTTGCAACAATGAAATTCTTTTTCTTTCACAATTATCACCAAGCAAATATAATGAAAATAAATTGCAAGCAAAAATAAAAAGCGATAAGGAAAATAGCACACCAGAGTTCTATAGTGGTTCGGTCAAACCATGATCTACGTCCACTTCCCGGAGTCCTCCCCTTCGAGAATTTCACTACAAAACTATAGTTCTCCTTTTGCCCCCTTGGCAAGGTGGAGAAGCCCTTACAAGACTCACTTTCACCAACCCGGCGTGGCGGAGTGCCAAGCGCTTTTCTCACCCTCCTGGCAACGGCAGCATACCTTCTCATTTTTCTCCCTCATGGAGAAGGCAGTGTACCTTCGAGGACACGGATGTAGAAGAGTCTCCCCCTCAGAGAGCCTCCCATAAGTTCTTCTCGGGCCATAGGAGGAGCAAGATGCAGTAAGAACGGAGCAATCGTGTGATCCCCCTCACACTCTTCTCCCTCACCAAGCTCACCCTCTCCTTCCTCTCTCAAAGCCCAAAAATTTCCCAAGAGCTCTCTCCCAAGGATTCCCTCTCTAATCATGTTCCCTTCTTTCTATAACACCCTCAAAATATAACTATTTTAATACTTAAAAACGGGCTCTAAAATTCTTGAAATTTTTAAAGTAGTCGTTACTATCGTATAGTATGATTTACCATCGTACAGTATGATTTATATAACAGGCTTCATCCTGGTACGAAGGTTTACAAACAGTTCAAAAACTTCTAAATATAATCATACAATACGATTTACAATCGTACGATACGATCATCAACTCTTCTGTTTGTACGGGAAGATAGCCCGGACGATCAAAACTCGTCTCTGTACATCGTAGGGTATGACCTACTTCGTAAAGTACGAATATTCAAAATTAAGGTATCGTCCAGAATAAAGTCCGGGATGATCAAAACTCGTCTATATATATCGTATGGTATGATATACATCGTACAGTACGATTAGGAAAAAATAAGAGATCGTCCAGGATGAAGTTCGGGATGATCAAAACTTGTTTCTGTTCATCGTATAGTACGAACATGTTCGTACAGTATGAGTATCAATCAGTGATTAAAACCTTGATTTATTTTTCTAATCACAGGTTAATTTATGTAAGTATTCAAAATAAATCGTACAATATGAATTACGTCATATAGTACAAACGGCTAATAAACTTACTTAAACTAATCTGACAACTACAGTTTTGGATTAGTAACACATCGTACAATATACTACAAATCTTATATTACGACCTATTCACAGAAATACGATTCAACCAGATCAAATCGTACAGTATGATATAAATTCGTACAGTACGATCAACATTAAAAAATTTACATTTTTTTAAACCCTCTCCTCCTATATGTGTGCATGGTTGCTAAGACTTACATACAGTTTGTGGCCAGACTCAAGAAAAGAAAAAATAAAATAAATAAAAAATTATAATGATATAGACTCACACTCCTACTCTACCCAGTCTTGAGTCTTCCTGTTATCCTGAGTAACTTGTGATCTTCCTGAAATATTAGTACTCACAGAAAATAGCATAAATCTAAGATATTCAATGAATAGTAGTTCAGGCGACATTATTTGTCAACATCAAAATCTCAAACTCGGGGTCATGTATTACAACATGGACATCTTAGTGACATTAAAATTTAGTGATCTTAGGCTCATTGGATTTGTCTCGTCGAGCCACTAAATTCTATTATAAGAAAGTCACATTTGAAAACCATTTGGTAATCCAAATTGTGGTTTGAACCTTCTGATGGACATTTGGGTCCTTGATTTGGACCAATATGGGCTTAGATTGAGTCAGATTGTGTGTCATTGGGTTTGTATTTTTGAGACATTCAGTTCGATTATAAGTTAGCAGAAATCAAAGTTTGAATGATCCTAATTTTAATTTAGGATGTTTCCAACTTAGTTTTGTCTTGAGATTCATGCCCAATCAAGATTATTTTTTGATGATATGTTAGTCGCCCCCTATTTTTGGATGTCAATACTTGTCGAGCCTGAAAATACATGTCGGAGCATTTCAATAAAATCAGAACTTTAAATGCGTATGTCCTGAAGTTAGCGCATTGATTGGGGTGAAGAAAGTTGATGAAATATGTTTCAAAACATTTAAAAAATGTTTAAAATTGATAGTAGAGGCCTCGATGGGTTCTATAAGTGCCAAATTTAAGTCTGAAACATAAGAAAATAGTTTTTGAGACCCCAAATATGTCAAAATTGAACTTTTCTGACAAAAAATCCAGCTCAAATGTGAATTGGCTATTGAACTAGCCTGCCTAGCCCATCGGGCCCACTGGCCCGCCTGGCCCATCTGGCCTGTTTATTCATCTGGCCTATTGGCCCGTTGGCCCATCTGACCTGCCAACACATTTGGCCCACTGGCCCGCCTGTCCATTTGGCCCACTAGCCCACCCAAACCAACCCATATTCATGGACTTGGGCCATGAAGTTGTGGGCTTCAACATGAAAGTAGTTGAGGAAGTGGGATTAGTAGGAGCCATGGGTCAAATGGTGGAGAAAGTGGATGAGGTGGAGTCATGGGAGGTGAAGGAAGTGAGCTTAGTGGAGTCATAGACAAAAAGTTGGAGGAAGTGGGCTCAATGGAGTCATGGGAAAAAAGGTGGAGGAATTGGATGATCAGGTGGACTAATATATATATATATATATATATATATATATATATATATATATATATATATATATATATAATGTTATAATATTAAAAAATATATATATTTTTATAAATAGAGATGTAGTAATAAATAATAATAATATTTTTTAGACATTCCCCTAGTCCTGTTCAGGTGGCACTCTTTTTGTAGATCTAGTGCCCCTCAATGAGTAGGAGTTTCCTCCTCCTCCTCTCTTTTCTCTTAGGACTGTGGCCTTCCCCTTGTCCTATTTAGGTGGTATCCCATGTTTAGGTCTAAGGCCCATTACTGAGTAGGAGTTTTCTCCTCCTTCTCTCCCTCCATCTCCTTACCTTGGTCCTATTCTGACAGTATTCCCTGTTTAGGTCTAAGGCCCCTCACTGAGTAAGAGTTTCATCCTCCTTTCCTCTTTTCTTCCCTTCTTCTCCTCCAGCTGAGGTCTTCCCTTGGTCTTATTCAAGTTGTATGCCCTGTCCAGGTCTAGAGCCCCTCACTAAGTAGAATTTTCCTCCTCCTTTGAGAGATCCTATGGAGGTCTGATGTTAGTCGATGGAAGTCTGGTAATGGATGGAAGTATGACATTGGGAAGAAATCAAGTGATAGGTGGAAATTTAGCATCGGGTAGAAGTCCGACGAGAGCCCAATAATGGGTAGTAATCTGATGATGGGTATAAATTCAGTGTCGGGTAGAATTCTCATGAAAGTCTAGCGATGGGTAGTAGTCTAGCGACAAGTAGAATTTTGGCATTAGGTAGAAGTACGATGAAAGTCCAACGACGGGTATAAGTATGACAATGGGTAGAAGTTCGATGATGGGTAGAGGTCCGATGATGTGTAGATATTCTACATTGGGGTAGAAGTATGATGATGGGTTGAAATTTGACGTATGGTAGAAGTCCGATGAGAGTCTAGCTATGGGTAGAAGTCTGATGATAGGTAAAAATTCAGTGTTAGGTAGAAGCCCGATAAAATTCTGATGACATGTAGAAGTCTAATGATGGGCAGAAGTTTGATGACAGGTGGAAATTTGGCATTGGGTAGAAGTCCAATGAGAGTTCGATAATGGGTAGTAGTCCAACTACAAGTAAAAATTTAGTGGCGGGTAGAAGTTCGATGAGAGAAAATTGATGGATAGAAATTCAACATCAAGTAGAAGCCCCATAAATGTCCAATGAAGGACAGAAGTCCAATGACAATAGAAGTTTGATGATGGGTGAAAATTCAGTGTAGTGTAGAAGTGTAACAATGGGTGGAATAGTGAAGACCAATAGAATTTGCAAAAGATATATAACCTATTCAAGATTATATGTTAGAGTACTTTTCTATGATGTTAAACTATATGGAAGAGGTCGAGAGAATCCATCAAGGATATATGACCTATCCAAGATTCTATGTTAGAGCATTGCCCGATGATGTTAACCTATATAGAATGGGTCGAGAGAATCCATCAATGATGTATGACCTATCTAAGGTTGTATATTAGAGCGTTGCTCGACTGTGTTAACCTATATAGAAGTGGTTGAGAGAATCCACTAAAGATGTATGACCTATTTGATGTTGTATGCAGAGCATTTCTTGATGACGTTAACCTAAATAGAATAGGTTGAGAGAATATACTAAGGATGTATGACCTATCCAAGGTTGTATGTCAGAGCATTGCTTGATGATGTTAAACTATATGGAAGAGGTTAAGAGAATCCACCAAGGATGTATGACATATCTGAGGTTGTATGCCAGAGCATTACTCGATGACATTAACATATATGAAAGAGGTCGAGAGAATCCACCAAGGATGTATGACCTATTTGAGGTTGTTTGTTAGAGCGTTGCTCGATGATATTAACATATATGGAAAAGGTCGAGATTGAATCTCCCTGAGATCTATCATCCAGTGATTAAGACATAATAAAGATTACATATTTCTTGAATCAATAATTTAAGATTTGATTGACATCCTCCTAGGATGTTTGACATATCCAAGGTTTTATGTTAGAACCCTGCTCGATGATGTTAACCTATATGGAAAAGGTCGGATCGAATGCCCCTAGGATTGATAATCTAATTATTGAGATACAATAAAGATTGTGCATTTCTAAAATCATGGATAAAGAGATTATATTCATTAGTAGTTTTTTATCATAATTTTTTTTATCCTTTTAAAGAATGGGAGAATATCATAATAGAGTGACTAACACATTACTATATTATACAAGACAATATAATAAGTCTCTAGTATGACTTATAGATATAAGAGTTATACCATACTTAATATATAATAGAAACATATAGGAACTACGCATCATTTAACTTGGAAGAAAATACTAGGGACATTAGAGTAACACCCTACTTATCATAGAAAGATACATGATGACACATAACAAGTAATAGTTCTAATACAAAGACTCAAATTTCATGATTATTTAATTTTACCAACCATTTTAATAGTATTCAATGGTTACCTTTCCTGTTGTTTATTTTTTCCCTAGTGAAATGAGCCTCATCATAAGCAAGTGAATCATGAACGAACTATGAGCTATAAAGCATTTATAATAGTTTTTAAGTATTATTAATGAACTCTAATTATGTCGAGCTATGGTTTGCTTGTTGGCTGTATTGACTCCTTTATATAACTAGGTTCCTCCCCTCATTTAAAATGTCATTTCCAAGCATGAGAATTTCAACCAATGAGGTTTACACCCTCTTATCCATATGTGGTGGCGATTATAAAATAATAAATGGTTTGAAAATTTAAATGGAGGAAGTTATGTTAGTACTTGAACGAAGATGGGTCCGCAAATAATACAATTTAAAATTAACTAACCCTCTCTCTCTCTCTCTCTCTCTCTCTCTCTCTCTTAAAATGTGATTTTAATGAAGAAGTTATATCATCAAAGTATTACTGGAGATAGTTTTGAATTTTAAATTAAACAACACCCAGGGCTTAAATTAAAGAAGAGTTATACTAGTAAAATATTATTAAAGACAATTTAGAGCTCGAGCTTGATTCAAATATTTATAGTAGTTTTTAAGCTCAATTCATTTAAAATTATAATTGTTTAAGCTTGGTTTGAGCTCAACTAATTAGTTGATCAAACAAACCATATCGAGCATATTAAAAGCATCACTATTTAGCAGCTTTCTTATTACCTAAATGGGCCTTATCAAGCTTATTAATCATCAGTCTATTGAGTTTAAAAGATCATATTCAATTGAACGACTAAATGAATAAGCATTTCAATGAGCTTATATCATTGGCTTGTGTTTACTCATGAAAAATGATGCAGGAATCTTGCCTCTTGTGTCATAACTTGCCCCGATGTAACCCAATATTACACAAGTCATACTGTGTCCGATTGTAGCAAGGCTGACCCCAACATCTGGTCAAAGAAGCAATGTAATAAAACTTTCAATTTATATACAACACATAGCCACTATTGAATGCAATATAAAATGAAAGACTAATTAATCTCAAAATGATTTTCTATATATAATCAAATAGATATATAATCTGAAATATATCAACAACATCACTTGGCAATAGAGAGCATATATAAAACAAAAACAAAACTTGTAAAACTCAAAACAAACCAAAATATACCTACAACACAGATCGAAGCTTGTTATCTAAACTACTCAGCTTGCTCCTTACCCTTCCTCAGGCCTGAAAGCAAAAGCAAAAATAGGGATGAGCTAACATGGATCAGTAGGGTATCATAGCCTAAAATAGAAATCAATAACTAAAATCAAAAGAACTCTGAATAGAATCATTTATTAGAATTAAATTTAATACAATTAAATAAATACAAAAATTTATTAATTTACAAATAAACACTTCATAATGATTATCAGAATATTTCGTAAGCCCAAATTTTAATATATTTACAAAAATCCCAACTTGGCTCCCACTATCACCGGTATAATAGAATGCCACCTTGGCTGCCCTTTGACGCTGACATAACAAAATCCCACCTCGATATCCCTTTGGCACTGGCATAATAGAATCCCACCTCGGTCGTCCATTTGCACCGACATCACAACACTTAAGTAACAAAAGCTCATCTCGGTCGTCCACTAGTGCCAGCATCACAATACTTCGGTAACATAATCCAACCTCGATTGCCCACTAACACCTGCATCACATCACATCAACACACATGAAATCACAATGATTTTACATTTTTCAATGTATTTCATTAATAAAGCGTAATTTTATATAATTCAAAAATTACTAAAATGTCGTAATAGTAGACAACATGAATATTACTGAGCAAAAATTTATAATTTTCAAACAAAACAAAATTACCAAGGATTGTGTAAAATATCATTCTAAAGTTTTAATTGAACTAAAGCGCTATGTTTAGATGTCAAAATAATTTTTTGAGTAGGCAAAAATCACTGCTTTTTTAAAATCACCGAACAAAAATTTTTTAGAATATACTCAAAATATTCGTAATTACAACATCTATAACATATAAACAGTTAAACAATGAAAATTTTACAAAAACAAAGGTATCCTTATTTTTGGGTAACAGAAATATAAATTTGATCAAAAAATATTAAAAACATCAAATTATTAAAAACAAAAATAGGCAAACATAACAAACCTCAAGATGAGCAAAATTGAAAATCGCTCTAGGCTGCCAAAACCTATCTTTTCTCTCTCCTTCTCACTCTTTTTCTCTAAGATTTCCAAAAGTTTCTCTAATAACCAAACTTAGCCTAGGAATATTTATAATATAACTATAATGATATAATGGTATAAGATATTTATAATATAATAATAATAAATAAATAAATTTATTCAATTTTTAACAAAAATTCATAGAAATTCTTTTTGGAATTCAAATATTTAAAGAAAATTATTCATAAAATAACTTCTTTTATTTAGAAAATTTTGAAAAAATTAGCTTTCAAAACGAACAGCTGATAGTCCCAAAACCCTGACTTATACCTTTAGGTGCCAATTTCTTAAGAAATTTTATCATTGCCCAAAAATTATGAAAAACTAAAACAGAACAATAGAGATATTTTGGCGAAGACAATTTATGATTTGGACATATAATAACCCCTGAATAAATTCTTGATTATTGTAGGCAAAATATAGTTTTTCAATTTTTGAGTTATAACATCTTGGGACTAAAGTTTTATTCTTTATGAGATATATTAATTTTTAATTAACCAGGTTTCTACAATATTTATGTCAAGTTTTATTTAGATTTTGGACTCTTAACTTCCTATGAGCGTTGTTGCGGGCTGTTGACCTCATTTTTGTATGAGGTCACTTGGACTAATCCTGACCATAGATTAATATCCAAATAAATTCAAACTCTAGGCCCTAGGATCCTTCTAGACTTCAGACCTTAGGTTCTATTCTGGACCTTAAGACCCTTCTAGGAGTTAGATTTTAGGATCTACTTAGGTCATCAATCAATCCAGACACATGATCAATCAAATCCAAAACCCAATCCAAATCCAAAATTTCAAACCAAAACTCAATGCTAAAAGGCCAAGTCCTAAAAGCCTTTTTCAGCAAATTTTCAAACACTTCAAAATCCGATCAAACGACCTCCGATTCAGAGTCTGTCAGTTGCATACTGATGGGACATGTCTCTGGAGGCAACCCTCCAAATTTGAGCCCATTCTAAGGTCTCTAACCCCAGAAACTAAATCAAAATCCAAAGGCTGTAAAACCTTCAAATATTTACAGCCTATGCCACTGGACCTGTCCCATAGAAGATTCTGACCATAGAGCCTTCACCAAAGCCTCTAGTCACTTCCAGGCCATTAATCCTGATATGTTAATCAATAAACTGAATCTTTCTGGACTCATCTCAGCCTCTAATGGGCATGAGCCCAAAATGACCAAAATACCCCTATGGGGCTCAAATAGTGATTTTCAACCAAATGAACTCCAAATTGAACACAACCACTTCCAGCTAGTTTCAAATACCAAACCAAACTTGTCGGACCCTTTCCCAACCCCTAGGTCAACCTGGTTGACCAAGTCAACAGGTTTGACCCAAGAGGCCCTTTAAGGGTCCAAATAGGTGATTTGACCCAAATGGTCTCCTTGAGCCACGAAATCACTTTCATAAGCTTTCAAATGTCATTTTAAACTTCTTGAGCCTGATTCCAAACCTTGGATCAACCTATTTGACCAGATTAAACAAAATTGACCTAAAAGCCCTTAATGGACCCAATAGACCCATTCGACTAAATCCAATTCTCCAGACTTTGAAGCCACATCCAATAGGCTCAAAATGACTTTCAAAATTAATTGAACCTATTTCCCGACCTTGGATCCATTTAGTTGACCAAATCAACTAGTTTTGGCTTAATGGCCCATTAAGGGCCCATTAAGCCATCTTAACCCAAATGACCTATACGGACTTGGAAATGACCTTAATCAATATCCATAACAGCTTCCTATATTTTTCATTTGCCACCTCAGCAGTCAACAAGGTCAGTTGACCAGTCAACAGTTGGTCAACAAACCTTTAAAGTGCCCAAATGGCTTGATTCAAGCTAGCCCACTCCCTATCAAATCACTCTAGACCCTCTTTGAGGTCACTCCTTGCCAACTCAGCTGCCACCTCACTCATGTTTGACTGATTGACCAGTCAAACGGTCAACATGGGGTTTTAGAAGGAATAAGGGTGATTAATTAACTCATCAAGCAAATCCACTTAATCTAAAAATATTCCAACTGATTGAGTCAGGTCTAGAAGCTTCCTAGAGCTAACCATAACCCTCAGATCAAGATCCAACGGCTTAAATCAAACCCTTGATCCCATAAGAGCCAAAATAGACTTTCCACCTAGGATGTCCTCTCCATGTCCTTGGCTTCTGCTCCCACCAACTCCCTGGACAGGTGGCAGCCATCTGGGAGTCCAAACAGTTGATCTCAGCCCTTCATTCAATCTGGAGGGGATTGAATAGGGCAAAAGGCTCAAAATGAGCCTCATTCGAATCCTAGCACTCTCTCACCTGTCTAGAGCTCCTCCAACCTCATTCTCTGTTCCATTGAGCTCCCTAGAGTTTCCTCAACATTTCCCCACCTAAATCCCGCTGGTTAAAGCTTTCCTCCGGCGAGATTCTGGCGAACTCGGCTTAATCCGGTCAAGGGGCTGTGCTGCTCGATCCAGACGTTCTAGGGCTCGAGCTTCTACTAGGGATCTTCGCTTGGACAGTCTACAAGCTCATCAATCCAGAAACTTTGAAGACCCAACGGTATAATCCCTCGAAACACTTAGATTTAGCACACTTTAGATCAATTTAATTAGCTTTGTATATGGAATGTTTTGGGACGAACAAATGATTCCCCAGAGTTTCTGTTCATCACTCTGATTTGAGTTTAAAATTTCAAGAAAATTGATCGAGCCGATTTTGAGAACGAGCCAAAAAATGTTTTCTAGGGCGTCTTCGTGGTCTGACTTGGATGCACGTTTTCTGGGCCGTTGATCGCTCGATCAACGGCTCAGATCGAGCCATTCCGCGATTCTTTCCAACAGTGTATCTTATTTGTTGCTGGTTTTCTCGTCCGACGACATCCGGGCCGCCCATTCGTTTCCACGGGATCGATCCTCCACCGTCCGATCATTCGAGTTTGAGATCGGACGACGGGATTTAACCCTCGCCGTTGGATCAAACTCTCGTAGATCCAACGCCCACGGCGCGGCGCTGACGTGGTTAAGTGACACCGCATGAAGCGGTTTGCGGCCGACGCGTGGCTGACCGCCGCCGCCAATCATTGGCGCCGTCACGCTTTGATCCCGCGGTCCCCATTGCGCCACGTCGCCCCGCCATTTCCATATTTCGATCGGACGATCCTCGTTGAGCCACGTTTCAATCCAGCCGCCAAAAATGATTTAGAGATATTTTAATTGATTTAGAATTTCTTTTTAAACTCATGTATCTTCAAATAATTTTTAAAAATCCATTTTATATCCAAAAAACCCTTATAATATATCAAACTGCTCCGTTTTTCATAGCCTTTAATTGAAAAATAAAATTGTTTTAAAATAATATATATATTTTAAGTAATTTAAAATATAAGCTATTAGATTATTTTAATTATTATTTAATTAAATTAAATCAAAATATTTTCAAAATTCTAATAAAAGTATCTCAATACATTTTGAATTTCCAGAGCTCATTTCTAGGATTATTTGAGCACAATTTGATTTTAATTCGAATTATTTGAATATCAAAATATTTAATTAATATTTAATTAAATATTTTTGAAAATTAAAATTTTATTTTCAAATTTCTTTGAATCCAGTGGATCCCTTCAATCATTTATAAGTTCATTTTGATAATATTTGAATTATTTTAATTTAAGACATATATTTACTTATATATAAGTTTATATACATATATATTTTAAAGTTTACTTTAAAATTATATGTATATTAAATCTTTAATATATTTGAGACATCCGCCTTTGAAATTTTAAGCATAAGTTAAGTTTGATTGAATGGGAATGTCTTGGGGAATGATCAGTGAGTGGTTATTTCATAATCATTCACTAATCAAGATGTCGTTACCTTAATTATTGCCAATCTCCTTTGCATGTTTAGGATATACACACACACACATAGGGATCTCCTAGATTTAAGGACTTGTTTGATTGTTATTGTATGTTTATTTCATATTTAGTCAAGGGTTAGAGAGAACAATTGATTCTAACCTAGCTAACCTAGTGACATTAAGGACAACAATTAAGGACTTATGTGTAGAGAACTTAGAGAAATTCTAACAATTAGGATACACATCATTTTAACTTGGAACTTTAAACACTTGAACTTAGTGACATGTAGAGCCACTAGAAAAATTTTCACTGGTTTTAGAAGTCATTAAGCTCCCCAATTGATTTTCTTAAGATCAAGCCTTAATTAAGCCATTAAACCTTCCAAAAATTATAATAAATCCAATTTAAATCCAAAAAAATATGTATAACCCCTCTAACTGACCAGTTTTAAATCCTCAACCAATGAAAATTAAAACCAAAATTATTTGACAGCAAATTAAACCTTAACTTAATTTTAAGTAAAATTGAATGTTTAATTAATATAATTAATTAATAATTATTAAAAATTCCAAAAATTTCCAAAACACTTGGGAATCTCTCCTTAGGTCATTCCTGACCTTTGGAGCTGGTTTCAAGGAGTTGGGATCTAATTTGTAGCAAAATCACAAAAAGGCCCCTCTAATTAAGTAATTTTCAAAATTCCATAAGTATATTAAACTTCAAACCTTCATAACTAATTCCAGAAAAATTCAAATTGAACAAACTCACTTGCATTCAACTCCTAATAATGTCTAATATTTATTAAAAATATTAAATTCCAGAAATCTGTAATATTTCAAAAAGTCAACAAATTGGTCAAACCGTAGTTAAAATCTAGTTCAAAACTTAAAACCTTCGTAATAAAATATAGAAACATCCGTTTTCAACGTACTTACTGTCTAACTGATCGTAGTAAGGTCTAGTATTTTAATAAAATACAAACATTCCAGAAAGCACCCTTAATAAAAAATTCAACTTTTGACCCTTTAATTAAATGATTAAAATATTCCAAAAATTCATAAAACTCAAAATCGCTCTAAAACTCCAGAAAATGTTAGTTTAATGTTTAAACCATTCAACAAACCTTTTAAAACACAACAATCATCCTAAAGATGAAGTTTATTGGCTGGACTACTCCGGGCTGCGGGGCTAAGTGTCCTAAGGAGGCTGGTTCCTCGAGCCTGGTGGCACAACGCCACGAATGGATTCTAAGGGGTGTTAAACCTTAAAATAGATTAATCAATAATTAGTTAACCTTTTAAAAATCTTTAATTCAATTACATTAATTTGGTTTATCGGCTGGACTACTCCGGGCTGCGGGGCTAAGTGTCCTAAGGAGGCTGGTTCCTCGAGCCTGGTGGCACAACGCCACGAATCAATCAATGGAAAACTTAAATTAATTAACTTTGAAAATTAGCAACCAATCAACTTTTAATAAGATTTATTAATACTTAATCCCTTAATCAACCTAATCTACTTAATTATACCGGGTGCCACTGGGTAACCCAGGCCTACGAGGCTATTGACTTAGCCCCAAGGAAGGTGAAATAAACTTCACGGCCTCGGTGTGAAACAAAGGTGGTTTCCAACAAATAATTAAATAATTAATTTTAAAAGATTTAAAATATTAATATTTAGATTTTTATTAAAAATTCCTTAAGCCTTTCAACCAATCAAACTTGAAACAACTTCAACTAATAATCCTATTTAGGACATGTCAAAACCACACGACCTACCTCACACACTTTAGATGTTGTGCTAGGATTACCGACTCTAGTTTTAGGATAGGCCGGTGTTTTACTTTTTCTGCTGTGTGCCGGATTTTCGTGGCTTTCATTGCATGCTGTTTGCTAGTGTAGAATTGTTGTGTTTATTTACTTGCTTTCTGCACTCTGTGTTTGATTGTGCGTTAGACCTACCCATAGGCTAGGAACGAAATATACTTGTGCAATCTTATGCAGGTGGCCATGCTCATACAAGGAGCTAAAATAAAAGGGGGCAGTCATAAAAAAATAAATAAAAATAATATAACTCTTTGCACAGGTACCTGCCGCGCTTAAAGACCCCCCTTTTTAAATAAAAAGAGCATGTCCAAGTGTGGCTAAAAAGATGCATTTTAATTTTCTATATTATAACTGCTTGGGATTGAGTATATAACTGTTGATTATTAGGATAACCCTGCAGGATCGAGTCTAGATTTTCATTTTTTAATTGAGATGTAAATTTGATTGTATAAAGGTTGTAATTGTTTAAAATGATTTGAATTTGGGATATTCGATCCAATTTGAATTCCAAAGAGGTGAAGACATCCCTAAAGGGGAGAGTCTTCTTCCATTTGGAAGTCAAATTAAGATCTCTTTCAAATATCCAAAGAGGAAAGATAACACCCCAATTAAGGGGGGGTTTCTTTTCATTTGGGTATCCGGAACCGACGAATCAAGATGTTCGTGAGAAGACGAAGAAATAGATAACGAGAAGAATCCCAAATTTCAAATTCATTTAATTTAGGATTAGAAATCCGGGTTGTAGTCAGTGGTGCCCGGCCACTTTACTTTACTGTCATTTCTGTGATGTAATAATAAGTGGCACTTGCCATATGGACATTCAATTTGATATATTTAATGTAGTTGATTTATTTAATTTGATTGCGCATTAGAACTCATGTTTTTCTAGTCTTTTTATTTGCATGTCGTATTTGGATTGACCTGGAATGCGAATTTAGGCTCTTAGGGGTCTGTCAAAAAAATTCTTCTACTTCAATTAAATAAAAATTTTAAGATAAGATAACAACTCTAAACGGTCCTAAGAAGTAAGCTCGGACTCGCCGAGGGTTTTTCATGCATACATATTGTACTTTCTCAACCTTGTTAGGCATCTCCCCGCCTGCGGGTTCTGGCAGGCCACCTGACCTATGAGGGTGCCGATCTGTCAAGGGGATGTTATGCAATCTCTAGGATAAAACCTATTTTCTAAGTCAAAGATTTTTAAACTGCTACATACTAATTCTGCATTCAATCGAGTCAACTAGCATGCATCACATTAGTAACAAATTTAAAAGAGTCTAATATTTAATTGCATCTATTTAGTTATCAAATACCCGACATAAGTTAAAGGGGTCAATTAAGGATTTGCTCTAGATGTCGACCCCATTTCTCTAAAATTTTCTAATTAATGTCCCTACTACTCTACAAAAAGACCGGATACATATTTTAAAATCGTTTAGGTGGTTTAGCTGGCTCCCCAATCCAGGCCGGGGTAAGACCAGATTCGCATTTCATTAGCTAGATTCGGGGCACTAACTTTTAGTGCTTAATTTAGATTTAGGTTCCGAGGCTGGCCCGGGCCATAAGACCTCAAATTTCGGGAATTGAATCCCAAATTTCTAATAAAATCAACCACTCAAACTAAAAATTTCTTTCAATCAAATATAAGCCTAACACTTAGGGTAGATTGAGATGTTTCTGAAGTAATTCAGAATCTCAAAACATCTCCTACTTTTCTCCTTTGGATTCAAAAATAAGTCTTCAATTTTGACACAATCCCATTTGAATTTCTAACCCTTTATCTCCTTTGATATCTAGCTTTGAAATCTTAAATAAAATTCATATCGCTATTTTAATCGAGAGTTTTCATAGGAAAACTTTTAATTTTCCTACGATGTAATTAACTACGAGGGCTTGCGCTCGTAGGAGATTTAGAAACCCAGATCTAATTTTTAAAATTAAAATTTTCAAAAATCTCTAATTAATTATTTTTGGGAAAAATACAACGATCATTATCGTCATTCTCAAATGATCGAAAATGATTGATATTTTCTTTCTTTGGAGAGATATATCAATTATTATCGTAATTTTGATTATGAAATTAATGATCTCCCATCCAAGTTAGCATAGTCAAATAATTTTGAATTTTGACTACGATAATTTGGGTAGTTTTTAATGTTTTGAAATTTGGACCAATTAGTGAACAATATCTTCTCCGTTTGAGATGATATATTATTCCTAATGTTGTGTTAGATTTCAAAATTTGAATTCAAAAGTTAATTTTCCCAAAATAATTAAATATTTTTCAAAATTATATATATATTAAATCATATATTTTTTTAATCAAAACACGGGCTAGAATATAAGCGGTAATAGAGTTAGAATACTACATCTTAGTGTTGTTCTGATATTAGCTCACACATAGAGAACACAAGTTTTTTACGTGGAAAGCCTTAAAAAAAGGGAAAACCCATGGGGCTTGGCCCAATTAAAAATATTCCACTAGAATTTGAGTTGGTTACAATGAGCTGACTCAATCCTAGGGCGATCAGATTACAAGTATCAACTGTACGATAGAAATTTGAGTGTCAGTGATGGTCTGGCAGAATTTATGGCCTCAAGTGATGGCCTGACAGAGCACAATGTGTCTGGTGGTTGTCCAGTGAAGGCGAGGGCCTCAAGTGGTGGTCCGATGAAGGTGATGGCCTCAAGTGGTGGTTTGGTGAAGGCGAAGGCCTTAAGTGGTGGTTCAGCGAAGGTGAGGGCCTCAAGTGGTGGTTTGGCGAAGGTGAGCGCCTCAGGTGGTGGTCCGGCGAAACTCCAGTGGTGGTCGAGGAGGAGGTTCTTCCTTCTCTTATCTTGTTCTCTTATTCTCTTCTTGCTTGGATCCCCTTTGAAGAGAAATAAGAGGTCTATATTTAGATTTCTGGAGTGGAATGGTCTGTAAATAGGTGAAAGATCAAGGGTAAACTGAGAGTGGTCGGATGGATAGCTGAGGTTGAATCCCTTAATCATGGACTGATTGATGAACATTTGAATATATTAATGATGTCAAAATTTAGCGATCTTGGGCTCCTTGGATTTTTCTTATCTAGTCGCTCGATTTAACTATAAGCACATCATTTTTGGAAACCATTTGGTAATCCAAATTGTGGTTTGAACCCTCCAACAGTGCTTCGAACCCTTAACTTGGATCCATTTGGACTCGAATTGAGTTGATTTCGGTGTCGTTAGGTTCATATTTATGATACACTCAGTTTGACTGTAAGTTTGCAGAAATCGGAGTTTGGATGGTCTCAATTTTAATTTTAAAAGTTTCCAACTTGATTTTTCATCAAGATTCGTGCCTGATCAAGATAAATTTTTAACGACGTATCAGATGCCCCCCTATTTTTGGACGTCGAAGCTCCAGAAGTTTGAATATATTCATCATAGTATTTTACATTGGTCGAATTGCAAAAAAATGTGTTCCAAAAATTGTATACTTGCTCAAACTAGATTATAGAGGTCTTGTTGAGTCCCAAAAGTGTCAAAACTGAGTCCATAACATTAAAAAACATATATGGGGACCCCAAAAATGTCCGATTTGGACTGTCCGGGCCAAATTTTGGGCCCGAACATGCGTAGGAGGCTATACCAACTGGCTGCCGCTGTTAAGAGAGTTGCTATTTGCATGTTTTACATTCTTGTAACTTGTATAGTTTTGATGATTTCAAATATTATTATTTTATACGTAGTTATCTCCTAACACTTTTTGGAAGATTTATTTTTGCTCTTGTGTGTACTAACATTTCAGGAAAATTAAACTCCAAACTACTGAAGACTTCAAATCAAATTCAGTATGAGATATCTTGTATTTTGAAGCTTGTAATTTTTGTATGAATTAAGTTTGAGAGGGAGTGATTGTAATTGAGTGAATAAACACACACACACTTGAGGAGATCTTAAAAATTTTGTACTGATCGTACGGGACGAATACAATTCGTACGGGACAATCAGGTCAGTTATCTCCTTATAAGAGCAATGGAACGAACAGTTTTTGGAGAAAATTTTTTCTAAGTCCTAATCGTCCATGACGAAATTATTTTCGTCCCTGGATGGGCTAGGCTCTGTAAAATTTTCGTTCAGATGAAATTATAATCGTGCCAGGATGAGTTGGGATCTATAAAATTTTCGTCCAGACAAAATTATAATCGTCCCTGGACGAGTTGGGCTCTGTAAAATTTTCATCCATATGACATTTATAATCGTGCCTGGACGAGTTACTCTCTATAAAAATTTCGTCCAGATGAAATCCTGTTCGTCTCAGGATGATGGAAACCGACTTAAGAAAGTTGGTTACATCCTGTAGTTATTTGGGAATCGACCTATGAAATAACTGTTCGTCTAGACAAACCTAGTTGGTACGGGACGATGATCGTGTACAAACAAAGTTTGTACCAATACTCTTTCAGATCGTTTTTTACACTTTAAGTAAAATCGTCCAGGACGATCCACGATCGTACAGGACGATCCATTTCGTGTTGACTTGAAAATTTGCAGTTTTTGGATGATTTTTCTTGTCTCTTCTATATATAGTCCAATTTAGATTGCCACCAAATCTTTTTGCTCATTATTCTTTGTGCCTATTAAAAGAAGAGTCAAGGAGAGTGTGTGAGAGAGTATTTGAAAAAGGATTCTTGCTACTGGAGCGTGAAGGCTTTACTTGGAGTTTAAAGGTAAGAGTATTTGCTTTTGAATTGTGATTACTTCACTCTTTTCTTTCTTCCTTCTAAATTTCTTGTGAGGAGATCTATCAAGAAGATCCAGTTCTCTGCCGAAACTTGGAGAGTGTGAATAGATGAAGGGTTCTCTTCCCACATTAGGAGAGTGTGAAAGGACGAAGGGTTCTCTGCCCACACCAGGCGAGTGTGAAAGGACGAAGGGTTCTCTGCCCACACTAGGAGAGTGTGAAAGGACGAAGGGTTCTCTGCCCACACTAGAAGAGTGTGAAAGGACGAAGGGTTCTCTGGCCACACTAGGAGAGTGTGAAAGGACGAATGGTTCTGTGCCAACACTGAGATAGTGTAAAAGGACGACAGTTCTCTGCCGCACCGGGTAGTGGTGAAAAGAGTTTTGTAAAGGCTTCTCTGCCTTATTGTGGGTGCAAAAGGAGAGTCACTAGTGGTATTATTGCAATACTCGGAGGGTGCCTCTGGGGAGTGGATATAGGTCTGGTTTTGATCGAACCACTATAAATCTGGTGTCATTATTTTTTCGCCAATTTTTTTTTTTGTGATTTACTACTTTAAAACTGTGGTTGAAAAAATATTTCTATAAAATTTATTAAAGTTTAATTTCAGTTTAAAATACTCAAAAGAGGGATTAATTTTTAAAATACTAATTCACCCCCCCCCCCATCTTGGTTAGCCGTGGGACATAAGCTTAGGCTTAACAACCTAATTCATAGTGAACGAGTTTCAACAGCCACCGCCGCCGGCAGCGCCTACACTGCGCCGGCGCGCAGTTTGAGTTAATTTTTTTATTTTTAAATGTTAAGGCGGTTTGGCCAAAACCGCCCAGCCAAACTGCCGAAAACAACTTTTTTTTCATAACTCCCTTAACTCCTCTAAGTTCTTTCTTACGCCTATAAATACCCCTCCCCCCATGGGATATGAAAATACACACCTTCTCCTCTCCCACTATTCTTATAATTGAGGCATTCCCTTGGCCCTGGCTAGGCCCGAGGCCTCTCTCTGTGCAAGAAAGTATGGAGATCCCCTCTTCTTCCCCCAACACCTTCCTTCTATTCTTTCAATTGAGGCCTTCCCTTGGCCCTGTACGGGTGGTATCCCTCATCCAGACACAAGGACCCTCTCTTTGCAAGAAAGACCAGAGATCCTTCCTTCTTTCCTTAATGCCCTGCCTTAAGTAGGATAACTGTTGGATGACCGCCTTCCTCCTCTCGGGTACTATTACGAGTGACTTCCTGATCCTTTTCCATAAAAATTTTCATTTCTTGAATGATGTTATAACGATTGTCCCTAAAAGGTATGATCGGGCTAGCCTTCCTCCTCTCGGGTACTTGATTGTTTCTAAAACCAACTTGCGAGCAGGGTTATGCTTTCCACCTTCTGCTGAGTTGATCAAAATTTTGCGATGGTGTGGGGTGAACCTATCCTAATTTTTATATAAAGCAATGTCAGTGTGTGTGGGATTAATTGCGCTCGTTAGGGATCGAGGAGCTATTCTGACACCTGAGCACCTTTTACAGATGGGTTGATTTACTAGTGACACGCATGGGCGTGTAACATTCAGATCTAAATAGTTGAATTTGGGTACCAATGATCCTTCAAAGAACTGGGCTAGTACATTTTTCTTTGTAAAAAATGATTGGGGCCTAATGGACAAGTGGGGGAAGATGAAGGATCTGCCAGCCCCTCTATATGTCGGGGAAGAAGACATAATGAGGATCCTCAAGGTTCCTTACATCAAGCATCTTCTATACGAGGTTCGTCATATGAGTAGATACATCGAGGAAGAGTTCTTGTTCAAGGTTGGGCTATCATTCCACGCTGGAAGGTCTGATGCAAGGATGTTGAAGCCGTCTTCCAAGGTTCCTGATCCCCCTTCCCTAGCTTAAAAGGCGGCTCCTAAATGACCGGCAAGAGGTGAAGACCCCCAGATTTTGAAGAAGAAGAGGTTGGAGGGGATTGCGATAAATACTGGCAAAGCTCTACATGACTCTTCCCCAGCCAAGTTCCACATCCCTGAGGATGTCTTGAACCATAAATATATCAAACGCCGCAAAGCTGACGACTTGGTGAGTAATATCTTCCCAATGCTTTTTCTCTTTTTCTTCTGGGGTGGATTCTAGCATATTTTTCTCCTTATTTCAATTGTCGTGCCATGGGATCGAGCTTACTGAAACTTTGAATGACCAAAATAGTGAATTTATGAAGATCAAATATCTTCATAGAGAGTTCAAGCAGAAGTACGATCATAAGACCAAGGAGGCAAAGGTGCTTAAAGAGGAGTTGAGCGAGTACAGGATTGAGTTGGCTAATATAATGCACTATGTGTCTCTTCAAAATCAGCATCAAATTGATCTGGTGGAGGCATAAGCGACAATCACCTAGCTTTCGAAGGATCAAAAGGACTCCAAAAAGAAGATAGCATCGCTTGAGGCAAAAACTAAGAGGTCCCCAGACTCTTATAGTTGAGAAGGAGGCTGCTCTATCTGGCTCTTAACCTTCAAGAGTCATTGAAGATTTTAGGAAGTCCATAACTTTTAAGACCATCATCTAGGATCATGTTTAGGAGGCTCGAGACCATATTTATGATGTAAAAGTCAAGGCCTTAGAGTAGTAGTGTATTGATGATGAATTCATCCGGGGCTTTTTCAAGGGAGTTCACATGATACAACGTAAGACCAGAGTTCAAGTCGAAGGTGTGACCCCTAGCCAGGCTTCAGATGACTTTCCTTCAGACTCTGATGGTGATGAGATAGAGAGTGAGCTACATAAGGCTTTTGTTATTGAGGTGGATGATGAGATTGTAGATATTGAGTAGCTTTTATTTTATGTTATTTATACAACTTTATCTTTCTTAGTTATCGTGATGTATTAGATGCTTGTATTCATATATATAATCTTCTATGATTTAATAAAAAAAATTTCATATTTTTATCTGACTAGTGAACATTTCAATGCCCTTATTCAACTTGAGTGAATTTTATTTATGCTTGTTTAAAGTACTTGACTTATCTGAGGCATTTAGTTAATGCATTCCAACCTATATGGAGGAGGTTGGGAGAATCCACTAAGGATGTGAGTCCTATCTGAGATTATATGTCAGAGCGTCACTTGATGATGCTAACTTGTGTGGAAGAGGTCAAAAGAATGCACCAAAGAGGTGAGTTCTATCCGAAGTTATTTGCCAGATTTTTCTCAATGGCATTAACCTGTGTGGAAGAGATTGGATTGAATCTCTCTAGGATTGATCATTCAGTAATTGAGGTGCAACAAAGAGTGTGTATGCATCGAATCAATGATATAAAAAATTAAGTGACACCACCTATGGTGTTTGACCTATCTGTAGTTATTGATTAAAACATTATTTAATGCTTTTTAACCTATATGGAAGAGGTCGAATCGAATCCCCTTAGGATTGATCATCTAGTGATTGAGCTGCAATAATTATTGTGTGTTGTTTAAATCAAGAATTTTAAAATTGAAGTTCACAGCTTGTGTGAATCTGTCAATACGGTTTTACTTAAAGAAGATAATAATATAACTCAACGAAGGAACATAGTCATACTATTTTAAACAAAGGCATACTTACCTAATATAACTTAGGGATGAAGAAGTTATAAACATCACACACAACAACATTCAATATTGAAGATATACAATACTGAATACACACAATACTAAAGACATATAATACTTAAGACAAGTAGCACTACTATGCTCTACTGATAGTACTTACGGAGATTATCTACATTCCAGGTTTGAGGAAGCTTCTTTCCCTCAGTATCCTTTAATTTGAAAGTCTCGGGCTTCACCACAGTTGATACTAAGTATGGACCCTCCTAGAGGGGGGAGAGTTTATTGCGTTGAGGGCCTTTTTATGCTGCCTTGATGCTTCACAGAATTAGATCTCTAATCGATATACGTCATGGTTTCATCATTCGGTTATAGTGACGGGAAACTTTTTGGTGATATGAAGCAACCTTTATCATCACCTTTTCTCTTGCTTCTGGAAGGAGGTCTAGGTTGTACTTGAGTTTTTTGTCATTGTCGTTAAAGTTAAAAGTTTGAACTCTATGACTTGGGACTCCAATATTGACTGGAATAATAGCTTTTGTGCTAAAGTAGAGATTGTATGGGGTTTCTCCTATTGGAATTCTTGCCATGGTACGATAGTATGGGGTTTCTCCAGAGGACATTTGAGAGTTTTTCAGCCCATTGCCCCCCAGCCTTCTTCATACGTATTTTTAATCCCTTCAGAATAGTCTGATTAGTGACTTCTGTTTGTCCATTAGTTTGAGGATGGGCCATAATCGTGTGTACTAGTTGAGTGTAGAGATCTTTACAAAATATGATCAAGACTCTTCCAGTGAACTGCGTTCTATTATCGATGATAATTTTAGTGGGAATGCCAAAATGATATATTATGTTCTTTTATAGGAATTATTTGGCATTTGCTTTGATGATTTTTGCTAGAGGTTCAGTCTCCACCCACTTTGTGAAATAGTCTACAACCAAGATGTTGAACTTCCGTTAACTTGTGGCTATAGGAAAGGGTCCTACTATGTCAATCCACCACTGGGTGAAAGGCCAGGGACTCTGTAATGTTGAGATCTATATGGCAAGTAGATGGGTGGGTTGGCATATAACTAGCAACTATTACATTTTCACACGAGCTCTAGTGCATCCTGCATCATTGTTGGCCAGTAAAACCCCTATCTCAGGACCTTTTGGGCTAACGCCCTTCCGCCCTGATGTTCTTCGCAGATGCCTAAATGTACTTCTCAGAGTGCATAATTTTCCTCTGAAGGAGGAAGACATTTGAGGTATGACCCCATAAAAAATCATTTGTATAACTCTCCATTAATAATATTGAAGTTTGTTGTCTGCCTCTGAAGTCATACTACCGCCATTTGGTCTTCAAGAAGAACACCGTTTTATAAGAAAGTCGGAATGGGGTTGATCCAAGAAGCGTCTTTCGATTCATCGATTTATTGTATAACCCATAGGCCTTGAACACTTAGAAAGTGAATTTCCTCAATAAACTTCCTTTTGAAAATATCACAAGTTATAGATGTAGCTTGTTTGGAGAAATTATCTGCTCGTGTGTTCTGCTCTCGGAGGATATTAACGATCTGATGCTTTGTTATTTCAGCCAGAAGAGATTTAACCATTTGGTAGTATTGGACCAATAAAAAATTATGGGTGTTAAATTCTCCTTCCAGACGACTAGTTGCGAATTGGTGTGAACCACAAAGTCATACACTTCACAATCAATAGCCAGCCTAATTCCAGCGATTAGGGCTTCATATTCGACAATGTTATTTATGGTCAGGAACTTCAGCCTAAGTCCATATTCGAGCATGGTTTGTTGTGGGGAGATTAATAAAATTCTAGCACCGGCACCGAAACGCCTAGAAGCTCCATCAATATGTATGGTCCAACACAAGGAAGAAGGAGATGCATCCAATGGTTCATTAGAGCCGTGGTTAGTATATTCGACCACAAAGTAAGCAAGCACTTGTGACTTGATGTCGGATCTAGGTAGGAACTGGATGTCAAACTCTTCAAGCTCCACTGACCATTTGATCAATCTTCCAGATGCATCAGGTTTTTGGAGAATGCTTCTCAATGATAGGTTTATATAGACCCCGATCGAATGTGCTTGGAAATAAGGGCATAACTTTCTAACTGAAAAGACTAATGCCAAGGCTATTTTATCTGCTAATGGGTAGTATATTTCTATTTCAGAAAGCACCTTGCTAATATAATAGACTGGGTGTTGAACATCATCGTCTACCCGGACCAAGACTGAGCTTATAGCCTGAGAGGAGACAACCATATACATGTACCAAATTTCTCTTGGGACTAGCTTTGAGAGTAGTAGGAGTGAGGCTAGATAAGTTCGGAGCTGTTTGAAAGCCTCCTGGTATTCGTCAGTCCACTAAAATCCTGAGCTACGAGCAGATGATTTCTCCAAGAACGATATTCGTTAGTCCACTAAAATCCATTTGTATATGGTTGTATCCGATGTAAGCTTCCATGAAGCTTAACATCTAATGTACAGAGGTGGCATTAACCAATTGGTCAATATGAGAAAGTAAAAAATTATCCTTGGGGTTGGCTTTGTTGAGATCAGTATAGTCCACACACATTCTTCAAGCTCTACTTGCCTTTTGAACCATAATGACATTTTTCAACAAAGTGGGATAGTGTACCTCCCTTTCAAATTTTGTGTTTAAAAGCTTATTAACCTCCTACTCAATTATCAACTGATGATTTCGTACAAAGTTTTGCTTCTTTTGGATCACCAGCTTATCTGTCGAGTTGATCTTGAGGGAGTGCATGATTACTATAGGATTGATTCTAGGTATATTAGCCGGACTCCATGCAAATACCTCTTATTTTGTATATAGAAAATCTATATACTTCCTCTTCTCTTCATCTGAGAAAAGTGATCTAATCTGTAATGTTCTTGAATGGTGCTTATCTTATAGAGAGACACAAGTAAGATCTACTACAGGGGAGGCTCTCTAAGGAAAATCTTCACCTTGAAGATCAAAATCTTTGATGCTCAAGATAATTGATGGGCGAGGTTAAGCCTGCCTGAGATAGTAGGATTGTGCTACTTGCTGATCTCCTCGTACAATGCCAATCCCTACTGGGGTGAGAAATTTTAGTTTGAGGTGAGGGATCGAAGCAATAATTCCAAAGATTGACTAGAGTGGCCTTCCGAAGATAGCGTTATAATCCGATTCTGATTTCACCATAATAAATTGGATGGTTTGTGTAGCTTGACAGGGAAATTCTCCAAGTACAATCGAAAGACTGATTGTTTCTTCTACTCACATAGGCCGGTTATCAAATCTATATAATGGACCTACAGCCGGGTGCAGCTTCTCTCTAGAGAGGCCAATATTAAAGAAAATGGAGTAGAATAAGATATCTACATAGCTCCCATTATCGACCAAGATCCTCTTAACAATATAGCATGGGTCGCCAATTCCTGCACTAATTACAAGTGGGTCTTGATGATGGGTCTTTATTTCCTCTAAGTTAGAATCATCGAAGGCAATAGAGTGATCAACGTGAGACATTTTTTACGTTGGCTCTTTGCTGGCTGCAATCAGGACTTGACTAGGCATTATAGGACCTACAGCAATGGTTTCAATTTTGCCAACCACTTTATGATTGTTTGATGATTGCCTTTGATGCTAATTTTTTGCCCAGTTGGACCACCCTCATCTCATGTCGGTGAGTTCTAGATGAATTGTTGGAGGTATCCTTATTGGATTTGTCTATCAATTTCTTCCTTGAGCTGTCTGCATGCTTCAGTAGTGTGCCCATGGCTATAGTGGAAGTGGTAATACTTCTCCTTATTTCCAACATTGGGCTTTAAAGGGTGTGGCCACTTCACGCTCTCTTAGTCTCGGATGGCCATCATCACATTTGTTAGAGATGTATTAAGTGACGTGTACTCCTTTTCTTGGCGAGGCTCTCATCATAGTTGTATGGGCCGAGGGGGAAGATTGTAGTTTCTTTGCTTCTTCCGGTATGAGGATGGATCTCCATTCTTGGTGTATTTTTTATGCTTCCCAGTTATTTGCTCAAATTATTTCCTATGAGCATTAATGATTTCGTCGGTAGAGATTTGGGCCTCTACTCGATAGATTAGATTCGCATATGAATGGACTGTATCTCGCATGAGTGTCGAGTAGAATGGGCCAGGACGAAGCCCTTCGAGGAATACATCTCTAAGTAACTCGGGATCTACCCCTAGAATTTGTCAGGCCTCAGTAAAAAATCTTTGGAAGTACTCCTTGAGGGACTCATTTTCATTCTGGCAAATTCTTGAGAGGTAGGAAGAGTCTCTGATCTTCCTTCGATTGGCAACAAATTGTTTGACAAATATTTTGGCTAATTTGAAAAACGTTGGAATGGATCCAACGGGAAGTGAATAGAACCATATTTGAGCTTGCCCTTTGAGATTAGCTAGAAAGACTTAGTATAGGAGCACGTCAAAGGCTCGCTGGATGTACATTATGGTCCTATAGTGATCGATATGTTCGTACGGGTCATATGTCCTATTATATGAATCGATGCTCGGTAGTTTGAATATTACCGGAATGGGGTGTTGAAGGATGGTTATAGTCATGGTGATGACTCCTAAAAGTCTCGTTGATAAATAGATTGTCTTATATCTCCATCGGGGAACTCCTCTCAGATTAGTTTTCATAATTTATGCAGTAGGGCATTACGAGGGAGTTTGGCGATGTGCTATTGGGCTAAGTCCTCTGGGATGTTAGGAGGAATGTGAAGTTGGCGACCAGCACACGAAGGACGGGTAGAGCTTGCCGTGTCATCAAGGTCATTCTCTGGATGTTTTGGAGGATGCATCCTTGGCGGAAGGGGAACCTCGACATGAAGAACATCTTTGAATCCTGGTGTATCTCAAGGGAGAAGAATATCTTCTTAGGGTGCTAGTGCTGGTCCTCGAGTCTCTCGCAAGAGTTGAAGGATCTCATTATGAGACTCCTCCATCTTTCTGATACAATCTTCTAGGGACGATCCTGAAGTCCCTTCTACGGTAGGGTTTCGGCCACCTGGGTTAAAAGAGGTTGATTCCTGGCGTTCCTGATTCAAGGACTAATTTTGGGATTGATGTTGGAGTGGGATGCTCCTAAGATATGATTATTGCGCCTGTTGTCCATTGTAGTGGTGCTTTTAGGATAGTGGGACTAGTGTTTCCATAGACAGCGCCAAACTATTGCGGGCTAGTATATACACGGTGATAGAGTTAGAATACTACGTCTTAGCATTGTACTATATCCATCTCACACATAAAGAACACAAGATTTTTATGTTGAAAGCCTTGAAAAAAGGGAATACTTATGGGGCCTAGCTTAGTTAAAAATGATTTCACTAGAACTTGAGTTAGTTACAATAGGCTGACTCGCCTCCAAGGGAGATCTGATTACAAGTATCAATTGTACGACAAAAAATTGATTGTTAGGTGATGGTCCGATAGAACTTCGGGCCTCAAGTGGTGGTCTGGCAAAACTCTAGGCGTCAGATGGTGGCCTACTAGAGCATAGGGCGTCTGGTGGTTGTCTGGTGAAGGCGAGGGCCTCAAGTGGTGGTCCGGCGAAGGTGAGGGACTCAAGTGGTTATCCAACAAAGGCGAGGGCCTCAAGTGATGTTTCAGCGAAGGTAAGGGCCTCAAGTGGTGGTCCGGCGAAGGTGAGGGCCTCAGGTGGTGGTCCAGCGAAACTCTGGCAGTAGTCGAGGAGGAGCTTCTTCCTTTGGGTCCCCTTTCAAGAGAAATGAGGGGTCTATTTATAGATTTTTGGAGTGGCATGGTCCGTAAATAGGTGAAAGATCAAGGGTAAAGGGGGAGTGGTCGGATGGACGGCTGATGTTGAATCCCTTGATCATGGACCATTTGATGGACATTTGAATGTCTTAGTAATGTTAGAATTCACCGATCTTGGGCTCGTTGGATTTGCCTCATCGAGCCGCTCGATTTGACTATAAGCACGTCATGTTTGGAAACCGTTTGGTAATCTAAATTGTGGTTTGAACCTTCCAACAGTGCTTCAAACCCTTGATTTGGATCCATTTGGACTCGGATTGAGTTGATTTTGGTGTCGTTGGGTTCGTATTTCCGAGTCGCTCAGTCTGATTGTAAGTTTGCTGAAATCGGAGTTCGGATGGTCCCAATTTTAATTTTGGAAGTTTCCAACTTGATTTTGCATCGAGATTCATGCAAGATCAAGTTAATTTTTTGACGACGTATCAAGCGTAAGCTCTCATAATTAATTACCCCTCCCACTCGTGGGAGAGAGCACTCTCAATTAAGGATGTGTTACTCTGATATGGTTTTAGATTTAATTATAGTACTATAGGAGATTTGTTTGGACTAATGAGAGATTTGTATGGGTGATGGAGGTATACTCGATCAAGATCTCATTACTCGGTCGTCTTAAAAAATACTAATGATCTTAGATTACCCATATTAACGACCCATAGACCATAACATCCAAGAAATCTAATTAGCATCCATGACTTGCCTCCTCTCAAGGATCCCGAACTAATAGGCCGTAACGTCCAAGGAATCTAATTAGTAATCATGGGTTGCCTCTTCTTATGGATCCCGAGTAGATTAAGGTGATTTTATATAGATTTTAATTTCTTATGATTTTTTGTTGTTTAATTAATGTGGTGAGCTTATAGCATGGAAGCTAGCCTGAATAAATTTGAGTTTAGACATATAGCCATTGGAAAGCTAGAATTTGATTAGTTTGAGACTTTGATTAGTTTGAGACTTAAGGCTTCATTTGGGACGGCTTTTTTACTGCTTTCTAAAACAGAGTTTTAGTACAAAATTTTTTATTTTTGTACTAAAACTCCGTTTTAAAAAGCAATAAAAAAGCCGTCCCAAACAAAGCCTTAGATTCATTGGAATGTAAAAATTTGATTAATTTGGGACTTAGATCCATTACAACATCTGAATTTAATTGGGTGAGGAACTATTGCTCTATTTACAGTTGCCCATATTGTGAGTCATACAACTAGGGGTGTCAATTTCGGGTCACGGGTCGGGTTCGTGTCTAACCCGAAATGACCCGAAGCTAAACGGGTTGACCCGAACCCGACCCGGTTTTGGATACGGGTTACTATTCAAGACCCGAACCCGACCCGAGTCGGGTTCGGGTCAACCCGGATTGACCCGCTAACCCGGGTAATTTTCATTAATATCTCAAAAAAAATAAAACATCACACAGTTAAACAAAAAATTGCATGAAAAAATTTTTTATTTATGAATTAGAAGCAATTTGCTAATTACAATATACAAATTATACAAAATATTAAACTAACAAATAAATTAAACAAATAATTACAATTTACAGATAATTCAAACGAATATTACAATTTAAAAAAATTTTGAACTCCTTGACTAGTTGAAGTCTTGTGATTTGTGAAGTTGTGCCTGCCTGCCTGCACTCATGAAGTCCTGGAGATATAAGCTAACTGCAAAAAAGATAAACAATTAAATAGATATAATTTTAAATCCATAAATTAGTTGAAAGCTTGAGTTATTAGCTCAGATTAACCCTTCAAATAATTCATCATTCAATGAAATGTGAGTCAACAATATAATTTTATACGGACTTGCGAATTGAGATATTGCCATCCAAGGCGGCAATTTGTATTTTATACTTAGTATCTGTTTGATTAGCCCTCCAAATGCCACCTGGTTGCAATAACTTTTTTCCCACAAATGACATCACAATAAGTTTAGAAGGGTACTCATCATTGCTACTCAACTTTCAATCATTTCGGAACCAACCAGCAACAACACAGCCAACCAACATCCCTGGGCTTCTTGAAGCACCCAGCAACAACACAGCACCCAGCAACAACACAGCCAACCAAGTAACCAACATCCCTGGGCTTCTTGAAGCACCCAGCAACAACACAGCACCCAGCAACAACACAGCCAACCAAGTTAACAACATCCCTGGGCTTCTTGAAGCACCCAGCAACAACACAGCACCCAGCAACAACACAGCCAACCAAGTAACCAACATCCCTGGGCTTCTTGAAGCACCCAGCAACAACACAGCACCCAGCAACAACACAGCCAACCAAGTTAACAACATCCCTGGGCTTCTTGAAGCACCCAGCAACAACACAGCAAACCCAGCAACCAAAGTATCACAGTTACCCAGCAACCAAAACAACAACACCCTTAACACAAAAAACTCAACAAACTAAATGTTTAAAGATAACCAACACAGCATTTCAAGACATCTGCCCAGAAAAAACAAGACAGAAACCAACCCAGCAAACTTGCAAGGAAGAAAGAACACAGCCAAGTAGCTAACCATCCAGTCTCCTGAACTGTCACAGCCAACCGATCTCCCTGCAAACACAGCCACACAGAAATAATAGCAAACCAAGCTACCCAGGCAATAGGCCTATCAGCCAACCATCCCGAAAATCCACAAAATTTTGAAAGGCAGCAATAACATCAAGACAGCAACCAATCCAACAACAACACCCTAAACACAGCAAACTTAACACCCTAAATGTTTCAAGACAGCAACAACACCAAGACAGCAACAACACCAAGACAGCAACAACACAGCAAACCCAACAACCAGAGTATCACAGCTACCCAACAACCAAAACAACAACACCCTAAACTCAAAAAATCAACAACCTAAATGTTTAAAGATAACCAACACAGCATTTCAAGACATCTGCCCAGAAAAAATAAGACAGAAACCAACCCAGCAAACTAGCAAGGAAGCAACAACACAGCCGACCATCTCCCTCTCAAACACAGCCGACCATCTCCCAGTTTCTGCTGTTATTTCTGTGCAGTTTTTACTATTTTTTCAGTTCAGCAAACCATCCCAGCAAACCAAGCATAGAAATAGTTCATTACATCAAATTAAAGAAAAATTAAACAGCAAATTAACTGATGTTCATCCAACTACTGAACTGTCACCAACATCTCCTTCATTGTTGTTCACATCTAAATTTAGGATATCATCAGTTATTGCGTCAATTTCGGGGTCTTTTACTGCTGCAATAATACATGTATTAAAAAATAAATTAGCATATTGAGATCTTAAACAAAAAAACAATAAAATATAAGATGAATGAATAATCACCATGCTCTCCGTATAACCAATCCTTAGCACAAATTAGTGCCTCGACAATATCATGTTTTAATGCACTTCGGTATTGATCTAAAATTCTACCACTATTGCTGAATGCACTTTCAGATGCTACTGTTATTATTGGAATGCATAGTATATCACGAGCCATTGCTGAAAGACTAGGAAATCTATATTGGTTCCCTTGCCAAAACTTTAAAATGTCTAAATCAATACTGCTATCAATCTTAGGTTCCTCTAGGTAGATGTCTAATTCCGATTTCCTAGGTGTAAAGGCATCCTTCTGGAATGAAGCAAAATCCTGTATATTTTGGATGGGTATTAGAAATAAAAAATGGAAAATAAATGAAATGATAAATATACATATAAAGATCAACAATGAACCTGCAAAAATTTAGACTTAATCTTTGTAGGACACCCTTGTGCAACTGCATTCATTCTTGTACTTTCTCCTATTGGAGGATTCATTCGTGAATTGTAGTTAGCACACAATGAAATTAACTTGAGTTTCAGCTTCCTAAGTTCGGAGTTGGAGTTGCCAGCATACAATTTTTGATAACACCACTCAACAAATGCCATTTTATATCTTGGATCTAGAATCACTGCCACTGCCAAAATATCACTGAATTCTAACCAGTATTTTTCAAATTTGACAATCATTCCAGCAGCCATTTTCTTTAGAGACTGATGGCTACTAAACATAACATTTTTAAGTTCCGCATAAGCTGTTGAAATACAAGGGAAGTATAAATTTGCTGTAGGATATTTAGACCCAGAAATGAGACAAGTTATTTCATAGAAAGGTTCCAAGAACTTGCAAATCTCTTCAGCTTTTTCCCATTCCATAGATGTTGGACAAGTCTTGTAGTTAGAATCAACCAATTCTAAATGTTGAAAAGCACGTTTAAAATAAATAGCACTGTCAAGCATTAAGAAGGTGGAATTCCATCGGGTTGGTACATCTTGACGTAAACCTCGTCTCCCATCCAAGCAACTTTGTGAAGCACAATCAAGAAATTTTTGTTTTCTAGCTTGAGATCCCTTAACATACTTGATGCTCTCTCTTATTTTCCCAGTTGCACTATCAATGTCTTTCAAACCTTCTTGAACTACAAGATTAATGATATGTGCTGTGCAATGTATATGAAAAAAAGCACCCTCCATTATCAAGGCATCACGCAAATTCAAATGATTTTTTAGATAATCTACACAACTATTATTTGCAGAAGCATTATCCAAAGTAATACTAAATAGCTTGTTCTCTATTTTCCATTCAACAAGAAGCAACTGTAACTGCTCAAACAATGAAATTCCATCATGGGGAGGTGGCATGAATGAAAAAGTAATAATTTTCTTTTGCAAATGCCAATCATTATCAATATAATGAGCAGTCAAACAAATAAAACCATCAGTATTTATAGATGTCCAAAGGTCGGATGTTAAACAAATTCTGCTAGTGACTTTAGATAACTGTTCCATTAAATTACACTTCTCCTTAAGGAATAATTTTTTGCAATCATTCCTAGCAGTGTTTCTAGAAATTAATTGCAAGTCACGGCGAAGATATAACAGAACTGCTCGAAGCCCAACCCATTCCACACATTGAAAAGGTAAATCATGCATGATGATAGAAGCAGTAAACAAGTCACGAAATTCAGCATGATCAAACTTGTCATCACACATAGATACTGAAGATTCAGTGTTGGTTTGTAAGATCAACTGTCCTATATCACGCATATTTCTTTTCTTACAATTTTCAAGGTGGCGTCTAAGATTACCGGTTCCATTTTTGCTATCACATAGATAAGTAGTACCACATTTCTTGCATTTACATTTTTGTTTTCCATCACTCGTATTAGGTAACATCTCATAATGGCCCCAAACCACTGAGGTCATTCTTCGTCGTTTCTTAGTAATTGTCGCATCATTACATTGCTCGTTAGTGGGTTCTACAGGTATTTCACAAGTCTGTACTGCTTCATTTTCAGCAAAAGAAGAATTCCCTTGATTAGTATTGGAATTCTCCATCTAACAAAAAAAATTACAAAACATAACTTCAATGCTTAATGGGTTGAAGCTGCACTGAAATTACAGCAGTTACTGCACTAAAATTACAGAAGAAACTACACTGAAATAACAGTAGAAACTGCACAGAAATAACTGTAGAAACTGCACAGAAAACCCGAAACATAGAGCAGGGCTAGTTTGCATAGAACTAACAGGCTAACAGCAGAACTGCATAGAAATAACTGCGAACACAGCCACCAGAAATAACAGCAGAACTTGCACAAAAATACCAGCACATAGAGCTTGACATGGCTCAATCTCATTTGCACAGAATTAATAGCAGTTAGTGAACAGAAATAAACAGCCGAAACTAAACAGAAATGAGATAGCATAGATGATAGAGCTCGACTTGGCTCGTTTCAACCACTTAAGTGCATCACTGAAATAACCTAACAGAAAAACCAGCAGAAACTGAACAAAGAAAACTAGAAAAAGGAACTCAACTTTGCTCGTTTGCACCAAAAATAACAGCAGAAATTGCACAAAAATACCACAACATAGAGCACGACATGGCTCGATCTCGATTGCACAGAATTAACAGCAGTAAGTGAACAGAAAAAAACCGTCGAAACTTAACAGAAATACGATAGCATAGAGCTCGACTTGGCTCGTTTCAACCACATAATGACATAAATGCATCACTGCAATAACCTAACAAAAAAACCAGCAGAAACTGAACAAAGAAAACTACAAAATCGAGCTCGACTTGGCTCATTTGCACCAGAATACGAAAAAACCCTAACCCCAAAAGGAACTTCGCATTTCACAACATGTAGATCAAAGGAAAAGGAGAAGAAAGGAAAGAAGATGAGAGATACAAACATCGAGAGAGGTAAGTGTTCTTGTTGATCCAAAGCAGATGTGCACGATGAACACCACGAAACCAAGGACCAAGATTCTGCCACAGAAGGAGAAGAGAGTAAACCGTCGACAGATCGAGGAGATCTGTAAGAAGAAAACGATATTCGGAAACGATAAACCCTAGACGAAGCAGCGAAGCAGCGAAGCAGCGAAGGAGAGGAGAGCTCGACTTTACGGCGCGTGAATGACGAAACCCTAACTTAAGGCCTTAAGTCGTAATGAATCCCGCGTACGCACGCGTTCCGGCACACGTGTACGCCGCGTAAAATATACCGCGGGTCATTTCGGCGGGTCAAAACGGGTCGTTAGCGGGTTACCGGGTTAACCCGGACCCGACCCGAAATTCCATCCGGGTCACTTTTATGAACCCGAACCCGACCCGTTTTTTGAACGGGTCGTGTCAAACCCGAAAATTCCGGGTCGTGTTCGAGTCGGGTTTTCGGGTCGTGTCAATTATTGACAGCCCTACATACAACCTAGATCTATAAGCGAGACTGCCCAATAAATTTTGATTGAAGTGGGGCTTACATCCATTGAAAAGCTCGAAATTAATTTACTTTGCATACATTTATGAGCTTTAATGTGAATTTTATTGACTATAAATTATTTGAGAGATGTTGAATGAGTTCCAACGTATTGACTTGAATTTAAGCACACTTCTATGTGAATACTTTTTAAAACTTGAATTTAATGGGATTTTTAAATATGGGTCTTACAACCTTGCTATGTGAGCAAGGTAGCTTGATGATAACATTTCACTAGGACCCTTGGATTAACTAGCTAACGAGTCTGTGCTAAGATCTTTATTTTATTATAACTCAGAACTCAAACCAAAATTTTATGATTAGTTCTAAATTTTTAGCATTTTAGCAATTATTTTATACAATTCAAAATATGTTGAAAGTAAATATTTTGGAAAAAAGGGCGTTTATAACAAAATTCAATTTTTTAGTTTTTTTTTTTATTTTTTGCGTTTTAGCAATTATTTTATGCAATTAAAAATATATTGAATCTAGATAATCTAAAAAATGGGCCTTTAAAAAAAATAATTTTTTCTTTTGTACAAGCAAATAATCGGACAAATTTTTAAAATGATATCATTTATTTTTTTTTATAAAAAAACATATTTTAAACAAAAAATTAAGCTGAACTGATGTGATAAGCTGAACTGGCGGGTGAATCAAACGAACAGAGTCATAGGTGAAGTCATTGAACTGAGCGAACCAAGCAATGTTTTATAAATTTTTTTTTCTTTCAAGTTAAATATCTTAATTTTAATATTTTTTTGTCTTTAACTTTGTAAAATGTAATCTTAATTTCAGTTTTGGTAATGTCCCAAGCAATGTTTTATATTATTTTTTGTATTTGTAATTTCAGTTTTGGTAAATTTTTATATTAATAACCCGGTATTTGGTAATTTTTATATTATTATTTTTTAATTAGTAAAATAGCTGAAGCCGTTAGATCGGCCACTCTTAACTGAAATTTAATAAATAAGTAAGCGCATTGCAATAACAACGGATATGCAGCTGTTTTGGAACTGCTGCAAAGAAATTTGTTGTAGTTATAACTGTCGGGAAAAGCAAAAAATTATGCTGCTATAGTCCATTTTTGTTGATAGTGGAAAAAAAAAGATGTCTGGCTCTCTAATAAAGGAAAAAACTTAGACCCCCATTTTTTCTCTCCTAGGATTCTCTTTGGGTTGGGCTCTCGCTTTGGTCGAACGCTGAAATCTGACACCGCTACGACTTCGGGTTCTCGTCCATCGGTAGCTCGCATTCTAGTCGAATTGTATGTCACTAAAAAATTCCCTGATCAAATCTGGGTTGGCTCTACTAACACGGGATTTGTTCAATTTGTTATTTTTGATGATATCCCCCATTTTTGTTTGTACTGTAACTCGTTAGGTCATCTGAAGGATAATCGTTGTATTTTGCATCCTCATCTTAAAAATTTGCCTAAAATTGTGGATGGCTCATGCGCGATATCTGGAAGGAATGTGATTAATGCTGGTTCTAATGATGCTCTTAACCCGTCCGCTAATTTAGTTCCCCAATTTGTTGAGAATGTGGCTATTTTGATAGAGAATGTGGTGTCGAATGTTGGTTTTCCTGTTGATGTTGATACTGTTCTGTCCCCTGATGCCTTACCTTTTGTTCCTTCTGCTACTATTTTGTGGTTGTGTGTTATTGGTCTCTATTTAGCTGGTGGTGCAAATGTGTCTCTGGAAATGATTGTGAGGAGGTTGTGGCTGGGCTTTTACCTTCTTTTTTGTCCAACCGGGCTTGTAATAGCGCTGATGGTCTTCTTGGTTGTTCTGGTCCCATGTTGTCGGTGGTGTCGGCCTCGGGCATCTTGAGTGGTAATTCATTGCATCCTGTGGTTGGGGAATGCCCGTTTGAGTCTGCTCCTGCTATTGACAATTTGGGTGGGTGTGTGTGTGAGAGCTCTGCTCATTCGATCTTTAAGTCTACTGCCCCCTCCTGCTCGTCCCCTATCATGAATGACGGTTTAGTTACTAACACTTTTGTGGATGTACATGTTACTTTAATTGACCCTCAAGCCTTGGTGTATCATGTGGGGAACAATTCTGGGTTGGATGTTCGTGTGCATCTTAATTGGCTTCATTATTCGTCTGATTCTGATTCCCCTTCTTTGGAATTGTTTGAGGATGATAATCCTGGGAATTCTTTTGCTTTGTTGTGTGATAAGCTACTTAATTCTGTTGCCTCTCGTGGAAAGGCTCGTGGGAGGGGCAGCCGTGGTAGGTGAAGATGCTGGTGGTTGCCTTCCTGGTTTATTTGTTGGTTGGCTTTATGCTTGGCAGTCCCTGTTTTATTTTTTTGGTTGTTTGGATGGACCTTTTGGTGCTGGTGTTTGCCTATTTATGCTGTATCTTGCTGGCAGATACTTATGGTTGTTTTTTTGGAGCTCTCTAATTTATATGATGTGGCTGGGGCTCGCTTCTCCGTCAGCTTGACTTGTGGCAACCTTTGGTGTAGATTTCTTGCTCTGTTTGGTTGGCTTCTGTGCTTCTATTCACCAAATTGGACGATATGAGCTTGGCTTATGGGAAGCTTGTAGTCTCGACCAATTTCTGAGTCCTCAGGATTGATTTTAACATGTATTTTCTTTTGCTTATATATATATATATATATATATATATATTATATATTCTAAAAATATATAATTATATATATTTAAATAATTATATTAAATTTTGGAAGAGATATTACTTATGTAATTTTAAATAATTAATTAAAATAAAATTTATATAATTTGAGAGTATAGAATAATATGACAAATTACATAAATACAAATTAGAAAGTTTATATATATCTAGCGATATTTTTTTTTTTGGAAGAATGAATATACAAATTACAAAATTAAAGATAAAAAATGTTAAAATTAAGATTTCCTACTTGAAAGAAAAAAATTATATCTTTTGGTAGTCGTTCGGAAGGAATTTTTATTGGGTCAGGTAACCTGATGTAGAGATACATCAGGTACCCAATAAAAAAATGGCACATGCACTTTAAACAAAAAGCACTCAGCTTTAAACAAAAAATAAGTGCATGTGGCATTTTTTTATTGGTTACCTGATTTATCTCTACATCAGGTTACCTGACCCAATAAAAATTCGTTCGGAAGGGTCACGATTGTCTCCAGTCATTTCATTCGGTCGGACGGTTCAGTTTGCCCGCCAGCTCAGCTCGCAAGGTGGAGTGCTCGTCATATCATCATAGCCAATGGTTGCCTAAGATAACGTCTGATTTTTCCGGAAAAAAAAAAGATAACGTCTCACATCAGTTTAATTTTTTTTACTCCATTTTTATAAACAAAAAAATAACTGATACCATTTTAAAAATTTGCCCCAAGTAATACTTCCAAAAGGTCACTCTCTTCTTGCTTCTTCGCTAATAACTAGGGGTGTCAATTCGGGTCAATGGGTTGGGTTTCGGGTCGAACCCGGAACTGACCCGGCACTATTAGGGTCAACCCGAACCCGACCCGATTCGGGTAGGGTCAACCCGACCCGATTACGTTTGTCAGATCACACACCGTTCACCCTGAAATTTTGTTCGGGATGACCCAAATTGCTAGTTTTCGGTGTAAAAAATCGGGTCAATCTCGGATTTTCGGGTCAAATATGAGTTTTTGTGTCAATTTCGGGTTGCTGGGTCAACCCAAACCCGCCCCGATTTTTAAAACGGGTTGATTTGTTGAACCCGAACCCAACCCGTTTCGAGTTCGGGTTGACCCGAACTCGGATTTTTCAGTGTCGGGTTCGAATCGTGTTTCGAGTCGTGTCAAAAATTGACACCCCTACTAATAACGTTGCAGCTTTTATGGCATGGTCTTCATGGTGATTTGTAGCCCTCGCTATAATTTAATCAATCAAAAAATCTGTTAGAATATTCAAAAATTGCAAATCAATCAAAATTAATCATGATTGGGCACGAATCTAAATCATTTGGACTTCCAAAAGTAAATACAATACATTTTGAACTCTAATTTCAGCAAACTTATAGTCAAACTGAACGTCTCTAAAAAACGAACCCAACGACACCAAATTCGACTCTATCTGAGTCCAAATTGGTACAAATCGAACCCTCAAAGCGTCTTTGGAAGGTTCAAACCATAAATTGGATGATCAAAAGATTTCAAAACATGACATGCTTATAATTGAATAGAGCGACTCAACGAGAAAAATCTAACGAGCACAAGATCAATTAATTCTGATATCATTAAACATCAAATCTAGTAACAGGCCGTTGATCAGGGATCAATATCGATCCCCCATTCAAACCACTCTTCAACGTACCATTGATCTCCCTTCTATTTACTGGTTATGTCACTCTCAAAAAATTATAAATAGACCCCTCATTCTTTATTGAGAAGGGAGGAAGCAAGGGAGCAAGGAAGACAAAAAAGAGAGGAGAGCAAGAGAAATATGAGATCTCTCTTGCCACCAAGCTCCTCCTCGACCACCGCCCGATTAATGATTGTTGTCGGACTTACTCCCACACTAATTTATGG